>MU182934.1:217408-251403 GCA_016904865.1 Pissodes strobi
TGAAATTATTCTCAGCGAATCAACAGTCATGCATATAAGTAAAGCAGACTCCTAGGCGATGAAAAAAAAATAATTTCAATTAATACCCAACCCAAACTACTAACTTAGAGAGCAATTTAGAGAGAACAGTATAGATGACCTAACAAAAGTTGGTTATGAATTTGTCTGCTTTATGGAAGGATGAGAATGGTCCCGAGACATTAATGAATAAGAACGATATAGACTTTACAATATTGGTATAGCTAGCAGACGCTCGACAAATCTTTTGATTTGGCCGTTCTCCCCCCCAACCAAAGATGCACTGAAGGTAGTATTTCAAATAGTGATTACATTATTAGCAAATTGTTTTCTATTTTATTTTCACGACCTATCTTCAAGTAAAGCAATGGATGGGAAATTTCCTAGCCCCGGATAAATTTGGATGGCAGGTATCAAAAAATGAAATGTTTGCAATCACAGTGCAGCGATCTCCTGCAGCAGAAGAAGTATTAAGTCTGATCTACTGTAAATGTCGAAACGGCTGCCAAAAAAAATGTGTATGTTCACAAGTCGAACGCACGCTGCAGATCTATGTGCCTTCACTTCCATGGGATAGACTGCAAATATGCTTGTGTTCTGGACAAGAATCTTTTGAATGACTGAGTTTTTGTAATAAGCAGAAGGTAAAGATAGTTAGTGGTATTCAAAAGTAAAATGTAAGCCACAAAATTTATTTTTTCTTTTTCAGTTTTTTTGTTAGGAAATTTATATTCTTGGTTAGATCTAAATTAAAGGATCATTTTCTTGTTATGTAAAGGTTAAAATTTCGTAAAAATAAAAAAAAATGCGTGTGCTTAAGACCACACGATCGAAGTGAAAACTTCAACAAGCGTGGTCATCGTTTTGTCAGAATTTCGATCCGAGCCTTCGCGCGGAGATACGGACGAAAAACTGGTTTTCCCCCAAAATCCCCCTTAAATTAGAGCCCCGATCTAAGGTGGCCCTCCATGGGGCGCACTTACCATAAAAATATCGACCCTGTACCTCTTCCCGTTTTCCTGAAATTAATTATTTAAGTTTTTCCTTCTCCCCTCCCCTGGTCAAAACGGGGGGTGGTACGGGGTCCCGTTTTCGTCCAGGATCTTCTTTTTACCCCGGCTGCATTCCCTGAAAAGTGCGGCAAACTACCTATAAGGAAACATGCCAGAAGAAGGAGCCTTACCTTACATATCCGAGCGTGACGCGTGACGGCTGGGTCTCATTCAACCCCCACAAAAAACGCAAACCACGCACAAAGAAGTTTTCACTTCAAAAACGTTGAAATTAACCTAAGGGGTAAGAAGATTTTTAAATTTGAACGGTCGGCCATGTTTTTTTCAAGATGGCGTTTTTAGCTCACAACGGATTTTTTAGGATTTTTGTATATTTGTTCCTGAACATAAAACCTATCGACTACCGTTGAAAAAAAAATGTCCCCTTAAACTTCATTGAAAAAATAAGATTTGCCTGGTCTATTAGGGCCAATATGAAGAATAGAGATTTTAAACATTTTTTACTTGGCCCTTAAAAATAAAGGTTTAAGATCAGCAGCAACAGGTTTATTCGGCATTTTATGTAAATCCTGTAACTAGTGTCATATTGATTCATAAAAAAAGTGTAAAGAAATAACCGATTTTATAGAGAAATATTAACATTCTGCCATTTTGTTTTCTCATATTGTATAATTTGGGTGTTAAATCACTATTTTCCTGCAATTTACTTAAAAAAAAAACTTTAGTAGCATCTCTCTTGTATAATACCTAATCCTAATACCCATTAAACGAAATATTCTGCTCTATTGAAACTTTAAATATAGGCGCCACTGGAATCGTTTTCCTTGACGTCGCACAATCCCCAGCTCTCTACATGAATATAGGCAAAATTAATATAACAAGTTCTATATTGAAAATAGACCATTGCTTGGCTTTCAGAGTTTGTTTAGCATTTCTTCTTAAAAAAATATGTTTATATAAAAAAAGATGGGTTAAAACGAAAAACTCAGGATATTCTAAGTTTGCTACTGAAATAGTGGATAGTTGACAGCATTTAAATTTAGTCTTAGTGGAAAAAAAAGTTTTTCGCATTGGTGTTTTTGGTGGCAATTTAAACCGATCATATTTTCACAGAGGGCTTTTTCAATCATTTCAATAAATCAGGTGTATAAACTAATCCAAACTAGAAGTATAAAACTCACCAAGGTGCGAAAATAATTTTCGTGCCACAAGCAATAACTTCTGACATTCAGCTTTAAGTCGTCTCTCATCTTCACTTTGTCTAGTATTCAGGAATACTGTTAAGCAATATCTAAATGTTTCACTCACTATCTTGGATATGTATGTACTATCTTTTGAAGAATTTACCACACATATTAAATACACTGGATAAAACTCTTCTTTGTCTGCAAATTTGGAAAGAAAATCAAATAGTTAACAGTCTTAGTAGTTAGAAATTAATACTTTTAGGAATCAAGTTCAAATAAAATATTTATTCAGTCAATCATATATAATTTTATACTCTTCGAAACATAAATAATTCAAAATAGATTGTCAGTCTCTGTTAAAATTTTATATAAAAATCTGTAATCGAAATGTACTTGATTAGTAAATGATATCAAGCTTTAGAAGAATTGGTTAAAAATAGTTTCCTAGACATAATGGACTCGATGATGGGTAACTGAATTTAATAAAAGTTTTTTATTTATTTTAAAATGATGTTATAATTTTGTGAGTATGTATTATCCTTTCTATTTTGTTATAAAATGATCTCATTGTCGAATGCGAACACAATTTAAAATTGTTCTTGAAAGACATGTTAATTATTTTAAATGTATGTATGTACTTATGTAGAACATATTTTATTTTCATTGATGGCTGTAAACATATTTTGAACAAGCATGAAATAAGTGTCAAAACTGAACTATCATTTAAATTTAATACCTTTATATTCTCTAGCCAAAACTGGTACAATTACTACTTCTCCAGTTCCTTCAGGAACAATTTCTTTAATAAGCGATTGTATTTTGGGGTCTAAACTATCAGAAGCTTTTAGGCTGGTTTTCTGAAATTCTACAATTGTGCTAATGGCTTCGTCAGATAAGGGCACTCGAATATTGTCCAAAAGAATTCTCTCTTGAATAACTTGAACCACTGCTTCTTCAGCTATCTTGTGTAAATTTATTAAAAATGTAAATTTTGCCTCACATTCAATTTTGAGCTGAAATGATAATTTAGTTACACTTGAAATAATAATATACAATAAACCCAATAAACCTGGGCCGTTTTCAATGTCAAGTATGATATCATTTTTCAATAGGTAGGTAGTGGTGAGCGATATCATGACTTTTCAATCATCCCATTACAGGATTCATTACTGTGACATTTTAATATCAGTGATTTTTAACCATGAGAATTTTTTTTTTTAATGGAAAATGGGAAAATAGTAAATATTAATTGTGGATCGCTTTTTGGCTTTTAAAAATAATAATAATACACCATCTTTTAAGAAATATATTTATTATTTCTTTACACAGCCACAATAATACAATAAAAAATCATTATTTTGCACTTACATTAAGCAACCAAACTAGAAAATACTAAAACTTACAACATGAACCTAAATACCTACCATAAAAATCCAGAAGTGTTTTAGCATTTTAAATATAACACACCTTGGCATAGGACAAGCCAAAAAAAGGGCTTATGAATTAAAAAATATATCAAATATTAGTTTGTTTGCATATCCATGGGGTAGGATGCTTATTTATCATGACAAAGTTGAAGTGAAGTTGCTTGTATTTGCTTTTATATGATAACATAGAAATGTCATCAAATGTGACAACGTACCACCAAATAGAAATCAGAGAAAAACAAAAAAAATCACTACTTGATCATAATGATTTTCCCCACATGCTAACCAATACCAAATCCCTGTTCTAAGAATACATACTCTAACATTTTAATCCAGGGACACAATTTTGATATGGCATTATAAGAGAATACTACTGTGAAACAGGGATTTTTAGTTTCGTAAGGTATGATGGTGTTTATAGTATATATAAATCTTATGATTTTATATGAAAATCAACAAATCAACTTTATAAGAAAAATGTGCAGATAATATGGAATTCCATTTAGCACATCATATTTTTAATAATTGATATATTATTATATCATGTAGGTAACATCAGACCTGTTAAAGTGATTGAGTCATAGGTTTGTACGACATTTAGTAGTAGTCTTTACTTATGATATTTCGCTCATTACTATAGATTTATGTGTGTTTATGAAAAATTATCATTACATCTACACATGCCATTGAAAGGGCCTTCTCATACATTGGTGTTACTTATATGAATTACCAGCCAATTAACTTACATATCTGTTAAGTTTCACTTCAAGTTTACGTGTGGATCCTTCTGTGAGGGTTTCAACTAACTGCAATATCTTCCCGGGGTTGGAAACTTCAATTTTTGAAACAGATACTTCATTAGGCACATGACTTTCTTCAGGGATGTCTTCGTCTTGATTACCAATTTTTTTGCAGTATGGAGGAGTAGTGAATAGGTCTAGATCTGGTTGTGAACACTCTTGCTTAGACATGTTTTGCAGTGTAACGGATTAAAATAGGTATATTTTTTTTAATCACAGAGAATTTTAATAATCCAATTAACTTTACTTAAAGATTAGATAAAATAAATTGATAGTTTAATATGAAAAGTGTCATGATGATGTCACATAATCATTTACCAAATGGTTCAGTTTACTTAATATGATGAGATTTATTATTGCATTAAATTAATTAAAACCATAAACATGATAAACTACCCTCTCGAATAAATTAGGTCTATATGATTCAAGTATCTGAGTAATAATCATTTTTCTTCCACTTTTATCGATGAGCACACACAAGCCCGATTTAAATCCTGCCAAGCTAAATAAACATGACAATAAAAATCATTTTGCCCGTTTTTATCAAATAAATAAATATCCACGTTTATTAAAATTCAATTCGAACTAGGATTAGCACAAGCAGATTAAAATTATCACAACACAAAACTAGAGTTCTGCACATGTGCTCATGCGTCATCGATTAGGTATGTTTTGACTTTTCTATTGAATCTGTTGTTTGTTTATGTATTGAACCCTCTTCATTTGCCCCACTAGCGTATTTGTAAACACGGGTAAATAGAGGTCGGTCGTAAAAACACCACCCTCTGTACAGGAGCAGATAAAAATTGGGCGGGACTTAGAACTTTTGTTTACTATTTTAAGCAAGGATTTAATAAGGAATTTTAAATCATGGTTGAGTAAAAAATGCCTAATCAAAAATGCATGTAAAATCGAGATATGTTTTAAAAATTTCATGTCAACCGCAAAATCACGATATTTAAATTTGGGCGCGAAAAGTAGGGGTTTTTCTTTTTCTTTCACCTGCACCATTGTCTTTATATAAACAAAGCCTGCACTAAGATCAGACGTATTCTTTTTTCAACGGTTGATCCACCGATTGCACCGGTTGAGCCATTTGGCGTTCTTTTATTGTTCGATGGACTACCGGTTGTGTCTCAATCATGTTCTTTTATTCACGATGGATTAACGTATGGTTGCATCAGCTTCCACCGGCTCGCCAAGTCGGTTGTTTCGGTGTATTGTGGGGGGGAGCAACTTTCCTAACCTGTTCATTTAACATTTGTTTGTTTTGAATTAAGAATTTAAAAATTTGAGACATAGAATCATTGTTAAATTGTTTAAATAAATATAAATATAAACAATAATGTAATGGACCGTTGACCGCACAACTCGGGTATTAGTTTTAATGTTTTTTTAACAGAATACGAATTGACTCGTCTTTCAAAGGGTGAGTAAATTTTCCACTAAACCTACTAAGATGATATGTGTAAAATAATCTTAAATGTTGTGTGGTAGTTGAAACATAAAACCTTAAAAAGGAGACTTTATGTGAGATATGTCTTTATTTATTATAGATCCTTTTTTCCTTGAAGAAATTTCTGAAAAGTATCTTAAGCTCTATAAAAATGATGTAATATTTGGAAATCTTGAAGAAAATTGTAAATCAGTTGGATCTGGATCTCGGAGATACTAAATGGTTTCGTCATCATCATCAGAATCGGAGTCGCTGGAATACAGTACTCTCGCCGCTAAGGCGACCGCAACAGAGATCATTTTATATTATCAAAAACTGCTGCAAAAATTACAAATTATTGTTGTTTATATAGTATTTAAACGTCAGTCAAACGTCAAGCTTCCATCAATGCGTGATTATTTTCTCAGAACCGGTGTCCACCGGTTGATGACGACGGGACCCTAGAAATGTCAACTGACGTACACCAAGTGCAGTTGGTGTAGGTGAAAGAAAAACACCTTTTGTATGATATTTTAGACTATCAGGTTTGGATTTTACGTCGTGATTTCAAAAACTTGCATTTTCGCGTCTTAAAGACGTCTTTTTGCTATAAAAGCGTTGCGTTGAGATTTTAAAACGCTTTCAATATTTAAGTCACTGACGTTTACTGTTCGCGAAAACGCAAGTTTTTGAAATCACGACGTAAAATCCAAACCTGACAGTCTTGTCCCGTCATTCTTGTCAAACTGATTACTGTTTTGCAGTTTGCAGGTTTTGCTTTGTTCTTTGTTGTCGAATCACATAAAAATATTATTATTAGCCGATAGTTTTAAATCGGACAAAAAAGTTTTACATACGTTACATTGGTTCAATCAAAGACATGATATATGTCGACTAGCAACATATTTTTCCAATGGCTGCTATTTAATTAAACCGAACATTACCGCTTGATATCAGTAGATTCGACAAGTTATGCGTCCGTCCAACCTCCAACCCCACTCTCGAAATGCTTTCGAAACGTTTTCCACCTGGGTTTTAAAATGTAATAATAAAACGCTTTCTTGCATGACGTCACCGTTTCGACGCATAAATGAAACATATGTCAAGATTTCGAAACGGTTTCGAAGTATTCGACCCACTGAACTATATACATGGAATAACAACACCCTTTCTTCTTTACTGAAAAAGTGGCAAATTTACGAGCAATAAAGTTAACAAAAATCACAGTAGTCTCTGACAAAATAAGCAGCGTATAAGCCTGCGCAATAGCAAGAATTCGTTGAAATAAGTTCAGACGTGACGTCTTATATTTGAAATTAAGTAAATGACGAAGAAAGAATGATAACCGATGACGCGTACTCGATCAGAAAGAAACTTCGGCGCTGGGTGTATGTGCGTCCTTTTTTAATACACGAGCACCAATATAATCGTGTGTTTTTGTGCCGCACTTTCATATTTTGAATCAGTTATTGATGACGAGACGTTTAAGAAACGTGGAACGTCTAGCTTGCACTAGTTCAGTGGGACAGGGCAGTAATTGCTGTTTGCGACGTTTGCGTTTGCTATAATTATTGCCATTTTTGTATATCCGTATTCGTTTGTGTTTCGGTGTCGTTTGGAAATTGGAAAGTTTTATAGTTAAGATAGTTTGTCGTTTCGTGATTGCTGTTTGCATTTGCTGTAATTGCCATTTTTGTATATTCGTATTCGTTTGTGTTTCGGTTTCGTTTGGAAAGTTTTATAGTTAAGATAGTTTTGATAGTTTAGGTATAATGTCTAAATTTAGCGTTTTGTTTTGTAATTGTAATTACGGCATAAAACATGCTGCTGGTGTTGGTTATTTTCGGTAAGTAAAGTTTATTTAATATTGTATTTTGTAGTTAATCTATTCTTTTCACATACATAACCCAAACTTTTTTACTCTTTCCTTCAAACCACTACCCTCTAACTATTCAATTTTTAACGAATATTTTGCGACTTTATTTTAGAGTACTTAAGTAGGAATCTGCTTTCCATTTTCGCCAACAATTTTTGTAAAGTTAACCACATCAAACTATTCTCAAGCCATACTGTGGTTAGGAGTAGAAACATTCGCCTATAGGTACCTAGTACTCAACCTAGTTTCATTTCACTCTGTTACAACGTTACATGAGTACTTGGCAAAAGGTTCTTACTCGAGTAGGACTCGGGTTCAAGTAAAATTTTTTAATACCTACCTAGCCTACACCCCATTTGTTTTAGAATCACTGAGTCAACATAGTATCACTGGGGTGCAGACACCCATAGAGGTTGCTGAATACTTTAAAGTCGTTTCAGAGAAAGCACTTAAAACCACAAAAAGCAAATATTTGGGTACCTACTTTAAAATTTGCATATTAAGTATTGCATACAATTCTACGTAATTTCTGCATTTTCAATTATTTTTCTTCTCAAAAATTGAGGCTCGAGTGAACCTGTGTTTTTTTTGTATTGGGATACCTTGTATATTGTATTTTTCTCCGGAGAGATGTTGGAGGGGGTGTCTTACTCTGATAGAAATTTATATAATTCCAAGATTGTCGCCACTGCCATGTATATTTCAACAAAATGCCAGTGACTGCCAGCAGACTGCCAGTGACTGCCAAACCAAATTGTACATGTACTGCCTATTGACACCCTTAGATTTCTACAGCCTTCGATAGGGTTTGCTTTTCATTACTTAAAACTAAACTACTTCCTTGGACATAAAATTCATTGAGATTGGTGGTAATATTTTGTGAGGGGTGTGTCAATAGTGGGCATTACATGTACATTTTGTTTCGGCAATCTGATTGCAGTCGCCGGTAGTCTGCTGACAGTCTGTTAAAATATATATGGCAATCATAGGCAATCTTGGCATTATCTGTACAAATTTGTATCAGAGTGAGATACCCCTCTCTATTTTACAAAACTTATCTAAGTACGTATTTAAAAATATATATAAGTATCTCTATTGCAATAATATGGAATCAATATTTACTTCTAACATTCTTACAGGCTGACTGAAAACAGGGCTCCTGATTGGCAAGACGCTCTAGGCATCGATTCAGAATGTGGAATAAAGCATTTTGTGATGTGTAGTGATCATTTTTTAAAAGAATATATTACAATCTCACCTTGAGGGAAAATGATCTTGAAGCCAGGTGCAATTCCTAAAATTAATCTGCCACCAAATGTGGAGCACCATAGGCGTTTGATTCAAGAGAAGAAAAAGCTAACAACAAAGTTAGTATTATTCCAATACATAATTTTTATAGTACTAACAAAAAGATTGTTAATTTTTAACTATGTTATAGTTTGGTAGTGAATGAACCTCAGGATGATCCATCTGAACCAATGCTTATAGACGAACCCCTCCAGGAACCCTCCCAGGAATATGATTTATTGGAAATACCATGAAATATTCTTGAACTCGAAATTGGTACCCGTACTCTTTCAAGTATTAGGTAATAATTTTCATATACTTTATTATTATTATTATTATTATTATTATTATTATTATTATTATTATGTTGTATAATAAAAGTGATCCATTCTTCCAGTTTTCTGTCACAGATAATGATTCCTAATCAAAAACATGAAAAAGAAAGTTTCATACTCAGTTTCATCTTTTTTCCATTTATTTGGTTTTTAATAGATTCATATAAATTTTTTGATTATTTTTTTTTTAAATTAATATCTGTGGCAAAAAAAAAACGAAAAAATGGAGGACTTTTAAATGTTCATAGGCTACAAACAATTCAACATATTCACTGCCCAAAGGCTCGTCGAACAGCCTGTATAGCATCGTTTTTAAAATATTGTTCATTATTGATTTCAAAAAGCACTGAAATAACAGTAAGTGGATATTGTGTTGTTTCAAACACTTAGTAAGTTCATTTGGCACAAATTAGACAAAAATAAGATTTGGAAAAAATTCTATGCCCTATTGTTAGTATATATCTTGACTTAGTAAGATTCACTTCATTGATCTACATTATTATTAGTTCCAGTACAATAACCGTATCTTCTGATGTGGCACATACACTATGGGATGGACAGAACCTATATAGATTACTATGTGTCCTTCAAATGTGCTGCCTTATTATATTACAAGAACCTTGGAAATTTTTTTCTGAAGATCTAAAACCTTAGGGTCCATTAGGAAGGAAACATCTTAGAGAAGATCACTCCTACTGGTAAGCTATTAAAACAAAAACAATGATAAATTGGTTTTTGATATAATCATTATGTCATCAAATCCATCTGTATCATTTGCCAGTACCTAAGATTAAAACCCAATTTATTATTACTGTTTGTTATGTTAGTCAACATTTTTTTTGGCTTTTTCATGATCCTATGGTCTTATAAAAAAATTACATCAGACTGCTTACCCAAGTAACAATTTAAATGCTAGTTAGATTTATATCAGCTTTAAAATAGTTTTAAAATGGTCCGTAGAAGTACTGGGGTTTTATGAAATCCTTCAAACATGCTAACAAATCTTAAAGTCCATTTATTCTTAAAAATAAGTTTTGAAGCAGCGTTGGCAGCAATAATATTAAGTGTACATGGACTTGAGACCGGGTACCCTTGTGCTAGCTTTAACGAGGCTTTTGTGTTATCAATCTTAAAACTTGTTGATCTTCTGGAGGGTTTAAAGTCTGTTTAGGTGTAAAATAATATATCTTAAAACTATAGCTTTAAGTTGGATTTAAAACATATTCTTGAAGCACTTCATAAAACTTGCAGTTTTATAAGATAACAATAAAGCTCAAGTCTTAGATTGGCTACCTGTATTAGGATTACTGGGAACATATATTGCTTCATAAGGGCCATGTAATCTTTACAAAATCCTATTGAACTTTTCTATTGCTTTCTTAAACCATTACTTTTTTTACTCCCACCGCCTAGAGTATTTTTAAAACGGCCATCTTGTCCTTCAGACTATCTGTCGTGATTCAGTAGCGGTGTTCAATACAATTGCCTAAAAAATTGCAAATATTTCACATAAATACAAGTTAAAAAAAGTGGTAATTTAAAAAAAAAGTAAAGTTGCAATCTTTAAAGATACTAAATGAAAATGCAGATCAACATAAAACTGGACAAAGTTTGAGGTTATGATGATTTAATTGGGCGCGGAAAACTTGATCGCAGCGCTAGAAGACTTATGCGACATCGTGATAAGGCCAAGCAGTTTTATGAGCAGGCAACCTTGGTCAAGACTAATAAGCTTTACTTTTAGGAACAGTTAAGAGACAACAGATTAATTACAGTAAATAAAATGTTATGACAAAGCTAATAGGATTTATGCCTTCTTTCTAAGAAACATTGAGCTTTTAAATGATAAGCCATATTTTTTACAAACAACACAGGCCTCCATATTGGAACTATTTTAGCGAGGTAATATTATTCAATAATTTTATCAAAATCTCGCAGTTCTTCCCTAAAAAAATAAAATGATATTAACAGTAATACAATATAAGATTACAAGCAAACATTTTTATGTTTGTTTATACTAATTAAACCGTTTAAGAATTAGTCGGTAATAATTTAATTATTTAAAAAAAAGCAGTAAATTTAATTTTTAGGAGGTATCTTTCCATACTTCATCGAAAAAGCCGACTGCGTTATAATTTTTGTTCCTATTTCGGCAAATTTATCAGACTTTGGCATTGCATTTCCTTCATGTTTATTCTTAGGCGTTGGAATGCATCACCGACTAGACGACATCACATGACGGACATTTGTTTGATGTAAATGGTTTACAGGTTATGATAATAATATCTAAAGATATTATAAATCTCAGAGTTCTTAAACTCATCCTAATCTTAGATCACTATAAATTCTATGGTTTTAAATGGCACTTGTTAAAAGTTTTATAATTACCTTGAAGGTAATGATAAGAGAATCTATTTAATGCCAGTTGGTTTTAAACAAGCTTTAAGATTTGGTCTTGAGACCGTCATAGGAGTGGGCTCTTTTGCTGTAAAAAGGCCTTTATCTTACCTTCAAGAGGTCTAGAGCAAAAGGTTTCAAGTGAGTCTAATTCATCGGGCTGTAACAACGTCTTGAAAACCATATTAAAGCTTCTTTTGTTACTTGGGTAATCTGGTAGAAACTAGCTTTTGTTAGCGCTAAAAATTTTTTTATAATATTTAATCTTGAAATTTGCTTAAAATCTGCGTTCTTTTAAAGGCTCCGCTGTTTATATAAAGTAATTTTTGTTACAGCCTATCACCCCGTCGTTTATACACACAAACACAAAAGACAACAGCAGAAAATCGGCAGTTCCGTTTAAAATTGTACAGTTCAAAAAGGAAAGTAACAAGACTTCAAAAAAAGTCAGTAGTCTTCAACAGATCACTAAAGAATTACATAACAAAAGATTGATTTCCAGTGATGCTTTAGGGAGCTTAACGAAATCAATCTCTGGAATTCCATTAGCAATTTTGAGAAGATGCATGCAGAATATCCAAAACACTGATAAAAACAAGAAGCAAACTAGGACACAATTTCTTAAGAACTCAGGAGTTTGCACTGACTTTACAATTATATTCCACTAAGGCCTATGAATATGTTTGCAAAACTTTTTGTCTAGCTTTGCCTTCATGTTCGATCATTAGAACATTATCATTAGGCTTTAGGCTTAGTTGACTGCGCGGTTTTTTTTTTAAAGGACAGTCTGACAATTTACCACTACTGGATATGTTTATAGTGGCGTCTTATATAAAAAAAATGCCGAAAGCTTTTCTCTTGCTGAGGTTCGCGGCGTTAAAACTAATAGAAGGTTTATAGAAAAACTAGTTAATGAGTATGTGAATTCCTATGGCTACTGTACTGCCTTCACCGACATTTTAAGATAATATGTCAGTGACTGCCTTCCAATCGAACGAGCGGCGTGACGTCATGTGTCACACGTCCCCTATTATTAAGGATTAGTTTATCCTCAGAATTGTTTGCCTTTTGTCTTAAACTCTGTGGTATTGGTATTACTTTTATTATTATGCTATACGTTGTGTACCATAGGTTACCAATTTTGTTATTTGATAATAAATGTATCAATTTATACTATTTTTTTGATTTCGATCAAATTCGGAAATTTCCAGGTAGGTATAGAATCATTACATATTGATTTTAATTATGAAATAACAAAAAACTGATCTTCAATTTTAATAAATCACTTAAAGTCTGTCCATCCTTTTAGAATGACTGAGATGCTGTCAGTGTCAAGTTATCCTACAAGCATCCATATAGAGATTCTTGAAATTGAGAAAATGATTGGTTAGAAATAATTATGTAATACTTAATCCAATTGCGAGCCCTTTTTAAACACAAATGAAACGCGCTGTAGGCAAGCATCACCTGTTCTAAAATGTTTAATTGACACTGATAACGTGCTCAAAAAAATGAAATAAAGTGCTATAATCCCACATGGTGGCCTATGTGCACAACAGCCGCTGGCCGCTCACCATTTTTCATTCTGACTGTTATAATATATTACCAATTTCTCTAATAATTTCACCAAATTTTTAAACCAACATTTGCTTTACCTTTATTGCATTTAAAACTAAATTTGATGTATGTCAGGCATTCAAATAAACACGGAGTATAGCTTTTCCACCCTTGATAGATCCGCAATTCGAAGCAAAATCGTAATTTTCTTAGCCGTCTCTAAGTTGCTTTTATTTGTAGTGTCACTTACATATTATGTCAAAAATATTGTTATTCAACTCAATGTGATCGCTATTAACATATTCATTATTATTTTCATGACTTCACAGATATTTCAGATGAGAACGGCATCAATTTTCTAACTAGCCTAGTAAATCAAAATTCCTAAGTACGGATCTGTGCTACTCCCCTCTGCTTTAAAATCGCTTGTCGTATTGCGCAGACTCCGCGGCTGCTTGTTTTGTTTACATTTTTCGGTCGTAAATTTTCCATGCTGTCAAGCTTATTGTTATTCCAGAGTATATAGTTCAGTGATTCGACCGCAAAAACACGTCTTTAATATCTGACCACAGATCTCGTTTTCACCATATACGTAAAAAAAAGTTTTCACCGTGATTGGCGATGCGATACCTACAATATTCCTGTTGATGCAGTTAAAAAAAATGAAACTCTAGAAACATATAGTTATAGTAGTGAAAAAGATTGGCGAATATCTGCTTAACGTTATTATTGTATAACCACTTGGGTCTACGTACGCCGAATTTTCGACCTTCGAACCTGCGCATTTGGCAGCAACCCAGTGTTGTTGTTTTAATATTTCACTTCGCGCATAGCCCTCCGCTTGCTTCGCTCGCTCCGGGGGCGCAACCAAACATAACCAATTCAAACTAACCCAAGGTAATGTCCAAAATGAAGAAAAAACAACTTTGAAAAATATATGACTTAGCATGGGCGTGATGACTCAAAAATGCTGTACGTAGACGATGTATTAACAGCACCTGTGCTAGTTATACGCCATATAGGACGACTGTCATATGTATGTTCATTAAATGCTGATTTTCACATGTCGATGATGCACCTACCGTGTCGTTTTCACTATACATGAAAAAATTGTATGTTCCATATTAAACGCACGGAAGCCCTTATTTACATTTATACAGAAAGGAATGTGCTACAACCGTGTTGCGGTCGTCCAGTCCGATTGTGAAAATGTACGCGACCTGCGACGGCCGCAGCATGGTAGGCGCAGAGTCGGTGCACAGTCCCAAATATGAAAATCAGCCTTTAATGTACATGCTTTTCATGCATTGGGTTAGTTTTCGTTAGTTTTTGTTGGCTGCGCCCCCGGAGCGAGCGAAGTGCTAACTTCGTGTTGCCAACGACACGGAAATTGCTGTGTTTTCAAGGATTTTTGAAACTAGGACACGGATACAGCTTTTATTGGGTGCCGTGCAATGAAACACGAGTTTTTTGCATAGTCTGGAACACCGCATATATTTTGCGTTATTATATTTATGTGTTTATTTGTATGCCCTTTTTAATATAATTCGCTTAATTTTAATCTATATTTTATTTCGATTAACATACTTTTGGTGCAGTAGAAATAATAATATTATTTTTTTGCCAGTAAGGAGGGCATTTCAAAGATTAAATAATTTATTAACATTATATTTAATACGATCATATTCTTGAGCTCTACAAATCAAGATTCGTCACATATTTCCATCAACAATCTGGCAAAACTGCCGCAATCACACGTAACATTACAAGCGTCTAGCGCTCCTACTAATTTTCCGATGCGAAAGCAGTGCATGCGCAATGGCACAATTTATACCGTACAGAAAAACTGTGGTAATGGCGAAACAAGAACTATATTATGGCTTTGCCATAAGAACGAACCAAAACTAACCCAAAGCTTACCCAATATTAAGAAAAAATATAAATTAATAAAAAATGTAATCGGGAATCGAACCCGCCCGCGGCGCACAAGTGACAAGCAGAACGTCTAACTGGTACAACGATTTAATCGTTGTAACTGGTACACTATAGCCGTAATCGATTCACTACTTTGGATCGATTCAGATCGAACTTTATTGAACTGATTCGTGTTCGATTGTAAGAATATCACTTTGCCCCCACTACCTAAAAAGTGATCCAGCTCACCTGTAAGTGAACCAAAAATTAACCGGGATCACTTAGATCGGTTCAGTAGTTCAGGTAAAAGATGGCATTTAAATGTCAATTGTCAATCGGCTTTTTTAAATTTAATTTAATTTAAATGTATTTGACCTTGGTTCACTGAACTGAAATATCAGTTCATTTTGAACTGATCTTCAGGCTCAATCGAATACGGCTCATGTAAAATCATGAATAATTCCGATACAGTGGCTATGTTCAACGGGTCTTAGCGATTGTTAGCGCTTACAAGCGCTAACCGCCAAATCGGTATTGAACTACATCTCAGCAGAAAAGCAAACGTTAACGTAGTTAGCGCTAAATAAAAGCGCTTTTTTAGTCAGCGGGCTACGCTAGCATCAAAATGGCGAATAATTTCAATTTTCAAATAATAAACTAACCTTACATTTTAAATTTTACTTATTAAATTGTTTGTTTATGCAGATTTATGTTAAATTTAAGTAAAAAATGGATAATAATGACGCATTTATAGCATCTAACTGGACTGTGGTCACCTATGCAAGTGGGGACGTTGCTTGTAACGGTAACAATATAATTCTCCAACATAAACATAAAAGTAAGCGATTTTTGCAGAAATTACTATTAGGAATTCGAAAAGAGGTAAAATTTATAGCATAGCATAGACAAGGATTATATAAACTATTTTTTAAGAAACAGAACAAAAAATAAACAAATAGGTTATGTTATGAAGAACGCCTTTTGATTTTGACAGACTTTTCTGCACAGGAGAATGCTGTGTCGCTCAACGGGATTGTTAGCGCTTAAAAGCGATAACGTAATATGCTAAGTGCCGATGAACATAGCCATTCGGCCACTACGCATGCACGGCTTTGGCATCGACCATTTAGTCGGAGTGCTAGACGCTTGTAAACGGAATGAATTGCCTCAGAATTTGTTCGGCGTTCGGTGTTTAGAAGAATGATTTTATGTTTATTTGGAATAAATGTGTTAAAAAAGTGGAGTTTCTCATTTTAAGCATCGTAAGCTGGTAAGCAACTATTGAATTTAATTTTATCTTAATTACCATCATGAAAAAACATGAGTGGTGCACGTATGACATCATATTCTAAATATTTTCTAGTTGGATTTTTCAAAAGACGTTTCCGGGACAGGGTCACAGGGCTTCAGCGTTGGTTTACATTTCGTTTTCACTTCACGCATGACGTTCCGCTCGCTTCGCTCGCTCCGCAACCAAACGAAACTAACATAAATTTAAAAAAGAAACGAACATAACTAAAAAAAAATAAAAAAAACATCGACGGGAATTAAACCAGGGTCGCCGTATCACAAACACAGCATGCAACCACTGATCTACACGAACACTTGAAAGCAATTCGCTGGACTGGACCACAAAGATGTATTTACCGCGGCTCCTTTTTCCGTTGTAATGAACGCCGATTTACCCTATTCCTATACTTACTGTGTATTCGGCCTCTTCTTCACCTCCTGTTCATTATCTGTACTCGGGTTCGCAGTACCAGTGTGTTGTATTTTCGTCCTAAAATTATTTACCTATACACTTGGGCAATCGCCCATATTTCGCCATTTAGTTGACAACCACTTAATGCCTCTTGCCAGTACTTAATTCTATACTCAGTTATATTTACTATAATTAAATGAAGGTAAGCCACATCAGTTTCGTTTTGAAATTACTAAAACAATAATTGAAATTGCGAATTTTTAAGGGAGCATACAACTGAAAGGGAGCATTTTCTTATTTAATAGTAGCTAAATTTATTCACTTATTTTACAATATGATCTCGTATCTACAGGTCGCCAGCCAATCAGTCTTTGCACCGTAAGAGAAAAATTACACTGGTATTATTATTTAGTCGCTGTGAAATTTTTACCGTGTATCAACTTTCCTAGAATATTATATTTTATCTGAGAGCATGATAAGTAAAACTAGCCAGTCAAACAATTATTATGGATTAATGAGAAAATAAATCATTTAGCAATATTCTCTCCGCCGTGAATTAACTAAATAAAATGCGGAGTATGCTAGCACTAATTATTTTAATGGGATACTCATTTCATTATCGAATACATACAGCACTGAAATACTCATGAAATTCTTGCAACCATACAACAATAAATGTGTCCAAATATACAAACACTCTACACATTATGATTTAAAACTAAACTTACTGTCTAAGGCTTAATGTTACCCCGGAACCTGCCATCCTAGCCTCCATTGCTTCTGTTTGACCACCTTCTCTCTCGATGGACGACGAATTTCAACAACGTTTCTTTACCTTACTTTTAGAGCCGACGACATGAATTTACTTACTTACTTAGTTATTTCCACTAGCCTTTAAACTTGAGGCACTAATTTCGGTTTGGTCACAACTAACACCATAGTACCGACTAGAAAGTTAAGATTTTAATTTTTAGAACTTTTCTAACTATTCTCGGGCATTACGACCGATTGCAAGTGATATTTCTATTAAAATTTGTAATTGGCTATTACGACCTACAGCAATTGACGTTTATGATAAGATTAAATTTTCTCCGATAATTTCACGCTTTTATAGCAGCTTTTTGACGCCTTTGTTCCCCAGAAAAATCCGGAATCCGAATACCTGCAAGAAATTCACTTGAATGGTGACGCAATTGCCCCAATTTTCGACGAAAACATCTCTTCGAGATTTAACTAGATTTTTACATTCCAATCCAAGTATTCAAGAATCTCCATGCCCAGCTTGGGTACGAAAATTAGCTCACACATGTGCAGGTTTAAAGTCCAAGCGGTTACTTGAACCTTTTAAGGGCATGACTTTTTGTCTTTCGTTTTAATTCGCTGGGACTGGAAATTATAACCGCCCCTGACCCATGGCTTTCTTTTTGGAAAAAGGTTCGGGCGATCTGCGTAAGAATGTTTGACCCCAGATGATCTTTTTTCTAGTTAGTTCATCTAGTGTCGTGTTCAACTGCAGTCGAAAAGAAAAGTTTAAGTCAACTGCGATTTAAATTGGTTCTCGAATCTCGTGAAGTTATACACCATGTCGTTTATTGAAATATATTCCAATGGTAAGTGGTTATTATTTTTAAACTAAACGGTGCTAGGTTCTTTTGTTGTACACTTCTATTAGGTCAAATCATAAACCCTTTTCCGCGATTCTGGCATTGCTTAGTCGAAGTTAAACTTCAATTTGTTTTTAATTTTTGTTAATTACAATAAAATTATTATTTTATTTGAACGTTTTCTCCTTGGTTTTTATTCGAGATGTAATTTAATTTTAGAACAAATAAAATTAAATTAAAAAATTTTATTTATATTTTTAAACAAATTGTTAAAACATTTCTTCAAATAAATCAGGTGCCAGCCCTGATCGTCACACGGTGGACCGCACTGTTTGTCAACTAGGGACCGCCAAAGGAATGAGTCTGAGGCATTGATTTGTATAGGAGTGGATAAGCAATAAATAGACCAAACATGGCAAATTTACGACCGCGAAATGTAAACAAAGAGATTTCTATTTGGACTTGCGCATTAGAAAATTAGTAGGAGCTAGCTGTTGCACCGTGAAGGTAAATAGACAGGCCCGGACTTCGAAAGTGATTATTTCATCAAATATTCGGTAGAGGAGTCTTCCCGATTGTGAAATAGGCCCCAGTTAGCATAGTGAAACAAACAATAAGGTATAAATAAGTAATACTTATAATAATTAGACTTACTTGAAATAGGAAATCCCGGGTATTTTGCCTCTACTACTACAAAACACAACCATACACTTTCAGGATTCTATTTTGGTAGCATCGCCCACTGTTTATGTGCGTATTGTTCAATTTAAACAAAAATCAAAATAGGGTACGCACAAAGCACAAACGTGAACCACTAAACTAAAACTAATTAAGCAACTACAGACACTAGGTCCAAAGAAAGTAAAAAAAGTGAAAACTCGAATTATTAACTCAAAACGCCGCGCCGTCAAAACGAAAACACGTCAAAGACAAAAGCCAAGTTCGATCCTGACCGACGCCTGCTGAGACGGCAAGTGTTTTAGTGCGCATGACAAAACGGTATCTTCTTTGTTTACGTTTTTCGATTTTGCGTCGATTTTGTCATGCGCAGAAACCTGTTTTTTCGCCCATAGTTTGCCACTTTTGAATAGTGCATATATATAACAAGAATATATCGCGCATTGACCCTTTATGCAATGAGCTGGACGTGTAACCGACACAGAGAGATGGATATGTTTTCGCCGTATGTATTTCGCATAAGTCTGACTCGTTAGGAAACCGGTAGATATGCGCAAAATCGGATATAAACACGTTTATTGGCTACAGCGCAAGCATCGTTATCTACGCTGACGTCGTCGTCGTGTCGTCGGGTAATAAAATAAAACCGGCCATGTTGAATATCGAATTGTGATTGCTTTGTTTGTATTTTGTTACAAGTTTGTTATTTTGATGTTATCACAAGAATATTGCTTCCTATTCTCGTGGCGTTATATTATCGATTATAGAGCATATTATGTCCTCAAAAATGCGTGGAAAGAAGCATTGCTATATTTATATGTAATCTTTACTGTATTCGTATACAATAATTTTATTACCGGAAATTTCCAAGTATTTAAACTACTCTTATTATGTGTTTTAAGTTCGTAATTTCAGTTTGCCTAAAAAAGGAATATTATTGCTAATAAAAGTAATGGAAAATGTAGCTAACCAAATACAATTTAACCGTAAATATTCGTTTTGACGATAATAAAAAGTGGAATATGTTTTCACGTGCATTCAAAACGTAGAAATTGCCTCCTAATATCTTATTGGCAAGAATTCATGACATGCGCAGTTCGAACCGGTTTCCCGAGTAGACCGACTTATGCCTAGTTCATATACATTCGTCCTTCAGTCTTGGCTTCACGTAATTGGCATAATGCGCGATATATTCTTATTACATATATGGAATAGTGCGACAGACGGCTATTGCTTATCCACTCCTATACAAATCAATGGTCTGAGGCCGTTGCTTCGAGTGGAAGCGGCCCTAGGTGGTAGATGCATCTGTTTTACGGTTGGCAACATTGGTGAGTATGGTGTTTCCTTTTAAGATCCCTTACTGGCGTAGCCGACTATATCAAAGAGACTCTTGTTTTGTTCGTGTAACATACAAGAACTAGCTGGTATCACTAGGACTTGGTACTGCGGTTTTCTTCTCGCTACGATCGGTCGATCACTTTTCATCGTTCTTGGTCTGCTTTTTGCACATAGTGTAACTAGTAAAGGCCGCATAAGGTTTAATTCCTGCAATTTTTCAGTCTCCGGGGACGGAACCCCGGCTCTTGTCAGAGTTATGGACATCACGGAGGACGAGGACACAATGTCCAACGTCTCAATGGAGTCGAACACTGACTACACGTACTCCGACCCATCCATCAGGAAAATTGCAAACAAATGCAAAAGTTATGCTGAAATGTGTGTCCAATGTAGGATGGATTACGAGAAACTTAAAAAAGTAAGCGAACTATCTCAAAATGACCTTTATAAGTTAATAACTAAAATTAGGCAACATATGCGGGACACCCACCCCATGGGTATCAAACATAGGGTTTCGTCTAGGATCGATACTGGTAAAAAAAAGGCTAGTCCTACTAACCTCACCGGCGCCGAAGCAGCAAAGAAGCTGAAGGTCACCCAAGGTGAAAAACCGATATCGCAAAAAACACCTACTTCTTTCGACTCAAAGCCCATAGCAACCGAGGCTACGAGCGATTCCCGGATTATGGGGCCGCCACCGACACCTATTTCTGCGACCCTGATACCAGAGAGCGACAAAGAGCCGTTCAGGACGCCCTTCAAGCAGCTGATTTTTAAAAAGAACTTCAGAACCGTCACATTGGACATGGGCCAACCACCCCTAATCACTGCCAACCAATACGCACCCCTCCAGGATATCAACACGGAAGATGAGGACACCGTAAGCGTCGCCTCTACGTCCGCTTCGACCGGTGCCAGACGCAAAACCGATCCAAAACTAAAGAAAGGGCCAGCAAAACCTAAAATCGTACCGCCACCACCGGTGGTCATAAAAGGCAGACCGGCAGACCATCGGCAGCTGAGAGATGACCTGAAGGCTATGCATATCAAACAATATCAATTAAAATACACGAAGAATTCCGTGATAGTGTATTGCAACACACACAACGACTTTCACACGCTTAAGCGTACGCTGGACTCTGAAAAAACAGAGTATCACTCGTATGCAGAGACGCAGGAGAAGACCAGGGCCTTCGTCCTGCGAGGCCTAGACGGTGATATCTCCCCCCAAGACATCATACTAGCCCTCAGTGACGAGTACAATGTAACACCTAAAAACGTATTTGAGATGCGTAAGACGCGCATACCGATGTACCTAGTAGTACTCGGCACAAACTACAATATCAAACGCCTTAATAATGAAATAAAAACGATCATGTGTGTACGCGTAAGCTGGGAGTTACGTCGATCAAACAAACCGCTTCTACAATGTAAGCGATGCCAGCAATTCGGACATGCGAGGACCTATTGTAACCGGAGGGTGGCGTGCAGCAAATGTGCTGGCGCTCATGAAATCATAGAATGTAACGCCGACTTTCAAAAGTGCGTAAACTGCAGCGGCCCCCACCGGTCCATCGATGAAACGTGTCCGCTATTTCTGTACAAAATTAACCTAATACAAGCAAATACAACCAACAACAAGCCAAAACAAACATATCGCCCGGCGCCGCCCCCGGCTAAACCGGCCTGGAGAGGCCCCAACCCCCTTGTAGCAGACGGCCAAGCGGGCCAAGGCCTAAACAATGGCCAGCGGCACGAAGAGTACCAGCAAGCCTTCCCCCCGATACGTGACAGCCGAAGACAGCAACAACAACCGCCTAATGTTAATCCTATTAACGCACATCAGCATAAGGTTAGTGGTTCTGTTCGTGCTAATATAAATAATGTAAATAGTAATTCTAATCTAAACATAGCAGACACAATGTCTAACCTTAATAATGTTGTTTCTAAGATCAACAGTTTAATTAATCTTGACCAACTCTATTTGGCGTTGGATTGTTATTGCAATATGATTGAAGCATGCAGGGGCGACAAGGCTGAAATGATACAGGCCTCCCTTCGCTTCTTTTCCGTTGACTATGCTAAGTTCAACATATAAATGCTTCAAATCGTATCTTGGAATTGCAATGGTATCAGAAACAAGTTGGGCGAGTTTCGTAATTTTTTGCATGTATCCAATTTTCAGATTATTTTTCTCGTCGAAACGAACCTGTCGCCGAACTTTACTCTAAGAGTAAGCGACTACAGAATCGAGAGATATGATAGGCCAGATCGACGCGGGGGAGGCGTGGCCTGTCTCATACATAGGTCGCTCCGCTACCGGCGCATATATAACGCACGTTCTGCCATAGAGCATGTCAGTATTAAACTGGAGAGCGGCCTGTGTGTGTGTGGCGGTTATGCACCCCCGGGTCTCCGCCTCTTAGAAGCCGATCTCTTGGCACTTCTTCCGCCAAATCGAGTATCCCTGCTGATAGGGGACTTGAACGCCACGCACGCCGACTGGGGCGGCGTAACTAACAGCAGGGGTAGATTGTTTAAGGGAATAATCGAGAATAACCTGGAAATATCCTATCACAGAACACCTAATCCCACTTATCTTCGTGGAGCCTCCTTCCTGGACATTGCCATCACTCGAGGAGCGATCAGGACTTCTCAGCTGCAAGAGCTTAATGCCCTAAACTCGGATCATCTCCCAGTCAAGATTTGCTTATACTGCAGGGTCCCCTTGTCTAATGACACCGTCATATCGTATAAGAATATTGACTGGAGGATGTTCCGAACGCAGTTGAACGAGTTGACTGTGATCCCCGAGCAGTTGACAACCGTCCAGGAGCTAGAAAGCGAGGTGGAAACTCTTACGTCAAACATCCAGCGCATCCGTGATGCTCTATGCACTAGGGTTACTATGCGCCCTAGCACCGAATCCCTCCCGGGTCACATCCTTAATCTCATAGCTTTTAGAAACCGATTTCGACGGCGATGGCAGAGATATCGGACACAAATGGGATCCGCTCGCATCAATGCACTGTCCGAGGAAATACAGGTAAAAATCCGGGAATACAGAAATCAAACGTGGCTTGCGTATATCAATACGATAAGCAGGGATGACGGTTCCCTATGGAAGCTGGCTAGGCGAGTCCGCGGAGGTACGACGCAAATGCCGGTAATAAGGCACCAAGGCCGTGATTACGGCGACGACGCTGAAAAAGCGGAGGCCTTTGCGGACTACCTGGGCAGCGTCTATAGCGCGACGCCCGACACCCTGCCTGACCATGACCTTATTACTCGAACTGTAAACACATTTAAACAGTGTAAATATCCTATTCCCCCGACAGTGCTTGAAAAGCTGAGAATCACTCCGGCGGACATCCGCAAAGCTCTCAGCCGTCTCCCGAGAAATAAAGCTCCCGGCCCGGATGGTATTCCGAACTCAGTCCTGAAAAACTTACCCCAGAAAACCATAGTCCAGTACATGCATATAATTAACGCGGTTATCCGGCTGCAACATTTCCCTGCGTCCTGGAAAATAGCGTGCATAATACACTTTCCAAAACCAGGGAAAGACCGAACTCAGCCTGCATCATACCGGCCTATATCGCTACTGAACACCCTCGGGAAGGTGGCTGAAAGGCTAATCTTGCCGAGGGTTTTTAGGGAAGTCGATAAGCTGCAAATCCTCCCCCAGGAGCAATTCGGTTTTCGCGGTCGGCATGGCACCGTCATGCTGGCCGCGAAGATCGCGACCGATATCTATAAAGGCTTCACCAATAAACAGACAACTACCCTTATGTTGCTGGACATAGAGAAGGCGTTCGACAGGGTGTGGCACGATGGGTTGCTGTACAAGCTGTTGGCAATCCACAGTATGCCACTACACTTGACAACACTCATCGCGTCATACCTTGCCGGGCGCGTCTTCTCTACCAAAATTGGTACGAGGATCTCTGCCAGCAAGAACCTGCTGGCGGGAGTGCCCCAGGGAACCGTATTATCGCCGCTATTATTCAATCTTTATATAGCAGATATCCCGTCAAATCCTAACACCCATAAAGCCCTATTCGCTGACGACACAGCGATTTACTCCCTTAATCCTCAAGCGGAGGTGGCGAAGAACAACTTACAGGAGCATATGCACGTTCTTATGCCCTACTATAACAAATGGAAAATCTCTCTAAATCATTCTAAAACTGAGCTTATAGTTATTACTAGAAAACGTAAAGACATTAATATCACTCCGTTAATGCTTAACAATACCCCAATAGTCCCGAAACCGAAGGTCAAATATCTAGGCATTATCCTAGACAATAAGCTAAATTTTTCCCAACACATACGCGCGGTAATTAGCAAAAACGCAATGATAAAAAAAGGGCTGAACACCTTAGTCACTGCCAGGGCGTTCTTAAGTCCTGGGAATAAACTAACATTGTACAGAGCTATTATCCGGCCAGCCCTCCTGTATGGCGCCCCAGTCTGGTGCTCTGTCGCCAAGACGCATAAAAGAAAATTACAAGTGATACAAAATCATTATCTAAGGGCCGCATTTTCACTAACACTCCGGGATCGTGTGCGGATCGACGATCTGCATGCGTGGGCAAAGATGGAATACATCGAAGAGTACATCGATGCCCTCGCATGTGGATTCTTCGAGAGGCAGATAATGGGCTCTCCGCTAACGGCTAATATAGCCGACATACGATACGACCCAGAAAATCCCATCCAACATGGTACAATATATCGAGAAATATCACTTTATTACCGACAGCTTATGCCACCTTAGACTGAGTCCCTTCAGGAGTCGATTTAAGGAATGCCACTTGCACAATTAGCCCTTAAACCACCCTTTTAACGCATGTTTATTTATGCAGAGCAGCTCCAAGTATCAGGAGCACAGAAACTTATCACCTCCTGTAAAGAATGCGCGAGATCTATTCTCGACAGGCCAATCCACGGCGTTCGGACGCGTGGGCGGGGCCTGCTAAAGGAGCTGGTCGGCATATAAATATGCTCTAGACAACGTTACAACGCATCACAGTACACGAAAAAATTTAATAGTCTCTGCAACGCATATGATTCTAACCCACCGAAACATCCGTTTATCCGCAGCCGGTACCGCGGTACTCGCTTATACTACCTGATACCATTATTTTATACTTGAATTGACTTAACATAGTTTTAATTGTTCTGTCAATATTCATGTTGTATATATGTAAATAAATTGTAGCTTTATGACCTCCTGTTCTAAAGAACAGCTGTAGTAGGGTTTTTCATGTAGTTTTCCCTACGCAATAACCTATTATGTATAAATTCTGCAGCATTTTCGTCAAAATTGTAGGCTTTGTGCCAATATAGCATTATGAATACTTTGAAGGGGCAACCCATGGAAAGTTAGCACATCACGAACAGTTCCACATTCCTAGCTATTAAGTAGGTTAAACAACGACCCCCTATGGGTGATTCCAACTGCTGGCCACTGGCAATGCATGAACATTGCCCGGCTTAACAGCAGTATGAAGCTCTGTACCATGCCTAATGTTAGCAATGTAGTTAAGTTACCACTGTAATCAATCAAATAAATATATGTTATGTTATGTTATGACTATATCAAAATCGGCCTCTCCTATTGGTCGATCCGCATGGCCCTCCGCTCGCTTCGCTCGCTACGGGGGCTCAAGAAAAGGAAACTAACCAGGTGCTAGCCCAAGACATACATAAAATCAAGAAAAAAAGCTGTAGAGACATAATCGTCAAAAAATAATAAAAAACACAACGGGGTTCGAACCCGTGTTTTCCAGGTGAGACCCAACGATCTAAACCTCTACACCACGAGAGCTCTTGCGAGAAATTGATTGCATCACGAAGACATATTGTAATACGAGATGGATCGACCAATAGGAGAGGCCCATTTTGATATAGGCGTGGCCCTTGCGGCAAATTGATTGCATCGCGAAGGCATGGGGCGAATGTAATCGATCGAGTCAACGCCACCTACACTAAATGGCGTTGGAGTCAGCTAGATCCGCCTGTGCTGCATTTTAAGATCCTTTACAGGCGTAGCCGACTATATCAAAATTGGCCTCTCCTATTGGTCGATCCGCATGGCCCTCCGCTCGCTTCACTCGCCACGGGGTCTCAAGAAGAGGAAACTAACCAGGTGCTAACCCAATCCAACCCAAGACATACCCAAAATCAAGAAAAAAGCTGTTTAGAAATATAATCTTTAAAAAATGATAAGAAAAGCAACGGGGTTCGAACCCGTGTTTTCCAGGTGAGACCCAACGATCTAAACCTCTACACCACGAGAGCTCTTGCGAGAGATTGTAATACGGGATGGATCGACCAATAGGAGAGGCCGATTTTGATATAGTCGGCTACGCCTGTAAACGATCTTTAAATGCTATGGTGCGTACTTTTACACATGAGTCTAGGAACAGACAGCTCCTAGGCTCTTGTGTAAAAGCTCCTAGACTCCTTGCTACCCAAACCTAATCCAAGACATACCCAAAATCAAGAAAAAACCGTTTAGAAAATTAACCGTAAAAAAATATATAAAAAAAGCAACGGGGTTTGAGCCCAGGCCGCCGCCGATAACCGCCGAATTGAGACTTAACCACCTAGACTTCTCGAGCACTAGGGCCCTTGCGGCAAATTGATTGCATCGCGAAGGCATGGCGCGAATGTAATCGATCGAGTCAACGCCACCTACACTAGACGGCGTTGGGGTCAACTAGCTCCGCCTGTGCCTGTCTGCTCTCTAGACTCTTTTCCTTTGACAAGGGAAGGGAGTGGACAGATAATCTCGCTTTACGGCTGCGTGCAGTACGTGTGATCAAAAATCGAACGGACGCCATTAATAGGAGCCAGACATTCAAAGCGGCACCTCCTTGTATTTTGTTGATTTTTGTTGTGAAAAACTCTCAAAATACTTCAATTTGTCCATAACAATATGGTGTTTTGTTGTGCTTATTGCTGTAAAAGTGTCAATGACCGAAGACCCTAGAGCGGCTAGCTTTTTAGATGCGCCATTTGAGTTGTTGCAATAGCGGCCGTCCTGGATTAGCTTGCTCTTCAATGCGCACCGTCCCCACATTTCCGTCCCATTTGCCGAAATTTACCCTCATACCGCCGCGTAAGATGTTTACACATCAAAATTAAAATTGCCAACGCAGTTTAAAAATATATATAGGGCGTTCCGATTTATAATCGGGAAACATTGGCAGCGTATCTAGCACTTAAAAATAAGGCAAAAAGCCCATATAAACGTATGTCCGCAAATGCATAGTTGTCAAGATACAGGGTGTTAATTTTTTTTGAATCTTTTTTTAATTTTTGATGTGTAAACATCTTACGCGGCGGTATGAGGATAAATCTCGGCAAATGGGACGGAATGTGTAAACCAATGTGATATTATAACCCGTGCGCAATGAGGAGCAAGCTAATCCAGGACGGCCGCGATTGCAACGACTCAAATGGCGCTTCTAAAAAGCTGGATCCATAGCACAGCTAGACGGTTGAATTTTAAATAAATTTTCGCTTCAAAATCCACGACAAATTATTCCGAGACCACGGCTATCGTCCTAAAAAATCCGGAAATTTCGGAGTTTTAAACAATTTTGCCATTTAAAATAGTTTTTAAACGGATTTTAGACGATAAAAAAGCTTATTGTTATTTTAAATTAAACGAACTGTCAATAGTATTATTCAGATGCCCAAACTTTTAAAACAATATTGAGTCATGGCCCTCTTCTAAAATTTGCAAAATTTGGTTATTGACTTTCCCAAATCAAAAATGCCGCCCCTAGCTAGTAGTGAATAAGCTGTGTCCATAGGGTGATGTTATTCCTGGTGGCGTTATATTTTCCTGTCGAATTTGTGCAGTGAATTAATCCATTCCGATTGAAGCTACCAGTAAGTATTATTAAAGAATCCTAACTAACATCATAAATGTGAATGTGTGTTTGTTTCTTTCTTACGCTTTCACGCATAAACTACTCAACCGATCATCAAGAAATTTTGTACAGATATTTTCAAGCGTATACAAAAGGACATAGGACACTTTTAGCTTTTACCCGCGGTTTTGCTCGCGTTCATTTTTACGGTTAGTTTTAATCCTACTTTTTATTTTCTTGAGGTTATATTTGCAACAAGTTTTTTTCTTGATTTTGGGCATGCATTGGGTTAGTTTTTGTTCGTTGCATCTATGTAGCGAGCGAAGGCCTATGTGTGAAGTATACTGTGACGGGAATGTGTTTTGCAGGCTGTCTGTAACCGTTAGTGTAAAACTTGTTCTTACTAACGCCAGAATATAGGCCACCAATTCCAAATAAATGGTTGCCTATTTTCTATATTCAGGCGTCACGCGGCCTAAGTGGCATTAGATTTTCATGTCGATGATGTCGTCTAGTGTGTGAAAGAGCTCTAATTACTAAATATCACTTCCGGTCCTGCCGTCGAAAGACGAACACGTTGGAAACGGATTACATAATTGGGCATAGGTAGTCGAAGCTTTTTGCTTAGAAAACGTGTTCTAATTCTTTAGGGGGCCTGGAAAGTCGTGCCGGCTGAAAGGTGTAAGGGGTGGGTCGCGTAGTGGAGGGTGATTCCTACTAGGGCTCCAGGTATATTTCTGCGCGCGGTAGCGTGGCCTGAGGGCGGTCGGGTTTTTTTGCTGCGGGGATTTGTATCTTGGAGTCTCTGACAGAAAGTTGTTATACCTGTAGTGCGCGAAGCCTCCTTGCATAAGAACTCAGTCGTGCAGAGCATTAGCTTATATTTGTGCAAAAGTCGGGAATCACCAGGGGTACAGGCCCGTCTTACTGGAGGTTCCTACAAAATAGGCCCCTCACACTGGAACATGTAAATTATGCAAGACGGTCGTCCTGTCTCTAACTAAGCGCCGTAAGAGGGGTGTGCTGGCGGATTGCCTTGCTGCAAAACCATCCGTTTCCTGAAAAGGGGACACTAACTAGGATCACAAAATCACAACTGCTAAATCACGGCCACTTATAAATACGCCGCTAAAGCCAGACGCCACTAAAAATTACCGGATCCTCGGCTGTTTCCGTCGACAGTCGGTTAGCGCCGAGTAATTATACAAGAATCTAGGGACAACCCCGCAACTATGAGCAGCACAATGTGGGTTGCCTAAATTCACTTTTCGCATGGCCCTCCGCTCGCTGAAGAAAAGGAAACTAACCAGGTGCCAACCGTATCTAACCCAAGACATACCCAAAATCAAGAAAGAAACTGTTTAGAAATATAAGCTTAAAAAAATAAAAAAAACCGACAGGGTTTGAACTCGAGTAGCCAAAGTGAAGACCAGCAATGCACACCTCTATACTACCAGAGCACATACAGACGACTGGTTGTGGTGGTTGTATCGCGAAGTACATGAAACCAGTTGACGACTCAAATTGCGGGGCTGTCCCCAGACATAAATGATAATTATTATGGCTTTGCATGGCCCACATAACACCGCTCGCTACAGGGGCTCAAGAAAAGGAACCTAACCAAGAGCTAACCCTAGGCATACCCAAAATAATAAAAAAACTGAAACATAACCTTAAAAGACTTCCGATTCGTCTTCGGTCGAGTGTGCACGTGTCGGGTATCGGCCATTTTGGTCCAGCTTCATATACATATATGTTAGTTTGGGAACCCATGGGGCTTTCAGGGGCTGTGTAGACTCCCCGAATAGGATTCGGACGTCCAGCCGGGGATAGGCCCGTGCCAGCATCAGATTTTTATGTTTGTGATCGTCCAGCCGGTGGTATTCGAACCTTAAAACAAGCCGTGCAAGTACATGTCTGATGCCCCAGGAGTACATACTCGACATACTGGGGGCTCTAAAAATAATATCTCTATCCATCATGAATAAGTCTGAGTCTCCAGGAGTATATTATTATACTCGACATACTGGGGGTTCAAAAAATAGTACCCCATGTTCACCAATGTGTAACTTATCTGGGATGAGTCGCCCCAGCTCTAACTAAGCCTGGACAGGGGCCTTTTCTGGGTAAATGATTCACCGCGAAGCCAATAACTAAAAACTAACTAACTAAAAACCTTAAAAGAAAATAAAAAAAGCAACGCGATTTGAATCTAGACCTCTCGACCACGAGAGCTCCTGCAACAAACTGATTGCATCACGAAGAGACGGCGCGAGCCGAGGATTCGGTGATCTTTAGTGGTATTATATTTGTGTTTGAGGCCAAACAAATTTAAACGGAGAAGAAATATTAAATTATAAAGAATCAAACCGGCTTCCGTTTAGTTCTCGGTCGGGATAACATCGCTGTTGAGTAGCGGCTCTTTCGTCCGCCATTTTGGGGTAACGCGTGGCAATCGTTCAGGGACCGATTTGTCCCCCCGAGAAAGAAGCGGACGTCATAGCCAGCGTCGTCTGTGCCTTTCAGAGTTTAGAGCCAGAATATATTCTGTGCCTTTCAGAGTTTTCATAGCCAGAAGAAATACCCATTCACGCCGGTACCCAGGCCGGGAGGGACCGGATGTCCCTGTGGGACCATTTCTGTCTGTGCAGTTCAGTTGCTTATATTTATGCAAAAGTCGGGAATCACCAGGGGCACAGGCCCGTCTTACTGGTTTTTCCTACCAAATAGTCCCCTCACACTGGAACAACGTGTAATTTATGCCTGAGGGTAGCCGGGCCTCTAAATAAGCGCCGGAAAGAGGGGTGTGCTGGCGGATTGCCTTGCAGCAAAGCCAACCGTTCCCTGAAAGGGTAAAGCTGCATTTACATTCAATTTGAAGTCCAAGTCAAAGTGCAATTCGCAAATATGTCATTTACATTGAATGAATTTTTAGGTTACATAATTATACGTATGGAATGTTTTATTTTGTATGTTGTAAATTGCAAGCTAATTACAAATAATTTTTAAGAACAATTCCTCGTTGATATCGTTTTCTTCAATTACAGTACCTTCAAAAAACTCGTTTTCATCAAAGTGGGGCCCTTCAAAGTTCATTTTACATGTGTGCGAATTGTTTGATACAAATGTTAATTTATTCTAACACAAATTTGAAATTTACCTAACCCATAGATAAATTAGACCTAACCTGAACAAAGCAACATTAAGATTATTAAGATAAACGAAAATAATCTAACCTACAAATTTATTTTCTGCTTGCGTTTGGCAAGCAGCTTGACAAAATTCAAAGTGCACTTCAAAGTCAACTTCGAATCTTGTCCAATGTAAATGCTACTTGCTGTCACCATATGACAAGCAGGCAAATTTCAGCTTGAATTTGACTTCCAATTGAATGTAAATGCAGCTTAACATTAGAAGAAAGAAAGGAAGAAAAAGAAAGAATCAAACCATAACCCTAAAATTTATTAAAATAATACAATATTTGCGTTGCGTATTTTAAGGTCTGTTACATCATTCAAAAAAATGTCTAAAATAGCCTTATCTAGAATTTGCCAAAATGCTATATTAAATCAAACAAGAGCCACATGTTTTAGTCTTAGACTAGCCTCTGATTGGGTACCACAGGACAAAGAGACACACACTGGACAGGTTATTAAAAAAAATAAACCACTTTTGGAATTCATAGAAAGAACACCATTAATTCCAAATATTGGTACCTTAATTAGTGTGATTTGTATACTTTCTATATAGATACTTTGTTTTTCAGAAATGGGATTCAAGTGATTATAGGCTGGCAAGGTTTGTTGATCGTCCAAAGCATGTAAATCCTAATTTCTCAATTAAACTTATTGACGAGGTTCCCCCAAAAGCTTGTAAAGAAAGAGTAGTCTGGTGTGATGGAGGAAGTGGACCTGAGGGTCATCCAAGAGTATACATTAATCTTGTAAGTAAAAGGTCTTCACTTTACAAAACTATGACTCAATAGTCAGTGCAACAGATTTTGTATATATGTATGTATCTATCTATCTATAATTCATGTTTCTATGCCACAGTTGCATATAGCTGACCAAATATCCTCAATCAGCCTAAAAAATTTATTTCCATTACCTCGGACATATTCAAATGATTTCATCAAGACTTAAAATCATAATTTCAGAACAATTTAAATTGCTTCAATATTTTAATCATTTAGGAATATTTGATTACAAAAGCTATTTTTTTTTTCATTCCACTACAGATATCATTTAAGAATCAAATTCCAGCTGAATGTTGATTATTGGCAAACCTTGAAGATATTGATTTTAGACTATTACCAATCAGTGAAAATTCACTCTTTTATTGGTAACCACTGTAGATTTGCAAATTTAAGAGTATTGAGTCTCAGTAGATGATTTCGATATCTCATTCTAAACTAGCTTTTGTTCAGATTGGTATCATTTAGTTTGCTTTTATTAAAATAAGAATCTTAATTTTGTTACCAATTTCTCCATATATTATTATGATTGAGAGAAAAATAATAACCATTTTTGTAGTATTGAGGTTTTTAGTCTAGAATTCTATTACTGAGCCTATAACTTAACTTACTTAATCCTCTTCATTCCCATTGGAACATAGGGCATTCACGATATGTCTCCACCTCACTTGGTTTTGGGCCTCAACCTAAATCTGGTGCCATGGTTTATTAAGCGTGTTGAGTTCTCTGTTGACGCTTCTCCCCCATGTTTCCTTTGGTCTTCCACGCTTCCTCTTGCCAGCTGGACTCCATTCTAGCGCTTTTCTAGTTATATCCCTCTGTGGTTTCTTTAGAGTGTGGCCTATCCAGCTCCATTTTCTCTTTCTAATTGTTTTGCTTATAGGTTCCTGGTGTGTGCATTCCCCCCATAGTTCAATGTTTGTTATTCTCTCCTGCGATCTGATTCTTAGTACTTGCCTGAGGCATTTGTTTATAAAGACCTGTATTTTGGATGTTGTCTTTTTTGTAACCTTCCAAGTTTCTGCTCCGTATAAGAGTACACTTTTAATGTTCGTGTTGAATATTCTTATTTTGGTGCTTAGAGATAATTTGTTTGAGCTCCATGTTGTTTTTAATGTGTGAAAGGCATATTGTGCTTTACCTATCTGTGATTTGATATCTTGTTCTGGGCCTACATCTTTGTCCACTATACTTCCCAAGTAGCAAAACTTTTCTACTCTTTCTAGATTTTCCCCATCTAGTCTGATGTCATTTGGCCTATTCACATTGATGTTCATGACTTTTGTTTATTTTCAGGCCCAGTTTTTCCGCTTCTCTTGCTACTTTTTCCGTTTTATCTTGCATGTGTTCTTGTTTTGAAGATAGTAGACATATATCATCAGCGAATTCCGGGTCTTCTAGTTGTGTGAAGGGGGTCCATTGTATTCCCGTTCGATTGTTTGTTGCTTTTGTCATGACCCAATCATGGTTACCTATTCTATATTTAATATATGTAAAGAATCTCATGTAATGTCTAAAGTATTAGACTCTTAACAAAATTTTATCTCAAGAAAATATTTCAA
>MU182935.1:0-16981 GCA_016904865.1 Pissodes strobi
TATATATATATATATATATATATACATTATTCCTAAATAATTAACAAACAACAAATATTAAGATACACTGCGTTGGGGTTTGGAACCTTCGGCAACATGCACTAAAACGAGTTTTATCCACAATACCGAAACAGAATTTATGCAGTCAACGCGCGTTTCGCTAACCATGTTAGCATCATCAGGAGATGATAGTTTTAATCATCTCCTGATGATGTTAACATGGTTAGAGAAACGCGCGTCGAGTGCATAAGTTCTGTTTCGGTATTGTGGATAAAACTCTGTTTTAATTAAGATACACATTTTCTAAAATATTTCTAAATAAATTAATATTTTAAATCTCGGACAAATAGTGTTCTTACTCTACTTTGGACTCATTAAGGAGAAAATCATAATGACGAAAATCATAAATCATCCAGAATAGCAAAAGTCTTCACTTTGTCACTTATATAATAAATGTTCCGCTGTCGTAATCACTTCGTAAACGTCAACAAAGATAACAAATAGAATGACTCCTGGTTTTTGTCTCTTAAATGCCCGTCCGAGATCTTATCCTCTTTCTACAAAAAATCATATTTTTAATAAAAAAGCGCCGGTCAAGCTCATATATTCTGAAATATATACTAGCAAACTAACGGATAAAAGATAAAACATGCTTTTACGAACTTTAGTTTAAACGCTTCTTTTTCCATGATAACCGTTATAAAGTCATTAATTTGGTTTAATATCCATAAAAAATCAGTTGAAAAGTGTATAAAAGATAAATTAGTCCTCGGTGTTTGAGCAGGATAATCATGCTTTAAAAATATTTTTTATGACTCCACGACCATCATGAATGAGGAAACTGTTATTTAGTGATATATTTAAAATAAGTGCTTACAAAGGGTTTTCTCGAGTTTTGTCGGATGGTTAATGGGAAATTTATATATTAAATATTGATGGAGATTGATAGAAGTAAAAAAATCTACAATTCAAAATATATGAATAGGTAGTAATATTAATAATATAATCTAAGTTTGAGATATATTAATATAATCTAAACCAATGTTGAAGTTTACATTGGTTTATATTAAACCAATGTAAACTTCAATCATACGTGCTGTATAAATATTACATTTGTGAGTCAAAAACGACTTCGTTGTGTAGGCTAGATGAGAGATGGCGTCAATAAGCATTCTCCAATCAGTGGATTCCCACAGTGATGGAGGACTTATGGCCGAGAGGAACAACCGGAGAGAAGCGACAAAGTCGATCCGACGAAAAAAAACTTAAGTAGGGGTAAGCCGGCAAACTGTGATTTCAACGTGCTTGCCGGCACAGCTGCGATTTTACTAAATATATAAGCTATGACATTACAGCACAGCGGCACGCCCCCAACCCGCGTTATTGGTTATTTCAATGTGTAGTCTGCCTCAACGCACCACTGCAAAATCTAATCGCGTGCAGCACACAAAGTTGCCCTGCTGCCGTGTAATAATTATAACTTATAACCTTACTTACCTAACTAAATAATATGACCTGCAAACTGGCTCCTAGCATTAGGGTTTCGGAAAGTTTGCGGGATATTTTTATTTCACTTCCGCTCGCTTATAGCATTTATTACGCCTTATTATTATTTCTCTCAGTGTATTAAACCGGCCATCCGTCTCATAAGTTAAATTCGAGGTCACATAGTTTAGCACCCTCGAATTTCATAGTGCTGACAGTTATTGTCGCTTCTCTCCTATTGTTCATCTCGGACTATGGTTTGGAGCCAACGCAACGGTAAATTGTTATTTTAGAACTTGTACAATTTCGCCTCCGGGATAATACAGACCGTTGACGTGAATTCATATTCCTACACCCACTATCTTGCAGTAATCATTTCCAGAAGCCAACAGAAAACAAATATTTGTCAACTTTACAAGGTGCTCCAATAGTGCATAAAGTCAAAAATATATATAAAAAATAGACAGATTTGTTTACTAAATATGAAGACAGCAATATCGTTTCCCTTTTTCTTTCCCCTCTTATAAAGCTATTGTTACGCTAGTGCAGCGCTCTTGCCGATTAGGCTAGGTGCAGGGTGACGCGTCAAGCAGCGAGTGGAGCAGCCAGGAAAGCAGAGCGGCGAAACCGAACGAATGTATTTAGGTTGCAATGTGCATAGTGCACAAGCGCGTGTAGAAGGATATTTACTCGTTCGGTTTCGCCGCTCTGCTTCCTCGCTGCTTAACGCGTCATCCTGCACGTAGGCTAACGCCAAGTCCTAGGTGAGCGATTTACAGTCGACGCGAACGCGAAGCGCTGGCGATGCCGTACGAAAAGTTAATATAGTCGCACGGCACCGCCACTGATTCGCGTTCGCATTCGCTGCAAATCGCTCACGTAGGACCGGGCGTAAGAGTATGTCTGTATCGTGGAAAATCGGCAGCAATAACGTGACAAAAAAATTAGATTTATTAGAAAATAAAGCATGTCAAAATATAAATTTTTCGCTTTAAAGTATACCGTGTAGAATATAATACCAACATATAAACAGTTATAATACAAGACTTGAATCAAAATGTAAACACAAAAAAATACGAAGTGTTATACCTATTTTCTGCTAGAAACTTTATGTAAACTGCGCCCTATGTCACTACTTCATATTGTTCACGAAATCAGCGGTACTTCCTCTTGTCGCGCACGCCGACCACGTCGCGTAGCCGTCTAGAAGAAATTGGCCGCCATGTTCATCAAAACAGAGTATCGATTCATTCGTGTCAGTATCGGTGTTTGTGGATTTAATTAAGTATTATTTGGACGTTGGACGATTCTCTTTAAATTCTAAACTGCTTAATGTGTCGAAACATAAACGATTTGGACAAAAATATCACATTCCATGCGTATGTAAAGTACCTATTTTATCTATTTCTTGTTTGCTATTACATGTCTAAAGTGTCGTGGATTAATAGAATCCGATGTTTCTTTGTCAAAATTATTAGTTGCAAAACGTTATGGAAAATTAATTAACGCTTAAAATTCAGTTGTTGATATATGTCATGCAGCAGAAAAAAACAACAAATATTTTTAACAAAAATGTAAAATATGTGTGCAATGTACTAATAATAAATACCATAAAGAAGTTTCCTGAGTAATTTTAGTCTAACTGTATTCTTAATCTTTATACAGGGCGTTATTTAACTCTAAAGGGTATGGCAGAAAGCCATTGGTTCTTGGAATCCTACAAAGTGCTAATTTCTTTCAGTTTGTTTTACTAGGGAAGTAGATAGGCTATGTATATTCTGCGGCAATTTCGACCATTTTTACGTGTAAATTCCCATCTAAGGTGCATTCTGGTTTTTAAGGTCACCGACGCCGGGCGTCGCGACGCTTAACAAATCCAGCAGGGCTACACTATGTGCAATCTCCAGGATCGAACAAACGTGAGTAGAAAAATAGATTTTATCAGATGTATTTATGCAATGCTACTCTTCATAAGTATCTAGACATTGACAAATGTCAATATTAGCGTCTTTATTAGTGTTCTTGAAAATCAGTGGATCGCATAAAAAAGGCAAAAGGGTCACTATAGAAAGTAGGAAATTCATAAAATAAAATACTGTTATGGGCGCTATCTAAAAACTTAAATATATTTTAAACACGAGAAAAATGCAAATATTTTTCCTTCATAATCTTAATAATAATTTTCTTGAAATAGAAAACAAAAATTAAAACAAAACAATTAATAAAAACCAATCAATGCTTTATAGAGGTACATTTATTAATCAACTGTAAATAAACATTTCATATATAGGTACACAACTACACGTCATACAAGTAGTCAATGAATACATACAATGAATACACAATATAATCACATTTTCATAATATAACAAAATATCGAATCTATTAACATTAGTCTTCTTCCATCATTGAGCAATAACTCCAAGAAAGCGTGTTTATAGAATATTTTCAATTTTGTCGCTTTTCATCGTGAGGGCTTAGCCCTATTTTTATTTGTTTCGTGGTTTCTAGATCGTATTAAATGTGGGGAAACATATTTTTCAGAAAATAATTTCAGACAGTCAACATAATCTTCAAAAGTAATCACACTCCTTGATACCTTCAATCTTTTTTGTTAAACCCCTATTAGAAAGAAATTTTTCAATATCTTCTCGTTCTTTATCCTCGGCAGCTAATTTTAATCTATCCTGCTCGAGTTCTTCAGCTGTGGAAACCAATTTTGTAGCGTACATTTTCGAGCGTAAGCCAATAAAGTGAGTCATAACGCGTCCATTGTTTTCGTCCTTCATCATACTCAAAACTCTTTTGTTTACTAGTAGAATATCATATACATTGCCAACAGGATGATCGGATGTATCGAAAAATGTATGGCAGTCTTTTTTTCATTACATCGTATACATCAGCATGTTTAATTTCATAAATTAGTGAGTCAGTATCTGTTTAAAGCACTGTGCAACTTGGGAATTTTTGTCGCATATAACTATAATAAAAATCATGAATAGTTGTTTTGGCAAGATCTAATATACACACTCCAAAGTAGATCGGATTGTTAAAAAATACCACACATTTTGCAAGCTCACTAATCATTAAATTTCCATTTATTATGGTGCTGCTTTTAAATTCTGACCTGGGAATTAATGCCTCAGCTCCATAACGTCCACACCAGTTTGTTCCAAGTTTTACCGAGAACTGTTTCCAGGCATTCTCTATGGTTTAACCAAAAATCGCGTTATTCATAAGTTTAAATAGATTCTTTTTGAATGCGTTTTTGGCATTTTTTCTAATAGACCGAGAGTTTGTGTGAAAAATACTTCTTCATAAGGTAGAAAATGTTAACTGTATTTATACGATTCTGCAATATTAATGATGTACATAGACGCCCGTCGGCCGTCCTTAACTGGACGCTTTATAGGTACAAAGTAGTTTTTTGGAAATTAGGACAGGAAAATATCGAAAAATAGGAAATCGCCGTGGCAGACGATTTTTATAAACGCACCTTTTCCAACAGACGCCGGCACCGCGGAAATTCCTGATTTCCACTAAAACTTCGTGATAGGTACATAGTTGTTCCATAGACGACTGGGCAGAAACTTGGAACATCAAAATTAATAACGATAAAACACAGTCAATGCTCATTAGCAATAAACGTAGATTACCTGCAAATTTAAACCAAGGAAACACCGAGATAAGGTGGAACAAAACTCTCAAATATCTAGGGATGACCCTAGACAGCAAACTTTCATTTAATCAACACATTCAAAACAAAATTAACATAGGCATTGCAGCAAAGCAAGCCTTCTATCCTTTAATTAACAGAAATAGTTCAATGTCAATCAAAAACAAATTACTACTCTACAACCAAGTTATCAAGCCCAAAGTCCTCTACGGAGCTATTGCATACATACACACAAGCAAAACAAACAAGAAAAACTACAAGTTTTCCAAAAACAAAACACTAAGACAAATCACAAATGCACGATGGTACATTCGCAACACTAACATACACGCCGACCTAAAAGTCGAAACAATTCACGAACACCTAACAAACAGACATGGTAGATTCTTGGAACAAGTACTCAATCACACAAATCCACTAATAACACCACTTTTTGACGGGGAAGACCGGCCAAGAAGAGCAAGGCTCAAAAGCCTACGAGAACCACCGTAAGAGGGCCACCATAAACACACAAAAAAAACACATTAAAATTATATAAAAATCATAAAAATAAAAAACCACCAAAAATAATACTAACACTTACTAACCCATAAAAAACTGTAGCTAAATACTGCAGAAAAAAACCCAAAAATAACTAACCCACTAACACACACTCCAAAACATCATATCACAAACACAACATCCTGCCTAGAGAATCATCAAGAACAACAGGAGGCCAACACGCCAATGAAGGATTATGTAAGAGTGACAAGAGTCACTAGCATCAATGCAAGATGGTGAAGTTTTAGTGGGTATGCCCAAAGAGGAGAGTCCCACACTACCCTCAACCGAGGGTGTGCATAAGAGAGCATTTTTACACCTCAAAAAAAATTAGTTGTTATTTGTTCTGCAGTAATAGACTTTTGATGAATTCAGATAAAACACTTAGAATCATCTTTTCAATAAGGGATTTGGGACGGACTGAGACTGCAGAAGCGATAACGTTTCTTGTGGTAAATCTAGACCAACGTCTACTTTGGAATCATCACATCGACCAGCTAACTTCAAAGCTTAATAAAGGTGTTTATCTGCTTCGGGGTCTTAACGACAGGGTGTCTCACCAGGTGCTCAAGGCCGCATACTTTGCTGTTTTTCACTACCACATGGCCTATGGTATACTGGCGTGGGGTCATGCGGCTGATGCTAAGCGTGTTTTTGCCCTTCAATGAAGGGCCATTAGGGTGCTTGCTGGGCTCACATATATGGAGGACTGTAGGCCAGCTTTTGGAAACCTTGGCATCCTTACCTTGCCTTCCCAGTATATTTTGGAGAACTTGCTACATGTCAAAAGGAATGTTCAGTCTTTTGCAGCCCATCAGGATATACATGAGTATAACACAAGGCATAGAACAGACTTGGTGCCTCTCTACTGCCGTTTGGTCAGTAGGTCATTAATATAGATGATGAACACAGTTAGTGAAAGTATTGCGCCCTGAGGCACGCCCGCGTTAATGGTGAATGTGTCTGAGATCTGTCCATCAATTGCAACGTGCAGAGATTGGAAACTAGCAAGCCAGCTGCAGAGAGAGGCTGGCATTCCGAAGGACGGCAGTTGGTTGAGTAGTCCGTCATGCTAACCTTTGTCGAATGCTTTCGAAATATCCAACTCAATCGCTCGAGACTCCGTGGTTATCAATTGTCCTACACCATATATGAGTGACATAGGCCAATGTATCTCCTGTCGATCTCTCTTTGCGAAAGCCGTATGAATATCGCTGATTATTCTGTTGTTCTCGGGGCACTTTAGTAGTTGCTGATTGACTATACGTTCCAGTTATTGGAAGCAAGGCAATTGGGCGATAGTTTGAGAGCGTGGTTTTCTTGCCTTTTTTTGGAACAGGTTGCACTCGAGCGACTTTCCAAGAAGATGGGTAAATCTCTTTTCCTTAAGACAGAGAAAAAAGCCTGGAAAAAACGGGTGTTAGTTCGTTGGCGCAGTTCTTTAACACGATGGCAGGTATTCCGGTTCTGATGCCTTTTGCGAATCTACTTCTTTAAGGATTTTAAGAATATCACGGCGATGAAACTTGGCTTCTGTCATGGTAGTGTTGATGTTCGATACGGTGGGGAGAGCCTTGCCTTAGGGGACGGCTAAGGTAGGGTGCGATGAAAACATTTTGTCGAGCATGTTTGCTTTTTTCTTGGCTGTAGTCGTTGTAATGCCACGTTCATCTGTCAAAGGTGGGAGAGACGTATTAATTTGTAAAGTTATTACTTACGGCCTTTGCTACCGATTAGAAATTGCTGGAGCCACTGGGGCATTACAATAGTATATTTCATTACCAGTCGGGAAACTAGGCTTTTCCGGTGCGCGCACGACAGTTTCTGGTGTGAGGCGTAGCCGATGCCGATTTACATTCCGTAGACATATTTTGCACTCGAACTCCGATTAGTTTTAAATTCGATTTTGACCAATAAAATTGCGCTGGGTGCCAAATACGTATATACGGAATGTATAAATGCCTCTCGGTCTAAATTGAGTCGTACCTTAAAAAATTTAGGAACCACCGTCTGACAAGGTATGTCCAATAGTAACCAAAATGTTATAAGTCATCAACATATAAACCTTCTATCAATAGAGCTGCTATAACGCCTTTACCGTATTTTTATTAAAGGAATTTTTCATCCTTGGCCATATTCATAATTTAGCCTATGCTATAACGGTACAAAGTAATCTTAAATATAGTTGCTTAGTAGACATTTGTAGAAATCTCTAATATTGTTACAAAATCTGAACCGTTTTTCAATGTGTTGTAATAGGATCTTGTTTACTATATGCATTTACAAAAGGAATTCCAAATAACGGACTTATGTTTGTTGACTTAAAAGAAGTTTGTTAGTTCAGCATGAGTAATTTAAATTCAAACTTAATTTATGGATAGTAAATTTGTCTAATGTTTGACATTAACTAAATTTTACGATGGTTAGCATTGAAAATTAAATCTCTGTTTATAATTACTGGAATAGAAGACTATAAGTAAATAAATTTCAGAAAATGTATATATAAAATTTTGAATGTAATTTAGTGTACTTTCTCAGCATATTTTCAGTTCAAGTATTGTACACTTTCACTCAATGTGAAAATGAACCCGAAAACTGTAGTTAGTTGAAATTAACGGTAAAACCATATTTCAGATATCATAATTTATTATATTATTCTGGTTTCTGCCAGGTGTAGAAGTTTCCAGTGATCTTTCCAAACATGTATAATTTTTAGCAAAATAAGTATAGCTCGTCTTACCTAACTATCGTTGAAAATAATTGACACTATATTCAAAAATAATCGGATTTAGTGTACTTTCTCCGTATGCATTCGGTTTAAAAGCTCTACATAGTGTTCAATTTTTGATGTATGTTTTTTTATAAAAACAAAGATGGCACACAATCCTATTACCTACTTTAGTTTTTAAAATAGACGGCGTTTTTGAAGATTTTTGCTTTTGCGTTCCTTCGCATTTATGTCACCTGTTCACCTATAAAAATGGTGAAATATATGTTATTGAAATGAAACACCCTATCCCTATATAATAATGTTTAATCTAATTGCGCTTTTCCGATATTAAAAAACGTATAATAGTCAATGCATAATTTAAAATAAACCCTGAAATATTATATATAAAAACAACCTTTAATTTTGAAGTAGGGCGCGAGAATATAAAAAACAAATAAACAAAGTAATCTATAATGTTTTCAACTATCATCAAAACCTTGGTGTTTCTTAAGCTGTTTGGTATTTTATTACAGGTTTAAATCGATGGCTGAAATTCAAATAAACCAAAATTTTAAAAAATACGATATGTTGGTTTGTTATAATACAATAACTTGCAATGAAAACTCGCATGACGCTACGGAGATTATTTAAATAATATATTGAAACATATACATATTTCAGTATATTTTTTAGTAAATAATAATTCTGTGCAACTTTGGTTATTTCCCATTAATTTGGTTTAGGTAGAGGGTCATCACTGAATAGGGCCATATTTGTGACTTTGATGAGATACGACATAAAATTAACATTTTCTTAATGTGATACCTTTTATTGGTTAGTTTTTAAAAGCATCTAATTTTTTTCGATGCGCTTCAATAAAAAGGATTTCGTATTCATTTTTGGTAATAACAGTATTAATTTAATTCATATAAGAAATTTGCGATTTAAATTAGTAAATAGAAGAAGGTAACAATAAAGAAAAATTTCAGATCATAAAGCCGTTTCGCAAGTATTTCATCGAACGCAATTTTAAACAAAAAGCGTTTATTCGAAGAAACTAAGTCTACATGATAAGAAGCGCAACGATGCAAGAAGCATGGTGCGGGATTATCCAATGCTAAATTATTTTAGAAACAATAAAATAAATTTAATTGCAGAAGCCAGCGGAGATATTCGCTATGGCGCAAGAAGGCGAACAACTAGTTACGGTAGCATCCAAAGAAATTTGAAAAAGTCCAACAACTGATGGCAGCACAAAAAGAACTACGTTTTTAATTTGCCTCCCGTTTAATAATAAGAAATCAGGATGGAGATTCAGATTTATAAAAAAAAATGTAAACGGAAGAAGCTACCTTTACTACTGGAGGGTATATAATATGTATTTTAGGGCTCATGAAAATCAGAGAAATAATGCGCTATAAAATACCAAGGAAGGGCATCGGTTCATACCTGCTGTGGTATTATTAATAAATAGTAAGATCATTAGGCCTGTTTTTTTTTTCAATGGTGATTTTACAGACCAAAATAGCTTCAAAATAAAATTGACAACCTTCTGAATGAAGTACCATTGGCAGAATAGGAAAATATTACATGGCAGTAGGGTAATGTTGCGGACTTCTTAAACCAGTGGTACAACCGAGTGGATTGACCGCAATGGAACCATCAGATGGCCACCAAATAGCCCCGATATTACAATATTACATATTTTTATGGGGACATTTGAAAACTGTAGCATATCGTCAGAGAAGCTGGAGTGTTGACGAATTGAGATACAAAATTATCCATGAAATTAACCGGATAAACAGTGTAAATTATATTATTACCGCAAGTGTTGAAAAATTAAAAAGGAGCTTCCGGGCTTGCTTTGAAAACAATGGCGGCTATACTGAGCATCAGAGCTATTAGAAGTGTTTTGTTAAAAAATATTAATATTAAATATGCTTCAATTTTACCAACATGTATGAAAAGTAATAATACATGTTACATACTGACCTTTTGCGTTTTGGCATTTCAGGTAGGTATTTATTGTTACATTTTTCTATTTACTAATTTAAATCGCAAACTTTTCATATGAATTAAACGAATTCTGTTGTTACTAAAAATTAATACGACCCTTTTTATTGGAACGTATCGAAAACAATGAGACGCTTTCAAAAACGGACCAATAAAAAGGTGTAAGAAAATTTAAATCTTATCTATTTTCTCATTTTTTGAATACGTGAAAAATCGCAAATAAGGCCATGTTCAGTTCTCGTACACTAAAGGATACAACCTAATCCATGAATATTTAGTAGACTAGGATCAAATTTAGTAAATCATAAATTATCAACGTTTTAGCTTCTGTAGAAGCTAGTTACTGAAAGGATCTGAGATTCAAGCAAAATGAAGAGCGTTAGTTCTAAAGGATTTAAGTACCAAAAATTCACAGTTCTTCACAAAGAACCGGGGGAGACATTGAAAATGCCGAAGCAGAATGCAACGCTTACTAAATTTCAGATCTGAGAAAACTCATAATTGTGTGGAAATATAATAGTTGATAGAAGTTTGGGTGAGATCAGGTTAGATTACGCAAGTTTACTTTACCAAAATATACCAAATGAATGCATATTACTTGAAGTTTCGTTCTTTTTTACAATTTATAACGTTATAAGTGTGGTTGAAAAGCAAAATACCATTTGCATTCGATTCGTCTGACATTCCTCGATCTAACGATATGAGACACGACTTGATTTGGTTAGTTTTGGTTAGTCGTCTAGTCAATTTTCGGTTAGTTTCACTTAGTCTCAACTTGTTCTACTTATATGAGCCGGTTCCGCTACGTTATAATCAATTTTAATAGATTTGGTTAGTTTTGATTTATTAGTCATCTAATCAACTTTCGGTTAGTTTCACTTATTTTAGTTATTTAAGTCGGTTCCGATACGTTATAATCAATTTTAATAGATATGGTTGGTTTTGGTTATCCGTCTAATCAACTATCGGTTAGTTTCACTGCGTCTCAATTTATTTTACTTATTGGAGCTGGTTCCGATACGTTACAATCAATTTTAATAGATTTGGTTAGTTTTGGTTTATCGTCTAACACGTTGACTGCCATGTGCATATATATTATGCACACCGAACTTTCCCATCGCGCCATGTGCATATAGTTCGCCCAGCCGTTGTTGATCCTTGAAACGCATGCAATTGCATGCGTTTCGAGAGTCAACAACGGCTGGGCGGACTATATATATTATTCACAACCAGCGTATGATTCCAGGCTGCGTATCTATAAAATATGCACACATAGCATGCATTTCTTATGGGGAATCTGTTGGTGCGGCGTGGAATTAACACGATATAAGCTGGTCTGGTAACATCTTACTATTTACGTTTTTTGTTACAAATTATCTATGGTAACATTTATTTTTCGGCCCATAAGGTATTTATTCTTACAAATAACTAACTAAATACAGGAAAATAAATGTACTACATTTCTTTTTAAAATTATATTTTCTGTCCACATGCTTTGGGCAAAAGTAAAAATTTATTTTTTTTTGATAAAAAAAAATGTGACAATAAAAATTTGATTTTACCAACAAAAAATGGCTTTTCTACATAGATTAGCGCATAAATATGCTGTATACTGTATATAAATAAAATATTACTTTAATTTTGACTTGGAAACGGTAAAAAACATTCAAAACAAATCGCTGCACTTCCTTGACAAGCTGACCTTCCCTAATAAGCTGGACTCACGTAGAGAACTTGCTTACTGTGGACTATAGCCCAGTTTCTGTCATGGCCCTTTGCATGTTTTTTGGAAAACAACTTACATCGGACTCTTTTTTCCGATGGCTGCGTTGTATGATCTTCTAGGTTCGGTTGCTTATAACTCCCACTAACATACAAAGTTTTTTCTAAAAGTTGTAATGTGGATAGATGAATTACTAGTAACTTTGTACAAATGCCAAGCATTTGCCAGCGATGTTTCTGCCAATATCACTACGGCTATCTTACGAAACAATTTTAGCGACCTGCGCAAAGAAGTAGAATATCTAGACATTTGGTCAGACACATCTATAATGATTTTGCAGAATTATACGCACACATAGCTGTTGTCTTCATTCGGCTACCCCCTTCTCTCGCAGGAACTTCTGTTAATTCATCACCATGTTTGGTACTGGGAAATAAAATGTACCTCTTCTCTCTCCATTTGGCAACCGCATTGACGATAGGGCTGTACTCTACCAGCGAATAATAATTAACGATAAGAAGGCCCACTCAACGGGATATGCGTATTCAGCGAGCGCTACAAAGGAATCGTCGTTTATTTCCTTCGTTGCCTGGTAACGATCGGCGAACTCCTGCACACACAGGTTGAATTTAAATAAAAGCCGGACATAAACGATATTTTCGTTTGCGGTATATTTAATCAAATTTATGACGAAATTATTTATAGCACTCTAGTACTCTAGTTGGCTTTGGAAAAACACAATTGATATCTTTTGAATTGTTTGCAGCGCCCTGTCGAACTTACGTTATGGTTTTTTATTATTATCACCAAATAAATATTTTGATAAAGTTTGTATTCAACTGGCTGTTTCAAAAATCTATTAACGTTTTTAATTAGTTATTATTGATAACAATACTCAAGGTTTGTAATAACTAAGAAATTTTGATTTTGTGTTGATTATTTCACCATATTTCCGAATACAAATATTCTGACAAAAAGATGAGCTGGTCTATGGCCGCCGCCGCCGCGTCAAAGGTCGCCTGCTAACATGATTGTTTTATTTGTATCATGGCCTGCCGATATTCTGTTAGTTTTCGCGCGGGGAAGGAGACACACCGTTGACATGCCGATGCCGCCGCGGAGAGTGATCCTTCTTATTATATAGTTTTGACCAAATACATAATAAAAAGATAAATACTGTACTATACTGCTAACGTGCTAACACTCCGTTGGGTTATGTGTTGGTGTTATCCCTAATTGTGCAATAACTGAAGCCAGATTATCAGAATATGGCGAGCCGAAATAAGGATCACTTATTGGCTAAATTTGTAACGTGCGCAGTTTTCCCTGCTGCTGTCTTGTTTCAGCATTTATGTTTCTCTGTTTTTTTTTTGCTTCATATGTTGTGCTGCAAGTATTTTCAAAATAGTTTTATGTCTCTTAAATTACCCTTAACGCAACACATTATTAAATTGGAATTTTAAAAACTATATTTGTTTTAAAGTCGTCGGTACGGGTGGGCAAGAAATTGAATAATCGATTAAACGCTTAATATTTTAGCAAATAACTGAATAATCGATTAATCGATATTTTCTGAATTATTAATCGATAAGTCGATTAACCGATTAACCGGTAATTTCTTAAAAGTGAAACGAATAATCGATTATTTTCGCCCACCCCTAATCCCATAATATTGTAGTAAGTGAAACTGAAGCTGAAATTTCGGTAGAATCATTATTGCTGATGCAAGACTGATGTTATAAAAAGAGGTAATAAATACTTTGGCTGAATGAGTAGATAAAATTTATAATTTAGTTTTGGTTTGTAAATATGGCTTTGATATTACCTTGTGAGAGTCAGAATATAAGCAAATGTTTTTGAACAACAGCTGCACTGATGCTTCTATATTTTTTACTAGTTTCGTTACTATTAGATTAATTTTTAAAAATAGCGAACTCTGAAATACTTGTATGGCAAAATTGCAATCCCTCATCGACGCGGTTCTGTCGTCCTCTTAACATTCATTTTGCTCGTGAGACTCCTGAATTAACCGTTGCAAAAAAAAATTTGGATCATCGAATAAAAAATTTAAAACCCTTTTTTTTACAACAAAGGAGTCCTTAATTTTCAAAATAATTGTTTAAAACGGAAGAACATACAAATGATTTTTATACATAATTTTTATCGTTAGTGATAATTGATACACCCTATATATAAATATAGATGATGAGCCAAAAATTCAACAATTATTTGTCTAAAACACGATATATTAAACGTGTAATACCCATACATACTTAATAACTTGTATGTCTTATTTGTGGTAAACCTTATTATGGCCAGCTTTCCTAGAAATTCGACCAGTGTGCGCCGGGTCCAAAGGTCGCATGCCAGTATCATGCTAGTTTTCGCGCGGGGAAGGAGGCATACCGTTGACGTGCCGCCGCGTAGAGTGAATCTTCTTATACTTCGTTAATGTTCGGTGACTCTTGCTACTTACAAGGTGTGAATTGAATATATACATACGGCGTATGCTTGAAATGATTTAATCAGGCGCCGCGTGCATATATTTTATTCACGCTTCTATTGCATATTATAGTATAAAATATGTATTGATTCTGAAGCTAGTTTACTCTCAAAATGTAAAAATAACTGAAATTTTCAATAAAACTACTTCGGCGCAGCGGACCCGATCACGAAATTCGCTTCGGCAGTCAACGTGCTAACCGGCTTTCGGTTAGCTTCACTTAGTCTCAACTTATTTTAGTCATTTGAGTGGGTTCCGATACTTTATAATTAAGTTTATTAAATTTGGTTAGTTTCGGTTAGTCGTCTAATCAATTTCCGGTTAGTTTCACATAGTCTCAACTTATTGTAGTCATTTGAGTCGGTTCCGATACGTTATAATCAATTTTAATAGATTTGGTTAGTTTGGGTTAGTCGTCAAATCACCTTTTGATTAGTTTCAACTTATTTCACTTATTTGAGCTGGTTCTGATATGTTATAATCAATTTTAATAAATTTGGTTAGTTTTGGTTAGTCGCCTAATCAACTTGTGGTTAGTTTCACTTAGTTTCAAATTATTTTAGTCATTTGAGTCGGTTCCGATACGTTATAATGAAGTTTAATAAACTTGGTTTCTTTTGGTTAGTCGTCTAATCAACTTCCAGTTATTTTCACTTAGTATCAAGTTATTTTACTTACTTAAGCCGGTTCCGATACCTACACTATAATCAATTTTAATATATTTGGTTAATCGTCCAATCACCTTTCGGTTAGTTTCACTTATTCTGAACTAATTTTAGTCATCTGAATCGGTTCCGACGCGTTATAATTAATTTTAATAGATTTGGTTAATTTTAGTTAGTCGTCCAATCAAGTTTCGGTTAGTTTCACTCAATCTCAACTTACTTTAGTCATTTGAACCGTTTGCGATAGGGTATAAAAATTTTTAATAGATTGGGTTAGTCTTGGCTAGTCGTCAAATCAAATTTCGGTTAGTTTCACTTAATATCAACTTATTTTAGTCATTTGAACCGGTTACGATACGTTATAATCAATTTTAATAGATTAGGTTATTCTTGGTTAATCGTCGAATTTCGGTTAGTTTCACTTAGTCTCAACTTATTTTACTTACTTGAGCTGCTGCCCGATATGTTATAATCAATTTTAATAGATTTGCTTAGTTTTAGTTAGTCGGCTAATCAACGTTCAGATAGATTCATTTAATATCAACTTATTTTAGTCATTTGAACCGGTTACGATACGTTATAATCAATTTAAATGGATTTGGTTAGTCTTGGTTAATCGTCGAATCAGCTTTCGGGTAGTTTCACTTAGTCTCAACTTATTTTAGTCATTTGAGTCAGTTGCGATACGTTATAATCAATTTTAATAAATTTGGTTAGTATTGGATAATCGTCGAATCAACATCCAGTTAGTTTCACTTAGTCTCAACTTATTTTACTTATTTGAGCCGGCTCCGATACGTTATAATCAGTTTTAATAGATTTCGTTAGTTTTGGTTAGTCGTCTAATCCACTTTCGGTTAGTTTCACTTAGCCTCAAATTATTTTAGTTATTTGAGTCGGTTCCAATACGTTATAATCTATTTTAATAAACTTGGTTAGCTCTGGTTAGTCGTCTAATCAACTTTCGGTTAGTTTCACTTAGTCTCTACTTATTTTAGTCATTTCAGTCGGTTTCGATACGTTATAATCAATTTTAATAGATTTGGATAGTTTGGATTAGTCGTCTAATCAACTTTTGGTTAGTTTCACTTAGTCTCAAGGTATTTTACTTACATGAGCCGATTCCGATACGTTATAATGAATTTTAATAGATTTGGTTAGTTTTGGTTAGTCGTCTAATCAACTTTCGGTTAGTTTCACTTAGTCTCAACTTATTTTAGTCATTTGAACTGGTTCCGATACCTTCTAATCAATTTTAATAGATTTGGATAGTTTTGGTTAGTCGTCCAATCAACTTTCGGTTATTTTCACTTAGACTTAATTTATTTTACTTATTTGAGCGGGTTCCGATACGTTATAATCAGTTATGCATAAACCGTGTCGTGACGTTCACTAAAATTTTCCGTGTCGTGCTGCGACCTTGGAAACTCACTGTAAAGAAACCAAAGTATTCATCGGAACCGGATACGATATAGTCAAATATAATGTTTCTGGTTAGTTTTCGTTAGTCGCCAAAATTCGGTTCGTTTTGGTTAGTTGCCATGGGATATGGCACATCAAATCCCATCGTCTTCCCCCAGGCTGGAGAACACCAAAGTACAAAGTCTGGAGCTGATCAATGACAGTTTGTGACAAGAGGGGCTGCATTGTATTGGCTGGCAGGAAC
>MU182935.1:24012-93259 GCA_016904865.1 Pissodes strobi
GGACAAGTTACAATTTTTTGGCATTTACAGGTCGCAATTTTGAAGATTGCGGCTTGAAATTTGGCATAAAGGTAGAGGTTCACAAACCTTAGAATTTTATTGATTTTGGTCACGATCGGGTGTGAAAATAGAAAAAGTTACCGTTTTTTTTGAAGATAGCGATTTGAAATTTTGCATGGAGTTAGAGGTCCAAAAATTTTCGAAGCCTGTTGAGTTTGGCTACAATCGGTTAATATACAGGGGGTGACAGCAGGACCAGTTACCGTTTTTTGGCATTTATAGGTCGCAATTTTGAAGATAGCGACTTGAAATTTGGCATAGAGGTAGAGGTCCACAAACCCTTGAAGCCTATTGATTTTGGTTACGTTCTGTTTATATACAGGGTGTGAAAACAGGACAAGTTACCATTTTTGGCATTTTTGTTCGTGTAAACAAGGACCAACTTTTCCTTTTTTCGGTGTCAATTTATAGTAGACGTGAAAGTATGTCAGCATTTTTTATTGACAATATGGTTACCATAGCAACCAATTAATAATACGTAAATCACTAATAAAAGATATAGTATGGTACTTAGGATTGTTTGTAAAGCCTAATTTGATAATAAAAAATTGGTTTCTATGGTAACCAAAAGAAAGTTAAGAATCGTCTTAATTCGTCAATCGTCCGACTTAGAGATTTGATATATGGTATTTAGGTAAAGATTAAAAAACAATTAACAATTGACGTTGACAAGTCGGTTACCATGGCAACCAATTAATAATATGTATATCACTAATAAAACATATGATATGGTACTTAGGATTGTTTATGGAGCCTAATTTGATACCAAACAATTGGTTGCTATGGTAACAAAAAAAGCAAAAAATCGTCATAATTCGTCAATCGTCCGACTTAGAGATTTGATATATGGTATTTAGGTAAAGATTAAAAAACAATTAACAATTGACGTTGACAAGTCGGTTACCATGGCAACCAATTAATAATACGTATATCATTAATGAAATATATAATATGGTACTTAGGATTGTTTATGAAGCATAATTTCATAATACAAAATTGGTTGCTATGGTAAACAAAAAAAAAAGTAAAAAATCGTCATAATTCGTCAATCGTACGACTTAGAGATTTGATATTTGGTATCTAGGTAAAGATAAAAAAAAATTACGATTGACGTTGACAAGTCGGTTACCATGGCAACCAATTAGAAAATTATCACGGTAAAATTAGACTAGCGATTGGTAAATCTAATTATAAGGGCTTTCTAATTATAGGCCACGGTACGGATAGGAGCGTGGCAATAATGTGTGACCGAAGGTCACACAAACGAGGCCCGAAGGGCCTCGCGCGTGCCGCAGGCACAGGCGGCCACGCCGCTTGTTAGAAAGCCCTTATCTATAATATAGGGCTTTCTATAGGGCGAGACCAATCGGGACAAAAACTTCGTAACGGTACGTCGGATCGCTCTGAAACTTATACCAATCGATTTGTAATCGAAAAAAAAAATTTCGATTTTTTGTCTGTATGTGTGTGTGTGTGTGTGTGTGTATGTGATGAAATCGATTACAGGTCGCAATTTTGAAGATAGCGACTTGAAATTTGGCATAGAGGTAGAGGTCCACGAACCCTCGGAACCTATTGATTTTGGTTACGATCGGTTAATATACAGGGTGTGAAAACAGGACAAGTTACCGTTTTTTGGCGTTTTTGGCATAAACAAGGACCAACATTTCAAGATAGCGACTTAAAATTTGGCATAGAGGTAGAGGTCCACAAACCCTCGAAGCCTGTTGATTTTGGTTTTGATCGGTTAATATACAGGGTGTGAAAACAGGACAAGTTACCGTTTTTTGGCGTTTTTTGGCATTTTTGTCCGTGTAAACAAGGACCAACTTTTCTATTTTTTGATGTCAAATGAAAGTATTCGGTAAGACACGTATTTTTGTTCCTTTGCTCTTTTGCCCTAATTGTTATACAGGGTGTGAAAACAGGACAAGTTACCGTTTTTTGGCATTTACTGGTCGCAATTTTGAAGATGGCGACTTGAAATTTGTCATAGTGGTAGAGGTCCACAAACCCTCGAAGCCTGTCGATTTTGGTTTCGATCGGTTAATATACAGGGTGTGAAAACAGGACAAGTTACCGTTTTTTGGCGTTTTTGGCATTTTTGTCCGTGTAAACAAGGACGAACTTTTCTATTTTTTGATGTCAAATGAAAGTATTCGGTATGACACATATTTTTGTTCCTTTGCTCATTTGTTCTAATTGTTATACAGGGTGTGAAAACAGGACAAGCTACAGTTTTTTGGCATTTACAGGTCGCAATTTTGAAGATAGCGACTTGAAATTTGGCATAGAGGTAGAGGTCCACAAACCCTCGGAACATATTGATTTTGGTTACGATCGGTTAATATACAGGGTGTGAAAACAGGACAAGATACCGTTTTTTAACATTTCTGTCCGTGTAAACAAGGATAAAATTCTTTTTTTTTTTATGTCAAATGAAAGTATTCGGTAAGACACGTATTTTTGTTCCTTTGCTCTTTTGCTTTAATTGTTATACAGGGTGTGAAAACAGGACAAGTTACCGTTTTTTGGCATTTACAGGTCACAATTTTGAAGATGGCGGCTTGAAATTTGTCATAGAGGTAGAGGTCCACAAACCCTCGAAGCCTAATGATTTTGGTTACGCTCGGTTAATATACAGGGTGTGAAAACAGGACAAGTTACGGTTTTTTGGCATTTACAGGTCGCAATTCTGATGATAGCGACTTGAAATTTGGCATAGAGTTAGTGGTCCACAAACCCTCGAAGCCTATTGATATTAGTTACGATCTGTTAATATACAGGGTGTGAAAACAGGACAAGTTAACGTTTTTTGGCATTTTTGTCTGTGTAAACAAGTCTCAACTTTTCTTTTTCTCGATGTCAATTTATAAGTAGAGGTGAAAGTATGTTAGCATTTTTTGTTGACAACATGGTTACCATAGCAACCAATTTAAAATATGTATATCACTAATAAAAGATATAGTATGGTACCTAGGATTGTTTATGAAGCCTAATTTGATACTAAAAAATTGGTTGCTATGGTAACCAAAAAAAGTAAAAAGTCGTCATAATTCGTCAATCCTACGACTTAGAGATTTGATATTTGGTATTTAGGTAAAGATTAAAAAAAATAACGATTGACGTTGACAAGTCGGTTACCATGGCAACCGATTAATAATATGTATATCACTAATAAAAGATATAGTATGGTACTTAGGATTGTTCGTGAAGCCTAATTTGATAATAAAAAATTGGTTGCTATGGTAACCAAAAAAAAGTTAAAAATCGTCTTAATTCGTCAATCGTCCGACTTGGAGATTTGATATATGGTATTTAGGTAAAGATTAAAAAACAATTAACAATTGACGTTGACAAGTCGGTTACCATGGCAACCAATTAATAATATGTATATCATTAATAAAATATATAGTATGGTACTTAGGATTGTTTATGAAGCATAATTTCATACTAAAAAATTGGTTGCTATGGTAACCAAAAAAAAAATCGTCATAATTCGTCAATCGTACGACTTAGAGATTTGATATTTGGTATTTAGGTAAAGATAAAAAAAATTTAGCGATTGACGTTGACAAGTCGGTTACCATGGCAACCAATTAGAAAATTATCACGGTAAAATTAGACTAGCGATTGGTAAATCTAATTATAAGGGCTTTCTAATTATAGGCCACGGTACGGATAGGAGCGTGGCAAACGAGGCCCGAAGGGCCTCGCGCGTGCCGCAGGCACAGGCGGCCACGCCGCTTGTTGTTGTTGTTGTTGTTCTAAAAAACGGAGTTTTATCCACAATACCGAAACAGAATTATTGCACTCGACGAGCGTTTCGCTAACCATGTTAGCATCATCAGGAGATGATTAAAACTGTTTTAATCATCTCCTGATGATGCTAACATGGTTAGCGAAACGCGCGTCGAGTGCAATAATTCTGTTTCGGTATTGTGGATAAAACTCCATTTTAGTATGTGTTGCTGAAGGTTCCAAACCCCAACATAGTTGTTGTTGTTGTTGTTGGTGGTGGTGTTGATGTTGTTGTTGTTCTTATTGTTGCAGCTGCTGGTAAGGTGCAGGATTTTCCAGTTCTTGTTGATTTTAAAGTCTTTGCGGCAAGCCGGCAATAATCCTTACATTCCTACCATCTAGCCGCAGAAATCTTCCATGAAAAAAATGCCTTCCTTGAATTTCTATAATTATTTATAATAAATAACTTGAAACTTAATCATAATATAAACACCAGACTTGTTAAATTAAGATAGAATTATTAACCTGCTTCGGAAATCAAATCAGACATGCGCTCGCATCCCCCCCCCCCTCCAAAATTTAAGTTGGGGTGTCCTTGACCACTAGCTCGCGGCGTTCAATGCAAAATTAATTTATAATTGGCCGGCAACGAGTTAAAGCGTGTGTGGGGTCAGTATAACCCCAAGGTGCCTTGCGCGTAAATTTATTTTGTGGAATATATTGGTGATGTAAGAGATTTGATGAGTATAAGTAATTATTTTTTGAACAAATGAATATAATATTACGTAAAGTCGAAGGTAAGAGCTGGAAACAATTTTGCAAAGCTTTGATATTTTTCAAATCTAGAAAAACGTTAAAAACAATATTTAATCTTATATGATTTTATCCTTTATTTATAAATATAATTTTTTTTACCATTTGAAAAATACTAAACCTCCGTAAAATTGTTTCCAGCCCTGAAGAAGGTCCTAAGAAAGGATCAAAATTTTGGCACTAAAAAAAAATAAGGAGTTTTATTTGTCGTAGCTACATTCGATTTAGCATATACGCGAATTTTGAACATAATATGCATTTCTTTATTATAGAGCAAAAATAGCGATGGCGGCTTCCAATACCGCACAAGAAAACAAACGAGCCTTAAGCGAAAAAGAATTGGAGGAGGAAATGAATAAATTTATTTTAGAGGAAAAATTTATAAATTTTTTGTTAAAAAAATATATTTTATTAATAAAATGTCATGTGCCTTTTTTTCAATTATATGTTTACTTTATTAGAAGTTTTTTGCAAAGAAACCCTATAAAAATAATACAAAATCTAAGGGTCACTGAGACCCCACGATGCCCTGAAAGTGTGTAAAAATAACCGTGCCCGTGGAAGGTTAAAGCTGAATGCAGATAATACTAATATGAACATTCAAAAATATGTGATTGCATCACTGCATTGGAGCTGATTTCACGGTTTCACTTACCCAACTATTCCCTCTCTACATGCCACAACCCCTTCTACACCTTCCTACGCATTTTTGCGGGGGGCGGGAATGGGAGGAACTCCGGTACCAAAGCGTAAACACCAATTGCCTCTATACATGTTTTTTTCTGTTTTCTTTTCTTTTCTTTTTTCTTCCAACAAATAGTTTTTGAAATTACACTATATGATTGGAATAATGATAAAGATGATGATGAAGAAGTGTTATATCATCCCCATAACATCAATGTGATAAACAAGAGGGAATTTTGTGTTTATAAGAAACATTGATACTTAGGATCATTCAGTCGCTGCCAGTTCTATAAATTAATACATAGCAGACCAGATTTTTATTGTGAGTTTGAGTATTGTGAGTTTCCCTCGGAGTTTGCAGAACATTATTCAAAAGGTGTGTCTGCATGTGTTCAATATTTTGAAAATTTTAATGTATTGCAATTTGTAGTCGAACTCAAACAATTAGGATTTTTGTTGAATTGGTTAGTTTGAAGAAATATATAGAAGATCCAACCGTATTAGAAGAAGAAGAATTAGCAGAACTTCAATTTGAAGCGTAAGAAATGGAGAACTTTGTATTATAAATGTTTGAAAACTTTCTTATGTCGGAAGCCTGTTCGCGGTTTTATACACTTTGAGAAATGGCGCTGGCGCTGTGGTATGAGAACTATATGCAACATGCTAAGTATTGTAAAAAGGGTGTACAAGTGTGTCGCGAGTTCTTAAAAACCGAAGACAGACTAAAGTTTGTATTAGAACTTAATATGTTAAAATTATATTATAATAATGTACCTATGCGTGTATTAAAATGAAGTGAAAGTTTAAAATGTTGAAAATAAAATGTATTTAATAAATAAGTTAAATATTTGGCAAATTTTTAAAAACACTGCGTTTTTATTGGAATATGATTCAATACGTTTTTCCAGTTCTTCTAAATGTTTAAAGAAAATGTCTAATTTCTTGAACATATTGTATGATCATTACTTCGTGAACTAATTTAAGAAACTGCTTAGAGTTGCTTTATCTTTAAATGACCTCATACAACTAAGAAATATTTGTTCTAGTGGTAAATAAATTTAGTGCTGCAAGAGGGTGGGGGGGGGGGGGGGGGGAGAAAATTATATGAAAATTTAATATTAAGAACAACTCGAAAATTAAAGTAGTTTAACAAGTTTAGTGAGTGGGTTGTAAGTGAATACATTATCATGTAATATTAAACAGTATGCTGAAGTATATATTTCTAAATCTTTGTTTAGTTTAAATTCTACTCTCATTACTACAGGTCCAGCTTGTAATGATTCCTTTTGATGTGAGCAATTTATATAAGCAATAGGAGCTTTTGATTTAAAATCGCTTGGATCAAATAAAGGTTCTTCAGTTTTGCATAGTAAGAAGATCGAAATTGGGAATACATTTCATAGAATATAGCATATTTATTTTACTTATGTCCAGGAGAAGATCATTATAGGGGTATCTTTCAGAATTCAAGAAAACTCTAATATTTCTCAAGTATATATAATTAAATTCACTCATATTTGCCATTTTAAAATCTCTCTTCTCCTGTTGAAACGCAGCTATAACCTGAAGACGAGTTTCAACCCTAGTAGATGTCATAACATGCCAATTGTGCCTGGATATTTTCAACAGTTCCGGATATTCAGCTAATTCCCAACTTCTAAATCAAATTATTAAACCTGTTCCCTTATCAATATTTTTTGTTAATGACAATTCTTGAGAGATAGCTACTGAAATATGTGGTATATTCCAAGCTAGTTTTTGAGGAGTAATTTTTGGTGTTTTATTTGGATCGGTAGTTATAATGGCATTATTGTCAGTGTTATCTGATATTATATAAGAGGTAACCTTTAAGAGTGAATGTTAATCCGAAATTCCTTATAGAATCTGTAGTAACCCCATTCAACTAATATCTCATTCTCTAAAGATGAATGCTGTCCCATTATTTACAAGAGATAGTGTTTTAGAAATTGTTCCATCTGCTTTAGATAATTTTCCCTTAATGTAAAGAAACTTTCACAGGGAAGGGTATACCTTTTAATTTCATGAACTGGAATTAGTATTTCATCATTATTGTTTAATTTTGCAACTCTGAGTGAGTAATAGAATTGTCAACATACAGTTTTCCATTAACCATAAGGATACACATTTTAAAAGTTTAAGTCCGAGTGATTTAAGAAACTTTTTCTTTGTACTTGTTAGTCTATTAGCGTTGACTGGACTACTAAACTTGAATTTATTATGTTCAGCTTTATCTGTTTTTTTTTTTAAATTTTTAAGCATTGGGTAATGTTTGAATATCGTTTTTATTACATAAAATAACCATTATGCATTTAGTTCTTTTTACATGTAACCTGAGTGAAACAGTTTCTTTGTAAAAGTTACCAAAATCAAAATTCTGATCTATTTTACCAGTATTTTTGCATATTGCTTTCACTATTACTGGAATATTAATAAAATATTTAAAGGGCTTTGAATTATTTTAAAGCCTGGCAAAACATTAGGGAAAAATTGATGTATGATATGGGTAGGCCTTCCGTTCAGATAGGAACTTTCAGCAATACTGCAATCTATGCATAAAGAGTTATCTTTTATAATTTTAGCTGGATTGTCTGATAATTTACTTTTTCCATCACCTTTAGTAGTTTGGTTTTTAAATCCTAGATTTTTTCTAATAGTTTCATCTTTAAATATAATATCTACAGTAGATTGAATTTCAGATTGTAAAGTGTTTTGATTAGCATATACGTGAAAATAAATTCCATTTTTTTTTATCAAAAATGTCTTGTAAAAATTTATTTATATCACCTACTTCATAAGTACCAGCCAGTATTTCAACGTAATCGTTTGCCTTTCCATAATAAATTTTAATATTAGTTTATCAATGTTGAGAATCACAATAAAAGTTTCAAAATTTGTTAGTTCTATAACATAATCTGAGTCCTCATCTAAGTAAATTGGTGGATTAAATATTGCAAAGAGTTCACTACTTTGACCTGAAAGAGCTATTGTAAATGACATGTCAGTTTCCACAACCTCTTCAAAATAAAGAATAGTTTTTAATTACATGTTTATATAAAAAAATTGTAGACAAAGTTGTCCACAAATTGATGAATCATATTAGTTAAAGGAATCATGATTATAAAAGAAGTTATTTTTGCTAACATCGCTAAAGGAATATGATATTATTTCTGCAGGTGGTCTCAAACCTCAAAAACTATCAAAACAAATAATTTGTTTACTGTGTTTAACATAAGCTGTCCAATATATTTCCATATTGATCATCCAAATTAATAAAAGCAAATTCAACTTTATTTATTAACTTTTGGTATTTTATTACGCATAAAAATTCCACGAACATCACACAACCTTACTTATAACGTTGTAAAAAATACATTTACCAATGGACATTTGCTCCATAACTTTATTATCTCTTTTTTGTTCTTCAAGTTTATTTTTTGCACTTTTAACCGCATTTATTTACGAAGCAATTCCTGCAGCTCCCACACTTAGTGCTCCTAATGCAGAGAGTCCTGCAAATAATATAATTAACGGTAACAAACCACCGAAATTTGGAATGGAATAATTTTTAGTAGATTGTTTTACCTTAACGCTTCCTCATCTGATAGATGCTAAAGCACTTCAGCCGCAATTTGTAAGTTTTTGTACTTCCTTCCCAATATCCCCCTTTTAGCTTTTCGTAAAGCCGATTGAAATGAAATAGTCTTGAAAGTTCTTTGATGTTTTTTCAATTTTATTCCTTTACCTTTTTAATTCCTTTTTCTTTCTTTTGAATACCCATACCAAACTTAGACTTAGTTTTCTTAATGCCCACTATTCCTAGTGCAGCCAAACGTTCTCCTAAACTAGCGTCACTGGACTTAATTCTTTGAAGTTATTTTTTCGCTAATAACTGATCTACCTTGTTGCGATTCTTCAAGTACGAAAATTTATAATAAGCAATATCGTGCTCTTTATAAGCTTCGTCTAAAGGATCTTTACTCTACCTCCTCGCTGAAAATGTTTAACAAGTTTTGTTCCTGAACCACAATATTTATATGATGGAATGTGTAATTCAAAATATAGTTTATTAATAAGACTGTATAATGAACCACCTTTCAACTCAAGCATTAAGCTTTCAATAGAGTCAGATGTAACATGTAACATATCCTATTATATATCTTATAATATGAAGTTTACGGATCTATTCTCCATTTAAACAGTTAGAGTTTGCTGTACACTGATCTAATGCAGATTTAAAAGCCACAGTTTTCTTTACCGATGAGAAATCATGATCTAGGTATAAGAAATTGTAGAATGCATGGTGTCTTGTTTGCAGGTTCATGTAATATAATTATTGCTCTATCAACTTCCGAAAATGGGTTTAGATTTGGAAATGTGTATATTTACTCAAAATCATTATATCAGTCAAAATACGAGATTTTAAGAAATCTATTAAATTCAATTAAAGAACGAGGATATTTTGAATCATCTCGTGAAGAAGATATAGTAACACCGATTGAAATTAAACTTAATTCTATTATCATATTTGATGACATTGTTTGTTGTGATCAGAATATTATGAGATTACTCCTCTTTCGGTAGGAATAAGAATACTAATTGTTTTTATTTAGGCCAAATATATTTTTTATCTGTTCCTAAACAATTAATTAGAGATAATACTAGTTTGTTACTAATATTTAAACAGGATGGTACAAATTTATAACATATTTATGATGATCATGTAAATACCGATATGTCTTATCAACAATTTAAAGACTTATGTGGTATTTGTTGGCAGTCCGATTATGATTTTGTGGTGATTGATAAAGATTGCAACATGAAATCTGGTTGGTATCGAAAAGGATTTGATAACCTTATTAAATTTTAGGAAATATATATAACCATCATTTCAATTAACTTAATATTAGTTCATGCTCTAAACTATATATATAAACATGAACGAGCAAATTGCAAAAGACCTATTGAAAGCTCGTAAAGCCGTAGAGCGAAAATATCAGGCGCTAAAGTCAAATATAGTAGACTCAAAAATTCGTCAAGAAAAAGAGCTAATGCCAATTAATTAAAACCATTAAATTGGAACCATTAATAAAACGGGAAGTATCCTTCCTCACTTCCGGTATTTTCAACTCCTCAGCATTCTAACTTTTCACCTATCAAACAACAACCAAGAAGAATACAGACAAACATATATCAAAGAAATCTCCCCGCTGATATACGATCATTTTGCAAGACCAGGAAATATTTCAGCGTAATGCTAATGATAGTAATGATAATGATGATGTTTTGCGCCCAGTTTAAGCCGCTGATTGAGTTCTACAACGATATCTCAAGCAAGAGAACGTACTTCTAGTCCAAACGAGTCCACTATAACCGAACCAACTAACCAAGAAGTTAGACAAGACATCCTTGAATTAACTAGAACTCCCGCTTATAAGGAATATCTTGAGACGTTTCACCCGCTCGCAAGAACATTTGTTGATTTGACAATTAAGGGTAGACGAGATGTGGATAACATTCACGGTCTGACTCATGATCCTGTAACCGAAAAATAAAAAAATGGAGATAGTTTGATCAATTTTGAAAAGGAAAATTTGAAAGTTTAAATTTAACCTACAAAATACGAAATATCTAACAATAATTAATCCATATTTAATTGAAAAGATAATACTTAAACGACCGAGCAAAACCACTACATCCATCTTCTCAAGCGTATTTAGTCTAAGCAGATTAAGACCAACTCAAACACGTGAGAGAATATTAAAAACGAGATCTACAAAGGGAGAATAGTATATTAAAATACTAGTTTTAAAAGACCATATTTTTTCGCACAAGCACGAAATCACGAAATGACACGCTTGCGGGGAGTTTCCTAACGTGCGAGTGCGCTAAATGTCCTTTAAAACGTGTATTTTATACTATTTTTTCTATTTTGCAAATTTTTTAATGAAAAACATTAATTTATTCTAGTCGCGATCAAAAGTTGGGCGGCCATCTTGTCATTTTTGACGTCTGTATTAGTAGGAATCCCATTCAAAGTGGTGTCGAAAATTTTGATACTGAGCTTTGACATTGAACAATTTTGTTAATATCATAGCAACCAGTCAACAAAAGTAGTGTAGAAAAGAAGCTATTTTCGACTCTCCCTTGCGTATCAAAGTGGAATCATTTTGAACGCAAAATAGAAAAACGTTGTTAAATTATGAAATAATCAAGTTGATTAAGCTTATTTTGATGATGTGAACGAACTAGTGGAAAGATTAAAACTACTAGTTTCTTCGCAAATGTCAGGTCATTCTGGTTATCAAAATGAAATTATATCAATATTTGAAGAACTTCGAGAAGCAAAAATAATTGTATAAAAGCTAATGAATTGGAAGAAACAATTATTATGTTATGGAACACGAAGTTTAAATGTCGATTGATAAATTCGGATCATACATACTTTTCTAAGATCAAAATAAATTATTAAAATACAGAAATGTTTCTTCTTCTTCTTCTTCTTCATCTTCTGAGATCTTAAATGTTGTGGATATTAATAAAGTAAAATCGTACTATAACGTTGTATTACCCTTTATCAGAAAATAGGATTCCATTAAGAAATAATATGAATTACTTCAAGGTGGTGGAACCACGTATGTTTTCTCATTCAAAGGGGGATATATAGAGAAAGTTCAATATCCCAAAGTAGATGTTCTTCATATAAACAGACAAGCAATGTTGGGAGTGGTAGCTTGATCGTATGATGGCAAGAACTAATGCAGAAATCAAGAAAGAAACCAAATATTTGGCTGAAACCTGTTATTCTCCCAAGAACTTCAAAATTGCTGCTGGACATAGTATTGCATGAGGTTTGCTCCCAAGTGTTAAGGTAATTAGTAAAGTATTAAAAATCTCCCAGAAGAACAAGTATCTATGTCTATTCCCGATCATGACTGGCCATTCTTTGTTAGTCGCTGTAACTTGATCATCGAGGAAGCCTTTGATAAAGATTATAAATTAAAAAATGAATGTTTTGATACTCTAACGTTTCATATGGACGCGTTTAAGTTATTAAGTGAAGTAGTGATTAGAGTGAGAAGTTCAGAAACTATGGTTACTCTATGCATTTGTCTAGGTGGTTTGAAAGATATTTTAAATATTTATGAGTTAACAAATTTTAGGTTACGATTACTTGAAGAATTATTAGATTTAAGGACATTTTATGATAATACGTTAAACTATGTAAAACTATCTAGCACACCTCAAGATAATTGATTAGATATAATCAAACAATATTGCAATTTAAATCTTACTGATTTATCTTATTATATGTTAGAATATGTAAAATTGTTGAAGATGTAAATAAACTACGCAGTATGGATGCTTAATAAATGTATATAACCAAGTATTTTATGTTTTACTTCTTAGTATAGATTAGTTTTTCGCAATGGCTAGTTGTTTGCTAGACTTTTTATCTGGTGCTAAAAATATAAAATATTATAGCGTTGAAGAATTAAAATCATTACCAATAGATTTTTTCTTAAAATACGTTGATAGTTATTCTCTTTTATATACTTGGGGAAAACTTCCCGTTGAACATATACAAAACTTTGATTTACGAATTAAATTGCCATGTTTCATCCACTGCAATCGACCTGATTGGCGAACTGAAATTGATAGCCCTCCGACATCACAGGGCACTTGTCCTTTCTGTACAAAAACTCTGCCAAAGTAGTATCGACTCATTATAACGTCAACTGCAAATGGTAATCATAAATTTTTTGTATATATACCACATGAAGTAGTAAATATATATGCACATTTGGAGTCTGATACCTTTTGTAACGGAAACCCCTATTTACATACTTAGTTTTAGTATATATTATGTCATTGTATTAATTTCGTTTATAGAATATAGTTACAATTTGTATTAGGTATCGGTATATTGTTATAACATCATTTCATTATTTTCTAAATTGTTGTCCACATATACTTATAACACTCAGTAGATAATATTTTGGTTTGTTTAGTCTACATCAAAACTAATAATTTCTTTGGAAGGCATAGGTGATTCGTATCACTGCGTGTTTAGCTTATGTAACCCGATCAGGGAGATAAAAAGGTATATTTACGGTTTTTGTTAGATCATTATTTTTGACCTGAGAGTTAGTCAGTTGAAATAAAGCTAGCAATAGAACACGACCGCTGTTTAATTTCACTTTGCCGTTACACTTTTTCACAATCGGATCTTGGATTCCTCTGCTTTCTGCACTTATCCATAATACAACAATAGTGTTTATGACGTGGGTTCCGTCATCATCGCAAAACGAATATTAGTATAAACTAAGACTCTATTTCCCAAATAGAACATTTTTGGATCCCAAATAATGGATTACTGTTGGTTTGGGAAAGAAGTTTTAAGAAACTCAATACCTACAAATTAATTGCAAGAACGAAACCACTTAAATTCGACAACTCCTTAGAATCCCATTGAATAAACCTATTTTTAAAAATGTGCTTAATTACTTTTGTTGTAACATGTTGTGTAATATTAGCAAACTTCATATATAATATCGGAAAAAACCAATGTACTGTATGGTTTAATAAATAATTCAGTACATATTTATTGTTGATTCATTTCCTCCAAAAATCACAAAAATATCTTATTTCCCGTTGACGTCGTTTTGATATAAAAGTAGTTTTAAAACGAGGAATATTATATTTATTGGATAATTTGAGATAATTAAAATTATTTTGCATGGTCCGTTTAACTAAATCAAGTACAGTCTACATAATAAAACAACGTACTCATCGAAAATATCTAATATTTCAGGATGATGTAACCTTCTTTTTAGGTACACCTTACGATATATTTTGAAGCGATTTTATATTAGCGTTGATTTGCCACTATAACTCTTTTATGATGAACGATACAAAAATGTTGTTTCGATTTTTCGATTATTTGCAAAATTTCCTTTAATTTGATGTAACTCAATATATTTTGAAGCCATTTTAAGTTAGCGCCCATTTGTCACTATAGCTCTTTTATGATAAACGGTACAAAAATTATTCGATTTTCCGATTATTAGCAAAATTTTCCTTTTTTGGCCCTGCGGAGTAGACCGGAATTTGTTTTTCTCGTTTAGTTAGATGTGTGCACATAGTGGAATTAGTGCCTATGGTACCTCGGCTGATAACGATCTCTGTACTAAATATATATTTAACGAAAAACATGGTTAAGGGGTGATGACTTAGGCAAAAAACATATCCACTTACTGCTCATTTTGGCTTGCTCGGTGGACAAAATACCTACACTAGATCGAGTGCCGTTTGGATAGCGTTTTTGCCAGGACCACTGTCCCACTGGCTCTTATCATCGTAAGGGACCTATCGATTCGAATACTTTCTCTGTCACACGTGTGGTCTCACTCATACACATGCATAGACGATGGGTAAATAGTTTTTAAACCCGGTATACCCAAGGCCCTGAAAAATAATCCTAAATTATTTTTAGTTACATATGTATGCATTTAATAAGACATAAGATATATGGATCGTCTTTTCCTTCTCGAAGCAGTTTTTATCAACTAAAAAAAAAATAAATCATTTTTGGGCAATTTGAGATATTATAAAATTATTTTGCATTACTGGATCCTTCTAGTGCAATCGAGACTGAATAATATTTGCTATTTACGTCAATAGAACATCGCAAAAATATATTATTTTCGGTTGATATCGAGCGGAAGCAGAAAACCACAAAAATATGTCACATCCTGTCTGCCAGCCGGCCAGGAACGCCACGATCACACGTAGTGGCAAGAGATTTTATACGAGGTTGCCCAAAATAGTACTTTACCATTCATTTCATATTTTTTACTTATTCTCGATGTTTTTTCTATTACCTGAGGGTTAATCACCACTCATATAGGCCTTTCGGGCTATTTCACCCTTCTACACACCGAACTTTACGAGAAAACATTTTATTTTTCATTTTTCATTTTAATTTTTAACCCCGTATATTATTACAAAATGACAACATCGGTTACAATATGGCAACATCGTTTTCACTATCCATAGCAAATAGCGCTTATCGCCTCATCAAAAACCGCAAGTGGAAGCCTCGTCGCATGGTTACGCGCGTACTGATAAGAGATTTTGTACGAGGTTTACCAGAATAATAGTTTACCATTTAATTCGTGTTTTTTACTTATTCTCGGTTTTTTCTATTACCTGAGGCTTAATCACCACTCACATGGGCCATTCAGGTCGTTTCACCCCTCTCCACACATAACTTTATGACAAAGCACTTTTTATTTTCCATTTATCATTTTAATTTTTAACCCCCGTATATTATTAGCCCAAGTCGACGACGATTGCCACTGCGGATCTCCTCCGCGCCGGACGGTGCAGAACCCCCATTGTATCTCTACTGGTTCTCTCCCATATATGCACATTCCGTGTGTAGGTTCAAAATTCACTTGTTGATAAATGTTGTCTATTTCTGCTGTTATGACCACATTATATTCAATGAATTAAATAATTAAGCAAATCATCCTGAATGTGCGGCTTAATATGCAAAAACCCGCTTCATGTTTTCGCACTCGCATCAAAAACTATTTGTGTTTTTGAGGTACTACTTAATTCGTTTGCAACACCGTGATGTGGCAAATAATAAGCTTCATTACTACAATCACGCTGATTTGATTCAATTTTAAATATATGTTCCAGTTCCTTATTATAATCAGACGTAAACTCCGCATATTTTCTCATAAGTATTGAAATCATCTTTGGCTTTTCCCCTATACTGGTAATTCTTTGTTTTGTCACATTCAAAGAGTCATTCAAACTTTCTGCTTTCTCTAAAATCTACCTTCCTGTTTTATCACGCATAATCGTTTCTATATATTTTAATAGTTGAACCTCGTATAAAATCTCTTATCAGCTGACTATCATTTGATCAACACCTGAAATAGAAACGTTTTGAATATTTAAACCTATACTTTTAGATATATCCTAATAATTAATAGAATTCAATTGGGAACCCCTATGCCATAAAGCTCTACATTTAATAAATTTATTATTAAAGTATTTATATAATTATTATATTCTTTATTCTCTGAGAATTACTCGAACTCTCAAACTCTTGTTTTAAAACTACGCAATTTAATATTTTAAATTTTGATCGATATTTATTAGGATGTAAATAGTGTTATGGGTGTTTATGCTTTTTATACCTCTCTGCTATACATTTACCAAGGAATTGATTTGATTTCAGGCAATTAATAAATCGTTTTAATTGCTTAAACCTTTTTAACATCTTTTTAACCGATAAATCCAGAAGCTTGTAGCATCGATATATAGAATGGGAGTCCCTACAAACTGCACACAATGACTTGCCCACAAACTTTTCTTTGGTGTTTTTTTTTTAAGGAATCCATACGTTTGAATAGCTTTATAGCAGTAATATTATTTATTTATTTACTCTCAAAACATAACTCTAGACCTCTCACCACATTTGCACTTTCAACTGGGAATTTTTAATAATGGTAGATATATGAGTTAGAGACTTCCTCATGCTAAATTTTATACATGTATTAACATTTCTTAAGTTGCCTTCGAATCGACTTTCAAATCTCCTAAAGCCATATTTGTTGAAAACACTGGGTGAAATCATTTATAATAGTGTTGAACAACAACACGTTAAGATCATCTCCTTGAGGAACTGGGAGGTTATATTATTTCAAAGCAGAAATAATTTACTTTTATAATTTGCTTACGTTCATTCAAATATGAAGCCAACCATTCCATTAGTACACCCAACATAATTGGCAATTTAGTTACCAACAGGTTAACATCAATTTTAACGAATGGCTTAGAAAAATCAGAGCAATTGAGTCAAATTCATCCTGTCCGACATGCATCGTCAATTATTTGAGTTCAGGAACAGGCACGATACGGCATTAATTTGGTAATAGTTATTTGTGTATTTAGAGCGCAAAGTAACGGATTGTAGCTTGAGAAAGAATGTTACTGCGCGACGCGTAGCGGAGCGCAGTAATCTTTCGAAAACGGCAATCTTACTTTGCGCTCGAAAAACACACAGAACTTTTTCTACAGCCGCATTTTTTACAATTAAATCCACATTTTTCTCTATACTTATTCTGAAATTTTCAAATGACTGTCAGTTTTGACATATTATATTCGGGCTTCGGGCATATTTAGAACAGGATTGCCAGCAACAAACTGTAACAAACGCACGACTGTCATTTATTTATCTTCGGTTTCCATGACCATTCATAGCACACTCGACGGAAAAAGTGAGATTTTTCTTTTCCATGTTCGCGCTAGAGCGCAAAATTAGAATCCACGGCATTCGTCGATTTTGCGATTTCATTTCAGTATTAGTAATTAGTTATTTTGCGCGCGGCTGTAGAAAAAGTTATTTTTCTAGACTCATCTACTCATTAAACGAAGCGTTACTAAGCAACAAATTCAAAAGCTATGTGATAAAAATTGAATTAACTACAGGTAATCTCAAAGAAAAATCATCAGAAATATTAAACAATATTAAATAAAACTTTGGGCCATACACGACCGTGAAGTTATTACTACAGTCCAGGCCAGACTTCGCTTCGTCCGTAAACGTCTAAAATTATACTGTAGTTAATCATTTCCCGGACTTGCAACGTGAATTACTATTAGCTGACTCAGTACTATAAAATACTTTTTTTCTTCAAACGTCAGTAAATCCGTCATTACTCGACTGTGTAGGCGGCCGTGAAGTTTCGTTTTTCCTCCGCCGGAGCTTTACTTTTCACTTTTCCGCCGGCGGAGGTAAAAGTGTTGTCATAGCAACATAGATACAATACAAACAGACAACAAAATAAGCGTCAACAACTCAAGAAGTATTAAACTAAAATTTGTATTTATCACTCAATTTGTGACTGCATTTCTAAAAATCACTAATTTAGGAACAAATTGGTTATTATTTAATCGAACTCACTCAATAACTGCTTATCAATACGGAATTAAAACGCAATCGGAGATGCAATCTTAAAAAAATAATTATTGTTGACAGTGTCCACTGACAGCTTTATGTTACATTACTATAGCAACAACCTGTGCCTATTCACCGACACCGGTTTAAGCCGCCTTGCGAACCCACTTATCTTTAATAATAATTAGATATTATTACTATTAGAAAGAGATGTTTTTGCATTAATTTGTCGACATTTGAAGAAAAAACAGCATATTTTATTTGGAGGAAAAGTTACTTTTCATGGCTCACTTCGTTCGGCTGTTAAATACGAGCGCGCCATGAAAAGTATCACTTTTCCTCCATATAAAATAATATACTATTTATCCGATCGGACGAAAAACGACACCTTTCCGATGTGTTTTCTCACCGCAAAATTCATGATTCCAGTATATTGTATTCGTTGCTTGGCAACATGCAATAACTGTTCAGGAATAGAAAATAACTGTCCGGGAATATAACATTTCCGTCCTAGGCCGGGAATGGAACATTTCTGATTTCTGCCCTATACAAACGCCTTGTTTGTCAGATCTGACGTCTATCAAAAGTAGCGTCTAAGTAGTTTCCATAGTTACGTAATAAACTTCAAGCTCGCTCGATTCACAACTTGATATTATGTTGAGTTTAAATTTAAAACATCGTTTTTATTTAGAGTAATATTTGGCTCTATTTTTATAAGTACGTATTCTAATTAATTCCGATCGGATAAAAAATAGTATGTGCAACTCGTAGGAAAAGCACATTCCTAGACTCTTGTGTTGCTGGCAATTACCACAGTTTTGTCCAGGCATGTTTTGCTTTTCTTCCCAGTTACACAATATACTATTACCGAAAATAAAGTAGCCATTTTAGTTAATAAGAATCAATTTTGTTTAGAAAATAAATGTGTAAAGGAACTTGACAAGTGGACAAGGACTCCTTCGTCACGTCGCGCGTCGTCCGTAAACTTGTAGTGTATATGATGTGTTTACTAGACTTATAACGTACATCTATTACATGTTCATGTTATCTTGTTACAGTTAGAATTATTACTGTATTTCCATTTTTGTCTTCTTAACCAGTCTGGTCTGTAGTTTTGGCGCGCCCCAAGATTTTACTAACCCAAACTAACCCGAAGGGCGGGCTTTCTGGGCTTCTTGAAGCTATAACAGGTTTAATAGCAGTTCCATAGATTTGTAATTTTCTAATTTGGCAGGGCCCTTTTATAAGAATTTGTTACTAGGGTTTTGCTGATATAGTCAAAAGCGATCTTATCGTGCGGGTTCAAAGGTCACATTTTTCTGTAAAAACTTCATTCTTGGCAGATTTTGCATGTAAAATCTGTCAAAGGAATGACATTTAATGAAAAATGTGACCATTGGACCCGCACGATCAGACCGGATCTGAGTATACATCCATTTATTAAGCTGGATTTCAAGATATCTATTCATATTTTATAGTTTTACAACTTGTAATACCCTTTATATCAGGAGCCTCATTTCTTTTCATTTTGTTGTATGGCATTTTTAATTTCTTGGCGTTTAATAACAAATTTTAGTATAAAAGAACGTACAAACCGAGTAAACGACAACTTGGTCATCCAGTTAGTTATACCTCAAGGGCAAAAGCTTTCTGGTAACAAGTTCAAACCCTCCACACCTGGTCATCCAGTTAGTAGTACCTCAAGGGCTAACGCATTCTGGTAACAGGCTCAAATCTCCCTAAATTACTTCAGTGAAAAAGTAAAAAGTAAAGTGAACCTAAATGAAAGTGAAATTAAATTAAGCATACCGATATAGATTAAACGCATTAACTCTCTTAAAATCTAACATAAACTAAAAGTACCTTCAAGGGAACCTCAAATTGCTTCAAGGGAACCAAACAGGTCGAGTCAAGTCAGTCCTCAACGAATGGTCGTGTGCTTCAAGCTAGTCTGGTAAACTATATTCAATCAGGGTTATCAACGTAGGGTAATTTATACTAAACCCGGGCAGCAATATACGTACATTTGCTTCGAAGTTAGCGAGTCATTATTCTATTCATCACCTTCTGAGCTACGCAACCTGAAAGAACAAAGAGGATCACCGCAAGCAAATACACTCTGCGACACGTAATGGGAAGCGTCCATAAATCCTCTTTGACACGTGGTGGAGGGCCGTTCTGATCCCTAACCCTGGAAGCATTTCAGTTATTTATATACAGTTTGACACGTGGTGGAGGCTGCCGTTCTGATCTCCGTATGTAGGACCAAGGACCGTGAACTCATCAGGATTTTTTCAGCCAGGACCCTGTTCCACCGGAGAAATAATAAATACTTGTCAATCTCTAGTAAATCAATTAGTGTCTTTTTAAGAAAATATAATATTCGTCATAAATCCGAGAGGTCTTTAAATATTGTCTCCGTGTTGGTTAAGGAAGTAGTTTGCAGTAACAGTTCCTTCTGAGATTCAAAGTTGATTGTGTGATTCATTGGGAAACAATGCCGACCCGTCTTCTGGACATTTTGGGCGAAAGCAGTAGCATTTACATTTATACAAATACATTTATAATCGAACTAGAACTGTTAGACGCTGTATGGGCTCTAAGTTACCTAAGGCACTTGATATATGGTAAATCAGGAAATATCGTATCTGATCACCACGCTCTTTGCTGGATGGACACTCATACGATGGACCCATGGACCAAGGCATCACCAGTCAATATCAAAAAGCGAGAGGATCATAATGAAGAAGTAAATTTTCAGCAATTATAATTTTCAAACACAAGTATCATACCTTAGATAATAGAAAAAATCACCCTTATGCGAGGAACAAGGAAAAAATAAGCAGTATATGCTGATAGAGAGAAATGTAGCTGAGTATAGAGTTACAATTTTGAACGCAAAGTGTTTGCGATAAGTACCCTATCGGGAAAATCATAGTGAAAACACATTGGCGTCGGAGTAAAATGGAGAAATGAGTAACTAGGAACTAGAGTTACCGTTGTAAACGCAAGTGTTAACGATAAGTACCCTATTGGGAAAATCGTATAGGTGAAACACAAAGGCGTAGACGTAAAGCATAGTTGAAGTCTTATAAAACTATTATCTAAGGTACATACAGTAACAGAAACTAGAAGAAAGCAGCTTAAATATAAGAAGAAACCCGCAACTATAAAGATACAATACACTAGGGGAATACGACGAACTGGACCAAGGAAAGAAAATATAAATAACAAAAATCGTAACTAAGTAATTAAGAAGTAATCAGAAACACAACCAGAAGCTAAGTAAACACAAAGATACCAAAAATTAAGTAAGAAGTAACCAGAAACTAAACAAATACAAAGAAACCAGACACTAAGGAGAAATCAGAAACTAAGTAACTAAGTATAGGAAATTAGGGAATAGAAATATTAAAAAAAGAGGACAAATATGTTAGGATCATAGAAATAGAATTTGGAACGCGAATATTGATGATAAGTATCTGAGAATATAGAGAAAATCATAATTTAAACATGTAGGCGTCCAAAGAAAGTTGATATAGAGGAAAATGCAGGCTTAAATAACTAGAAAAAGTTATAATTTTAAATGTAAGTGTTATTGATAGGTACCATATTGGGAAAATCATTGTAAAAACACGTAGGCATCAGAGAAACAAAAGGAGAAATTGAGATATGAGCAACTGGAGAAAAAGGTTATAATAATTTTAAATGCAAGTATTTAACGATAGCACCATATTGGGAAAGTCACAGAAAAAACACATAGGCATTTAAGTAGAAGATAAATTAAAGAGTAAAAGAGTTATAATATTGAAAGTACAATATTGAAAGGAGAAGCTAGAAAGCGAAATTATATACAGATCGTATAGGGAATATTGTAGTCAACTGTCGCAGATAAGTACCTTATAGGGGAGATCATAAGTCAGATACTTGAGCAATATGATGACCTAGAAGATGATGTTAAAATTCATATATGGATATAGATAAAGTTATAAGGAAAACACGGCAGTATACGAGGATACAGTAATAGAAATAAAGGAAAATAAGTGGAAGTAGCGTGGCACATAAAGCCAGGAGGCAGTGATAAGTATCATATGGAGAAAATCACAAATTAGGAGGAACAATCAGAGAAAATACATCACAAAAGTATCGATAGATACAATACATAGAAATAGATACAATGCATAGAAATAGATAAAACACTAAAAGATTAAAAATATAAGGGATTATAGAAAAGATAAAGAAATAAAATAAGGATCCTTAAAGTATCGAAACATAGAAATAACGGAATAAATAGCATATACGTTGATAGAAGAAAACTTAGATTAAGTGAATATATATAAGGATAAGCCAACATAAAGATAGAATAAAAAAATATGGATAGAATAAAGAAAGACAGATTAACGAATCATACAGATATCACATTTATAGAAAACACACGTTATGGCATAGCATTCTAGATACACATCCAAATGCAACCCGACAGCCATCAGCATCGATCTCGCAAATATCACCTATTCCTAATATAAAACATAAGTAAAACAGAACCATAAAAATTGATGCCTACTAATCAGCTTATATGAGTTATTTTACACCGAAAAAATAGGCAGATTATAAGTCAATCATTGCCCTTCTTAGATAATGGCCATACTCTAGGAAGGATAATAATTGAAAATACTAATATCCAAATCCAATCAGCATTAAAGTTAATATAATTGATGACAGTCAAACGATGTAAATAACCCACATATTTTTCAAATATCCGAAGTTATTAATATTGTTCTAAACACCCCCGGCAATGTTTACTAGAAATGAGATCAAGAAATCGATGTTATATAATCACAACGTACTCAAAGTAGGCCAAGTATACGCACTAATTTTTGTTATTATGTTCAACAGAAACAAAATCCACTAACAATAACAAAACCAAATGACGCTACTACCGGAGAACTTGAAATTTTAAGGAATTAGAACACGCTGATGCAACGACAATATGACGATCACACATTACACGGTTAAAGTATATCGACAAATTAATGTTAAACGTATTTTTAAACATAGCTGTAAGATAAACTTATAATGATTCAATATTTCAATAACAATTACTATTTTTATTAGTTAAAGCATAATTGCCGATTTTTTGGATAACAATAATATGAAAATACGGATATATTACTAAAGTATAAAATAATGCGATCAAATTTTCAACACAGCCGTGAAACAACCATATAATTATTTAGTATATACTGTATGATTCAATGATAATTATAATTTTCAATCAAAATTACCGACTGATATCGATAAAATGACAAATGTTTTCAGAGAAAATTTTTTTTTTCGTAGATCAATAATTAAAGATTTAAGAGAAAGCATATATATACGCATATTAACAACTAATATACTGAAAATTATTAAAAAAACGAGTCTAATAATAACATTAGGACAAGAATAAGGTGCCAAAATTGATTACTCATATTTTGTTTATATTTTTTACATGTACATGTCAATGTCGGCCTACAATTCGGTCAGATGGAGCCCTGATACAAACAGCAGCCAAATGGAGACCGACAAAGGTTCTGAATTGAGTAACGATGCAGATCGAGACCCATTGGCTGGAATCCAGGACCGAACTAAGCTATAAACCAAAACCAAGTTTAAAGAGCTCAAATATAACTTAAATTTAATTATGTACGGAACGATATGACTATTCGAATATTGAGGACTACTCGTTAATATTTAGGGAGGTTCCCATCTTTTAGACATACTCCTCAAAAATGAGTTTTTGATCGTCTCTCCGATAACAGAGTTTTCTTTGGCAGTCGCTAGCAAATCTTTATTCTTTTCTTTTTGAACTTTTTAACCATAAAGGAATTAGTAACATCTACTAATTTTTTAAAGCATAATTACCGACTTTTTTGGAGACGTCCGGAACTGACGATAAATATGAAAAAATAATGAAATACATGCTACTAATGTATAAAATAAGATGTATTTTAGAGAATAAAAATCAGTTAAAGAGAATAGAGGAAGTAAAAAGATGTTTTTGCATTGGGGTCCAAGGCAAGAAGGATGAGGGCATGTGTAAACTAATAATCTTATTCACGAAAAAAGAACACTCAGTCTAAAGTTTGAACTTGATAATTGATCTTGAAAGATAAAAATATATTATACTTATTATCTAAACATGTTTTAAAAACAATCGATAAACTTTCAACAAATTTTAGTATAAAAGAACGTGCAAATCGAGTAAACGACAACTTGGTCAACCAGTTAGTTGTACCTCAAGGGCAAACGCTTTCTGGTAACAAGTTCAAACCCTCCACACCTGGTCATCCATTTAGTAGTTCCTCAAGGGCAAACGCTTTCTGGTAACAGAGATGATGCTAACATGGTTAGCGAAAGGCGCGTCGAGTGCAAAAATTCTGTTTCGGTATTGTGGATAAAACTCTACGTGTGCATTTTGCCGAAGTTCCAAACTCCAACATAGTACCAACATGTTTGTAGAGGAACACCGTAGCCAGAGTCCGGTATATTCTTAGTTTTAGCTATTCCGCAACAAATTTCGGAACACCACTGATGGTATGACATTCAGCATGTTGGGCGTTACACCTGCCGTTTCGATATGCAATAAATAATCTTCTGCTGTTTATATTTTTTAGCCAAATAACTTTTTCGCATTGAGAATCAACTCCATAACGTGGAAAATTTCATAGCCTTTACTTTTTCGACAAGATAAAGTAGAGGAATATACTCGTTTACAGTTTTGATTTTTTCAGATTCCGCCATTCAGTAAAAAGGTGATATTCCTGTTCATATCTTGACCTGGTTTTTACTGGTAATAAATTTGCGCTCGCGTATACACTTGCTCCAATATGATATCGGGATTTTCGGGATTTTCTTTTGGTTGCATTTTCATATTCGGACATAAATTAAACTGACCAAATATTTAAATCTGACAATACATAAATCGTTGCTACGGGAATTTTAATAGTGTTTTTGTACGCCCATGCTATTTCGGATTGTTTACCGTGCATGGTTTTAGAACGGTAGGTTAAGTTTACTGGTTACTAAGCAAAGACGCGACGGTAAGTAATTTAGTTACCGTTCAGCTGAACGGTAAGTAAAATATATATAATTATATCCATAGTAACAACAGAACTCACTTAAGGTTTAGTGGATCTACAGGGCAGAAATAATTATCCAAAACACAATTTTTACCATTTTCAAGATATTTGCTTAGTCAATGTCTTTGTGTTCATAATGGGCGCACAAAAAATAGTATAAGCATCTCGAACAGTAAGAAACTGTAAACTGTCCTTACTGTTCTTGATACTTAATATACTATTATAGGTATGTATGATGCGATTTACAGTATATGTTTTCTTAAACTTAACTGTATTATTTCTATTCGGTAGTTTTATTGAGCGCACGAAAAAACTTTTCCTTGTGCTGTGTCCCTGCACTGGTCTAAAAAACTTTATTTTCCATCGCTTGTCTTCCGATATGATTACATTGTAGTTTCTGAATCACCATACCCATCGATACGTTTTTAAAGCATAAAATTTTTATCTTCAACCCGAGCCTGCTTACTCATTCTGTTTTCCGTATCCATCGAATACGTTGAAAAAACGTGCTGTGTTTGTGTTTGTGAAATAAAATGTCGAAAAGAAGAGAAAATATATCGTCCAGTTCCTCGAGTAAGTGTTAATAAATTGTCTATATAGGACTAGGCCGGGGCCCAATATTTACGAACAAATATCTACGTACAATGATACAATATACAGTTGATAAGTTGTATTGAGGTTTACGCTAAGCTCACTAATTACAACTAGACTATTTTAAATAATTAGAATAATTAAAAAACCTTGCATATAAACCGAGGGCTTATTAAATTCATATTCATGCAGGTTTTCAGTAAGACACAATACGTTGCTCAACCGAGAGAAATATAGAATAAGGTACATAGAAGAAGGCCTTTTAATATTTGCGTACGAATAGCACTCGATCAAAAAATTCGTCTTGCCGTGGGCATAGAAAAAGAATACGTCCAAGCCGAGGGCTTCGCAATACAAAAAATTCTTATTATTATTCTTATTATAAATTATTAATTGGTTAAGCCTATGGCCGAGGACCTAACTATTCGACTTCCCACAAAGAGTTGGTTAGATTGAGTTAGATAGTGCATAGGCCGAGGGCCTTATAATTCGCATACAAATAGCACTCAATCGACAAATTCTTGCCGAGGGCATAGAAAAATAATATGTTTAGGCCGAGGGCTTCGCAATACAAAACATTCTTCATATTATTTTTATTATAAATTATTAATTGATTAAGCTTAGGGTCGAGGACCTAACTATTCGACTTCCCTACAAAGAGTTAGTTAGATTGAGTTAGATAGTGCATAGGCCGAGGGCCTTATAATTTGCACACCATCGAAAAATTCAGATTGAGTTAGATAGTGCATAGGCCGAGGGCCTTATAATTTGCATACAAATAGCACTCAATCGAAAAATTCTTGCCGAGGGCATAGGAAAAGGATAGGTTTGGGTCGAGGGCTTCGCAATACAAAACATTCTTAATATTATTTTTATTATAAATTATTAATTGGTTAAGCTTAGGGTCGAGGACCTAACTATTCGACTTCCCCACAAAGAATTGGTTAGATGGAGTTAGATAGTCCATAGGCCGAGGGCCTATAATTTGCATACAAATAGCACTCAATCGAAAAATTCTTGCCGAGGGCAGAGGAAAAGAATATGTTTAGGCCGAGGGCTTCGCAATACAAAACATTCTTAATATTATTTTTATTAAAATTATTAATTGATTAAGCTTAGGGTCGAGGACCTAACTATTCGACTTCCCTACAAAGAGTTAGTTAGATTGAGTTAGATAGTGCATAGGTCGAGGGCCTGATAATTTGCACTCAATCGAAAAATTCTTGCCGAGGGCATAAAAAAAGGATAGGTCTAGGCCGAGGGCTTCGCAATAAAAAACATTCTTAATATTATTTTTATTATAAATTATTAATTGATTAAGCCTAGGGTCGACGACCTACCTATTCGACTTCTCCACTAAAAGTTGGCTATTGACTTACTAAGAAGTGATCGTTTATTATGCCAACTCCAAACTTGTCACCCCCAAATGATTATCAGATACACTTGTGTGTATAATACTTCCCCTGTTTATGCAGTAATAATCAATTACAATAGGGACAAAAAACAGTATATATTTCTAATAATATAGTCGTGGACATATTTAATTAAAATTGCTATCATGGACTGACTCCTTATTGTCTGCAAAATAGCTGTATATTTTACAGGGTGTTAGCTGTTTTGACTAAAATATTACCCGCAGACTATTGTCTGCAACATACCTTACCTTGCCATAACACCCTTACAGGGTGTTATGGCAAAACATATTTGGCGTTAAGGCCGTGGGCCATATTTTCTGAGGGATAGCCGTAGGCTATTCAGTAAATTCTATCATCACTTGAGCGATTAAAAGGCTGTGAGCCAAAAGTATATATTTTAATATGGTCGTGGACCTATTTAATTAAGATTGCATTCATCGACTCCTTATTGTCTGCAAAATATCTACATACTTTACAGGGTGTAAATTGTTTGACTAAAATATCTCCTGAAGACTATTGTCTGCAAAACAGCTGTATACTTTACAGGGTGTTAGTTATTTGACTAAATATCTACCGCACATTATTTTGTGCAAATTTAATTATTCGCAAAGGTTCCTACAACACCAATTGGGGCATGGGCCAACAGCTGTAGGAGCAACGTTATCCTACTGTCATGCTTGGCTGATGCACTTTACTGTTTTGGAATGTGCATAATGCTCCTAAATAATTTAAGATTTTTTATAAATACAGAAAAAGTCAGTTAATACCATCATAAAAATAACTTACCTAGGATACTTAGGACTTAATTCAGAGGACCGTGTCCTCGGCCGTTTCTTTGTCTCTTAAGAAAATGAATTCAATAAAAGAGGCAATTTAAAAAATATGTTAACAAGACGGGTACTACAATTCGAGATTTTGCAAAAATTATTGGTGTTTTGGTAGCAGCAACTCCTGCCGTTCCTCGGAGTCGTCATCGTATCAAAAGACAAGGGCGCGCAAAATTTAAGGCCTTAATAGGAAAGTCGTACAACGACAGAATATTAATTTCAAAAGATACAAAGCAAATTATTAGCTGGTGGATAGGCAATCTAGAATATACTGTAAATATGAAGCCTAGTACGTTTTCATTGGAATTTTGTTTTTTTTTCTTATGCGTCTGCGTCTCCTACAGGCTATTGTAACGGCCAAAAAGGTCGCGAGTTTTGGGAAGAAGCCGACAAGTCTAAGCATATTAATTACCTTGAAATTAAAGCTGCTTGTCATGGCTCGAAATTAAAGTTGCTTGTCATGGCTTACAATTATTTACTAAATCAAATGAAAATATTGGAGTCTTACTTAGAATCAATAATAAGACGGCAATATCCTGCATTAATCGTGGGGGAAGCGTAAAATATCGAAACTTAACCAATATAACCTTTCAAATTTGAGGCTGGTGTGAACAAAACATATAACACTATTTTCATCTTATATCGCTTCAAAAGAAAAAAAGAAGCCAAAAGGGCATCAAGACAAACTTCCGTTGAAACAGAATACGAACTAAACAAGCAGGTATATCAGAAAATAATAAGCGGTTAGATTTATTTGCAACTTATTATAATGCAAAATGCAATAAATATATTTCCTGGTTTCCGGATCCAACCTCCACAGCAGTCGATGCATTTACAATTTCTTGGCATGATGAGCATTTTTACGCTTTTCCCTTGTTTTCTATGATATTTAATGCTTTAGATAAATCTATACAGGATGAAGCCACCGGAATATTGGTAGTACCTGTGTGGCTATTACAACCCTGGCATACCTTGTTTCTTAGTTTATTAGTTGGGAAACCGTTGACTTTTAAATCGAGTAAAAATTGGTTACTCTCTATAGAGACTCTCATCTCTTATACAGGAAAATTTTCCTGGTGGCAAGGAAACTGTCTGAGAAGCATTTCTTTAAATAAGCATTTCCGGTCACGCCATCCCAATAATGTTTGCATCCATCTCAGAAGGAACTTGGAAGCAGTACAATGTTGTGATTTTAAAATTGGTTTACTTGTTCTTGTGTTGATAAAACACCAGCTTTTAGTATTTTTACTTTATGTATTTATAATAATGCAACGATATATAAAATATATCTAACAACAACACTGTCAACGTTATCCTACTGTCTAAACTGCTGCTAACTTAATAGTAATAGGCGTACTATATACATATTTTTTGTTAATACAAATTGTTAATTAATATTTAACATACAACGCTTGTGTTAATAGGTAGGTATTATAATTTCTGTAACAGCAAAATTTCGATGTCTTTACTTATATTTTAAACATTTATCTGGCCTTTTTAGTTCGCGAAGTAAACAAAGGAGCTTCTTAGGTCTTGATAAGTACCTATAGATAACTTTAGGGTTCACCGCCTAATATGGATTAATATATAATAAAAAGATTTTTGAAGGGAACCTACAAGTTAAAGCCCCCTAAACCTAAATACGATTTTACATGGATCGTTGAACCTGTATTACTATTTTTATCAACACTTATGGCACTAAGTTCAGCAAATCGGATCCAAACATTAAGCAAACTTACGATCGACAATAATAGAGACTCAACAGTCAAAATTGAAGATTTCGGAAAAAATTTAAACCACAGCTCCTTATAAAAACCAGCCCATTTTCCGTATTTTCAAAAACCAGAATTACCTATTATGTGTCGCAAATTCTATAAAAGAGTACATTAAAGTCACCGTGCACCTTCATTCCAATTATACATCCCTATTCTTAACTCTCAAGAAACAACATCACCACGAAATAACTCAAACCTTGAGTAGGTGGATCAACTTAATTTTTAAAAACAGTGGTATGGTATGAACGTTAACGTCTTTACCGCTCACGTGCTGGCGTGTCTTACACTATACGCCAGCACGTGAGCAGCCTTTCAGTTTGACGTAAACATAAATGTCATTAAGAGTATAGCAGGGTAGAGTCCTATAAATCTGACACTTCTTCAGATTCTATACTCGACCTCTAGGTACGCCCAGTGACATATTTGCCAATAAAATTTTAAATTTGAGTATATCTTAGCCCTCATAGGTAGCCTTTTAAGTATTCCGTTGCCTAAGGTTCAATTTATAATATTTGTTTTGCTCTGATTGTATGTCAATAATATATGTTAAATAAAATATATTTATTTAAGTGGTTAAGGAATTTATAGGACAGAATTTTCATTGATTTTTTTTGTCATACTTAAAAAAGAGTTGAATTGAACGACTTTGCTGCCTTAATTGTGTTTTTTGTGGTATTCTCAGGATTGGAGGTAGAATAATGCAAAATTGCACCATCTAGCTTTAAACAGCTACAATGTAATCATATCGGAAGACAAGCGATGGAAAATTGATTGATTAATCGAATACCTACTTACCTGTATGAAGATTAATCGTAATTTTCCGAGCTTGTCTTCCGATATGATTACAACCCTCCCAACCACATGCCCCTTAGGCGGGCAATTTTGCTCTAAAACAGAATGAGTAATCGAGCATCGAGGTGCGATAGCAGGCTCGGGTTGAAGATAAAAAATTTTATGCTTTGAAAACGTATCGATGGGTATGGTGATTCAGAAACTACAATGTAATCATATCGGAAGACAAGCTCGGAAAATTACGATTAATCTTCATACAGGTAAGTAGGTATTCGATTAATCTATCAATTCTACTTTATTTTAAACCTGGATGAAAAAAGGGTGTTTTCAGAGAAGTGTAATAAAAAATGTTTATTGGCATTATGCATCTTATAATATCGGAATATCGTTTAAACGGAGTCCTTAGAAAAAAGCTATGCCAGAATATAGAGCAACTCTAAACTGTAAATTTGTATATCGACCACAGAGAGAACCGACTTTCAGTTCAGGGCATAAAATTTACAAAATGAATATTTATTTTATTTGCTTCTCGTCCGGGAGCGAGAGTGAACGCCAATTTTAGGGTCAGAATATTTTAATCGAAGCTCTTAGATTAATCTAATTAGACTCTAGAGCCTAAATCCCCAAATCGAAGTTGTAATAATAATTACCTAATTTATAGTAAAACTTTATTAGCCGGATTCCAAAGCGAACTAAAGTTAAGGTTAAATAAATACTAGTTCTGAAAAGGAATATTTACTTAGTAAAGCACGGTACAACGTGTGAATTGATGTGTATACATCACGTGGAAACTTTGTTTGATTTTACTTTTTAACGTGCATACAAATCTTAGTTTTAAGGAGGAATGCTAAAAATTAGGAGATTCTTTACGTCCTCTATTTAAAATAAATCTGGTCATTCGAACTGCCAAAAAAGTTACATCTCACATAAACAGCATTTATACTGATTAATTTTTCGCTGTATATCGAAAAAAAAACTATTAACAAGTTGTGTTTTGTGCACATATCACAAATAACTTAATCCATTTAGTTTAATAGGTTAATGCTGGACACAGGGCCGGTTTTACCACTATAGGCGCTAGGCGCTAGGTGCTAGCCTAGGGCCTCATATTCAAGGGGGCCTCAATATGAGCCAAAAAAAAATTTTTTTCCAAAATTAAAAATTCGATTTTAAATTAAGAAATTAAATTAGGGGTACAGAGCCTCAATCTGGCAACATGGCAAGAAAAGTTGCTGCAGAGCAGAATCGACGTAATAAAACGCGACCGTTATTTCTACAGGCAGGCTTTATCAATTTATCATTACATTTAAAGTGTATTAAATCAGAAGAAGAGTTTTAATGATTTCAGATTCGATTGTTATATTATATATCATCAAGAGCGAGGTCCAGTTCTAGTTTACTTTTTTGCCTGTTGCCCAGCTCTACTTTTTACGTTTAGTTGACTTGGAAAATTTGTCAATAATGTTTGATAAAATCTGAGTCGTCCGCTCGTGGAAAGCGTGTTTTTTTTATTGACTTTTGGGTAACAATTGGGCGTGGCACCCCCAAAATTTTCCGCCTTCGCCGAATTGGCCCCCGTCGGCGCCTGCGGGCGAGCTTTTTCCTCACATCGACTTGCCGCCCTCTGCACATTCACCTGCCGTCGCCCATGTTGGATGTATATTATAAAATAGGTGTCTAACAAAGCGCCTCAATATTGTCTAGCGTCTAGGGCCTCATGTTGGGTAAAAGCGACCCTCTGGACAACCTAGCGCCTTAAGATTTAGATCTTAAAACAGCACTCATAGAGAACCGTTGCATTGCTAACTGCCATAGTTCAGTAAGTAAATAAAAGTACTAAAAAATCACATTAGAGGAGTGCAATTATCGGAAAATTACAGCGATAATTGCATCGTACGTATCTATGATAATTCCATTGAAAACTTATGATGACAGCGACAATTTATAAAAAACGTCAAGGTAAAGTCAAAATAAAATATTATTAAAAGTGTCTCGTTTCGAATTTAAGAAATCGTATATTTGTGTCTCTTTATTTTGTTTACAGTTACGTCTTTGTACTTTAGAAGAAAGAATACAAATTTATTTTTTAAAACCATGTCCTTATTTGGGAAATATTCTCACGAGTTGCATCAACATCGCCAGATAATTTTGCATTCGAGCGTTTTGTCTTAGAAAAACTGCATTCGGTTATTTTCATATTTTGGAAAAAAAGAGCCTTCCACCTTTGGTGTCGGGCTCTTTCTCCAAAATATGAAAATAAACTCATACAGTTTTTAGAAAACACGCTGTTATGCAAAATTATGGATAATTTTGATACACTTGTGCAATTATTTCCGATAATTACTTACTATATCCGCGCTGGCTTAAATATCAATACCTATAATATGTAATCATGACCTTATACTATTCGCTATTTATAGTGCTAAACGTATTAATGCATTATTGCATTTAAGTGAATTTTCTCTACTTAGGGTAATAATATGCTTAGTGTATTAATATACTTCGTGTTTACGAGCCCCATGCACACACGGAATTCAGGCTTTTACTACTTCCGGGCTGCGCAAGTCTAGATTCTGCTCATCTACGACGTACAATGTCCGATCATGTCCGATATTGCCCTTCGCGCAGTAGCGAGCGAACACGTGGGTGTGCAATTCCAGTCCACTTTAATTTGGATCAAATATTACTTTTTATGTTAATGTTTTGATTTTCGGCCACATAGTCCTTAGTAAACGATTTTTCGCTGTTTTCTTTCACTGCACTGGCAAGCAAGATACTACTAAATAAAATAATATAATTTCTTTAAAAGTGAATACGAAAGTGTGCAAATAAACAGTATCGTGTAGGGGCACAATATATTTTTTGATAGAGAAACTTAAGGAATTTAGAAAAGTAGCAGAATCTACAAAGCAGATTGTTTCTGTTTTGGTAGAGAAATAAAAATCTTCATTTTTTTGCTTTTTGAAGTTTTCAAATAATTATGTCTATAGCCATTTAGTAAAATATTTACTCCCGTGTGTCTCTTATTATGAAAAATAATACCTTCACTACGGTTTTCTCCTTCGACCAATTTATTTTTTTTCTTTCGTTTCATGATGAAAGTCACCACATTTTATAAAAATTTTAACATTTCCTGCATACCTGCCAAAATTTTCCCTAATTCCTGAGATTGTTAATCAAATAAACATATAGCTGAATAGCTGGTAATATATTGTTGTTCTGATTTTATAAAGACTGTGATTTATTTTATGAAATCAAAAGGAGAGCGAAATGCCAGTTTCCAAGTTTAACATTTTCTGAAGTATTCCCTCGCGTTTTGCTTTAGGTGTTTGCTTGTTAGCTTCTGTAATATGTTCCAATGCTTGCTTACTGGCTAACTATTAAAACTGCAGTGCAGTGCAGTGCAGTCAGGAGGCCGCAGCTAGGCGGTCTCCACGGGGGGGGGGGGGGGGGGTAGGGGTGTTAGGTTAGATAGGAAGACAACTTTTAACGAATTAAGTTAAAAGGCCCCGCAGGGCCGCCGGAGGCAAACATTTTTTGGAAAAACAGAATAGGGGTCGTGGTTTCAGATTTTTGATGTGTAAACATCTTACGCGGCTGTATGAGGGTAAATCTCGGCAAATGGGACCGAAATGTGTAAACCGATATGACATCATAGCCCATGCGCATTGAGGAGCAAGCTAATCCAGGACGGCCGCGGTTGCAACGACTCAAGTGGCGTTTCTAAAAAGCTAGCCACTAGGGCAGTATTAGATTTTTAGGTCCATGATGTCGGCACAGCTTATTCATTACCAGCTAGTCATCTTACGGCGGCATCCTTTGATTTGGGAAAGTCAAGTGCAAATTTTAGAAGAATGCCATGGCTTAATATTGTTTTAAACGTGTGGGCATCTGAATAATACTTTTGACAGTTCGTTTAATTTAAAATATGCTTTTTTATCGTCTAAAATCTGTTTAAAAACTATTTTAAATTGCAGAATTTTATAAAAATCCGAAAATTCCGGCCTTCGGACTAATTTGTCGTGGATTTTGAAGCGAAAATTCATAATAAATTCAGTTCGCTCCGTGTCATTACATTGCCTTGAAAAATCACGAGACTGTGGAACTGAACCGCTACTCGAACTTTCCGATTTCGGTAGAGATGACTAGCTGGTAGTGAATAAGCTGTGATGTCGATATAGGACATATGCTTACACATCAGTTATTTGAGGGGAAATTGAGCGGCATAATTTCTGTTTAAATTATATTACAACACTAGTAAGAGGGTGTTAATCTTCGTTGAATAAAAGACTTATTGCAAAAAATTATTCGCGATCAATGCATTGAACCCTCACATTATTTGATACCGTTCCTTTTCTACCACATCCATGGAATAGTTTTTGTCATTTTGTTTAGTTAGTTTTAAATCGGTAAATCGGCAATATCTTTTTAGGAAAACTCAGTTTCGTATCGTTCCGACAATATTCTGGTCGAAGCAATTAAGTATAAAATTCGCGTCGCTAAACAGGCATCAATTTTGGATAAGTTGGAAGCTTAAAGTTGGTGATTTGTTGCGTATCCGGTTCCGGATAGCGTCATTGTCGAGATTCTTCGACGTCGCGCGCAAATGATGGGCTTTAACATTAACGCGTACTGCTTTTGGATTGGGTGTTGAGTCTAGCATCGCGCGTAATTACGTGATTACGGTCGGGTTAATTTGGAATTCTTTATTAAATGGAATGGTTGAACGATAATGCCCTTTTGGCTACCCAAATCTCGTGGATGAATTATTTAGTGGAACATGGTGACTTGTCAAGTCTTGTATTCATTGCCAATATTCATTGGTAGAGCGAGATTTTCGAAGTGGGGATTTTCGTAGGCTTCCTCCTTCAGTTTCCGATTTACTGGCGCCACTCTACGTCAACCTGTCTTTGAGTCAGCAGTTTTTGTGCCGGTTGATATTAAATTTGATTTTACCTTTTGTGGAATTCTCCAACCGGGCCGTTTTTATAGTTTCAGTCCATATCTGTGCCTTATCTTTTATTAAGTGTTTGGTGTCTGAAACTACTACAAAGGTATTTGAATGCTGCTTTAGTCAGGTGAGTGGTCCTGGTTTTTTTTCCTGTGAACGCCATCGTTTTAACATTTTATTTTATGGCACACGTGAGCGGATTTTTAATTCCCTTTTTAATCTCTTACAGAGGCCTTCTCGTCCAACTGTAAGGCTATCTAGCGATAGGCAACCAGCTACGCCTTACACAGGGTGCTATAGACGGGTGCTATCGACGGGTATCGCTAACGACAGGTTTTCCTGGCTACGCCTAACTAGTTGAGCTACTTATAGAGTCTTGCTGTCCATCGTGTGTCAAGGAAGTGTCTTTCTCCTGTGTGCAGTTCTTTTCTGGAAGCTGCCTGAGAAGCTAGTCATTAACCGAGTGAGATCTTTTTTATATAATATATTTTGTGACAATTGCTGATAATTAGCCTACGAACCCTTAATATATATTTTTAAGCTTTGTTCTCGACCAAAATTTAACTTCTTCTCCTTAACTAAGGTAAAATTCCTTTTACTCTTTTTTTTTAAATGAATCTTAAATATTGGGCTAATTTTGTCTAGTCTCAGACGCCTGAATTTTTTTTTGATTGAATTCGAAAATCCAGTTAAATTCGTTTAACCTAGAACCAGTCCGATTTTGGATTGAATTTTGAACTGACGCAATAACGTTGTAAGTCGAACTATTTTTTTTATTCTCGACTTTTCACGGTCTCTGGCTTACTTTAGATACCTGTAGATCAGATAACTACTATTGCTGTTACGGCCTAGTAGACTTTGCGTTATTCTTTAATTTTTATTATTACCTTTGATATATATATTTTTTTTCAAACAAATCATTCATTATCCTTGTCCTACCAGTAGCTTGACCGGGAAGTACTTACGTTTAAATTTAACATACGGTTAAATTCTATAATTCATTGATTGTTGCAATAATGCCAGGTCGGACTAGTTATTCTCATTTCGCTGCTGTTACCAACGTATCATAACACAAATATACATAGTTAGTTAGTAATACGGCTTTGTAACAAATCATGATTTGAGCTCAGTTAATTAACCATTGATTAAGTGTTTTTAGTTGAGTTACTTGAATTTTCCCATAACGAGTAGTTATTTGCAATATCGCTGGCCTTCGTTTATATTTTCTTAACGTTTTTTTATTATTGCACAGCGCGTTCATCATAGATTACGGTTAAATATTTCGGGCGTTTGTTCAGGTAAAGCGTGTGATTTACTTCATCAAGTAACCGAGTAAAGATTCTCTTCAAAGTATAATTCTGCTGTTATAATAAAATGACTGGTCATTTTCTCATCTCTTTAAACAGCTATGATATATATATATTTTTAATAGTAATAAACTAACTTTCCATTTATCGTATTCGCTTGTTTTCATTTAGATATTTAATTTCCTGAACTTCCCTTAAGTGGTAACGTTCCAGAGGAGAAAGTTGCAAGAAGTAGTAAGTATCTGATTTTTATTACTTGCGTTCTGGTCATTTTACCTTTATTGCCATCGTTTATTACTGACTTCGATTTTTGATTAATATTTGACTATTTGCTTTATTTTTCTATTATTACTGATAAATTTCTGGCGCTCCAATCTGATCTAATTTCTAACTTATTTTTGTTACTTTATTTTGTCGTGAAGCTTAAGCTAAAACGAGTTCCATATTTCAACCTTGTGGTATTTCTTGCTTGTGCCGTCTAAAAGCTCGTGGCGCCTTAAATAAATAAACCCACCCCTACTCTCTGACATTTGAGTTAGGGCCTAATTTGTACGTTTAGACGACAACTTGTTCTAGCCTACGTATCGATACACGTAAATTCATTCAGTTTCACTTTTAAATTTTCAAATATTAAATTTTCCTTTTAATTTGAAACTATTCACTCTCAGTTCCTTCTAAGCTGGAGTGAAGGATTTGCGATGTTGTGAATACATACGACAAAGAATAGTGTACTACCAGACAGCACTTACCTAGAACTATACCAATTACCTTCTTCCCGCACCCTTTGTAGAACACCTACACTAGCTCAGTTTAGATTGCTTCGTTGTTTGCCTTTTTCTACTTGACAGGTATCAACTGTATACAAGGTTATGAAATTAAGTCAAAATAAGTTGCAGTCAAAATCAAAATTGGCCGCCACCAAGGTTTATTTTGTTGGCAATACCCTCCAGTTATCGTTAAGGGCACAGTTAAAAAAAAAAAACTTTAAAATAAAATGTATTTGTACTCACAATCAGTTAGGTAATTAGGTAAATAAATACCTGTCGTAATCTTCGTTTCAGATGTTCTGTTATCAAACAACTCCTAGGACACTAATCAAAATAAAATAATACCAGAATTGAATTAATACTTTTATTGAGAATATAGTAAGCTCCTCTAACCGTATCAAATTTCCTAGAAACTTAGATGCAACCCAGTAATGAAGTTCCGTAGTGACATAAACTACTGTTTGTCTAAACACGCTCTCCTGTCAGTTTGTCAAATGAATTTTGACAATTTAAAAAATGTTAAACTTTGATCATAAATGTTACCGATTAGTACGTAAACACCATCTGGCCGAACCCTCGGCGCCGGCGGTAACTTCTTCCGAACAGTACCACGCAGACTAATCTTGAACTATTTCCACCCGAATAGAGTAGTCTCTCCATCAGCCTAAGTTGCAAGTCTCTAAACAAAGCCACATCCGCTAGATGCCATGGTACAAATTTTGTATCATCGCCTAAACAAGAAAAGAAAATAAGTTTCCAAAGATCTAGTACCCGAGAGTCTACTAGTGATACCACGGTATAAACAACCTACGGTAGATCCACTGGAGACAAATTTCCAATTTCGCCGACAGCGTTTGGCGACGCACGGGGCGAATCCGGATCAATCTGGTTCGTGGTAACCGATGGCCCTGCTACGAGGGACACAGAGTGTGCAAACGCCCTGAGATTGTGTACTTTCGCGTCGCGTTGTCTTATAATAACTGAGGAAAGCGCATCAGCGAATACTTTTTGAATCTCTCCCCACAGACTGCTCGCTGCTGCAGGTAGAGTAAAATTTATTTTTTACCGTGCTGCGGTTTTTGCTGAGTGGATCTACTCGTATTATTTCTACTCTGGTGATACTATGCCGTGCCGCGCGCCAGCTTAATTTCACTTCACAGATGGATTATACTAATATAAACTCTAGTGACTGGATTATGCAGAAGCAAATATTAAAAATTATTATTCTGACTGTTAAATCTACTAACTTCGTTATGGAATTTAAAAAATTAGTAAGTCTACATCAAAATATCAAAAAATTGTCAATTGGACGGAGTAAATACTTATTAAAATTATCAATTTACAGACGAAGCAAATAATCACTAACTATTCACTTATCTGTAATTCTCGTCGGTCTCGAATCCCAGAGGATATTTCCAAACCAATTTATATCAGATTTCTAAAAAGTCGGTAAATATTTACTTTGCGCACTTTTCGAATTTTGCATTTTTTTTTCTGTGACGTGTATTAGACAATATTAGAATTGTTTTGTGACAGGTTACATATTGGGTAAATCACTTTTGACACAAAATTATCCCAAAGTAAGAAAACAAACGCACTACGCGTGATGCTCTCTTAACTAATCCAAATGAACCAAACAAGGGCGCATTTGCCTCTCTTACTTTTGGCGGTCAAAAAACGAGCGTCTTACATAACTCGAACTAACGAATTAATATTATTATTTGTTATTCAAATAAACACAAAGTACTTCTGAATCACCATCTATCTATAAATTGTTGGCTGGCTGTTTCCAACAAGATGTATTTTAGAACCGAACAGAAATTACACTTGGCAACACCTATGCGTACGTTAGCTGAGCCATGCCAAGCTAACCTAGATAGATAGATAATCATAATTTAAGAAATACTGTCTTGTTGACGTTTGCGCCAGAAATATTATCATTTTAAAGTGCAAAAAAAAAAACAGTATTTGCGGTTTTTAGGAAAACGAGCTGGTAAAAAACCTTTTGAGGCTACTATTACCTATTTTTGTTTCGTCATTACGCATGCCCGAAGCATGGAAACGTTAGCAGAGATAGTGTAAGTTTGCATTGGAACATGTCGGAATGTCGGATAGTAAATAACACAACTGCAGTGAGTAAGCTTTGTGATTTTTTTTATGACAAGTAGACACATTTGGGCAACATTTAATGTGTGAGAGATGGTGAGGGAAGTAACGTAGAATATGTCAGTATTTTTATTATTGTGGTAGCCATTAAGTGCGCAAAGTAAATAATGTCCAAAATTTCTTTCATATGTCATTCTGACATATTACCAACTAGAAATATTCCTTAACCTGTCATCCGGAAAATCCTGCTGCCAGCAATAAAACGTATATACAAAGGAACCCAGGTTGTAAAGAATCTCGGGGTCTAACTCCTCCACATCATGGGGAACCCAAAACTAGAACCCTAAAACGGAATTTAATCCATCAAAACAACTTAGTATGAATTATAAACATTAAACGACTGCCGAAACTCGGAAGTTAATTGTAAGTATACATTCATAAAACTATTCACCCTCAACTGGGGGTATAATCACTTGTAATATCCCTAGTGCTTAAATTATTACCGGAAACTTTTTTATGTTCATGATCGAGGAAAAATTACCGGTAATTACTTTAAGCACGTGGGATATTCGATAAGAAAATTTTACACTTATTCATTAAAAAACCTACGTAAATAGTATATTATTTTTTCTTCAAACGTCAGTAAATCCGTCATTACTCGACTGTGTAGGCGGCCGTGAAGTTTCGTTTTTCCTCCGCCGGAGCTTTACTTTTCACTTTTCCGCCGGCGGAGGTAAAAGTGTTGTCATAGCAACATAGATACTTATTAAACTAAAATTTGTATTTATCACTCAATTTGTCCACTGCATTTCTAAAAATCTCTAATTTAGGAACAAATTGGTTATTATTTAATCGAACTTACTCAATAACTGCTTATTAATACGGAATTAAAAGGCAATCGGAGACGCAAATTTAAAAAAATTATTATTGTTGACAGTGTCCACTGACAGCTTTATGTTACATTACTATAGCAACAACCTGTGCCTATTCACCGACACCGATCTAAGCCGCCTTGCGAACCCACATCTTTAATAATAATTATTATTACTATTAAAAAGAGATGTTTTTGCATTAATTTGTCGACATCTGAAGAAAAAACAGCATATTTCATTTCGAGGAAAAGTTACTTTTCATGGCTTGCTCTCTATTACCAGCCTCACTCCGTTCGGCTGCTAAACACGAGCGCCCCATGAAAAGTATCACTTTTCCTCCATATAAAATAATATACTATTATATGGAGGAAAAGTGATACTTTTCATGGCGCGCTAGTGTTTAATAGTAATGGTGGTAATAGAGAGCAAGCCATGAAAAGTAACTTTTCCTCCACATAAAATATGCTGTTTTTTCTTCCAATGTCGACAAATTAATGCAAAAATATCTCTTTTTAATAGTAATAATAATAATTATTATCAAAGATAAGTTGGTTTGCAAGGCGGCTGAGACCGGTGTCGGTGAATAGGCACAGGTCGTTGCTATAGTAATGTAACATAAAGCTGTCAGTGGACACTGTCAACAATAATTTTTTTTTTAAATTGCGTCTCCGATTGCGTTTTAATTCCGTATTGATAAGCAGTTATTGAGTAAGTTCGATTAAATAATAACCAATTTGTTCCTAAATTAGTGATTTTTAGAAATGCAGTGCACAAATTGAGTGATAAATCATAGAGGAATATAAAAGTAAAGAGAGTATCCATTCCCTTGTAAAATATTGGCACACCGTTTAATGGCAATTGACAATAATGACGTATGATGTTTACTTACACGACACTAGGGGCGGCTTACTGAACTAATGCTAATAATCTATGTTGACAAACCATGATCCTGTTTTATCGACAGAAGAAAGGCGGCGGGCTATTCAAATGTTATTTTTATTTTAGTCGTATTCCATATAACTAGACGGTTTATGAATTTAGCTGCAACAAACTATTACAGCGTTTTTCTTAATCGAGATTAAAGCAAAGAGAGAACCCTGTAAATACATTAGTTTATCGCAGATAAATCCATAATGCGCCTGGTTGAATTAAATGCGAGTATACATTAAACTTTAGGCGTTGTTTGGACCGAAGAATAGTTTAGGGTGTAAGAAAGAAAATATACACATTTTGCATTTTGTTACAAAGTTTATTAAAAAACATGCGGTAGTAAATGCAATCAAAATAACATAAAAAAATCTCTTAACAGAACAAAATAGGTAAATAGTGTTGACGTATCACAATATATTTCTAATATTCAGAAACTAATTAGCTCGAATAGAACCAAAAATAAAATTTAACAGTTTTTAAATATTTCAAGAACAAAATTCACAAAAGAAAATAGCTGCTTACCAACGGCTGCTACTCGCACCACCAATACCTTAATCCACCATCGCCCCAGAACAATTTTAAATTAAAATAATAAACTGATTAAACCGGCTTTCTTTAATCAACAACCGTCAAACCGCCATTTGTGAAATCTCGACAGCATACTTTTAGCACAGCTTACTAGATAATTTATAGTAAGCTGTGCTTTTAGTTCCACTGACGCTAGCGCCTCCATGCGCGGCTGGAATTGCGCAGTGCGTCAAAACTCAATGCCAATTTTCCCATAAGAATAAAACACTCTCTTTATTTTTATATTCCTCTATGGTGATAAATACAAATTTTAGTTTAATAATTCTTGAGTTGTTGACGCTTGCTTTGTTGTTTGTTGTATCTATGTTGCTATGGTAACACTTTTACCTCCGCCGGCGGAAAAGTGAAAAGTAAAGCTCCGGCGGAGGAAAAATGAAACTTCACGGCCGCCTACACAGTCAAGTAATGACAGATTTGCTGACGTTTGAAGAAAAAATTTATCTTTTATTACGAATGACATAATATCCCAGATAAACCCACACCAGATGCAAAAGGTCGGCAAACTCCTCGCCAGCCAACTTTATTAACCTTGACGTGGCGGTTATACGCGGCCTGCACCAAATAATGTGGGTATGATTATAGAATTGTTCTTCAAAATTAAAATAGTTGGTCTGCACCAATTAAATGAAAACATGTTTTGCTGGTGGACTGGTTCAGGAAAAATTAAAATTTGCAATAGCCATTCACTATCTTTTTTTCCCAACAGGCGGTCATGGAAATCTTTTGTTATTATGGCTGCACTGACTTTTTTACAGAAATTCCCCTAATACGCTTAATGTATGCCGATTTAAGGTTATTTTAACATTGAAAATGTTTCTGTTATCCTAATATAGGACCTCTAATCGTGAAAAAGTGCATGCTACACTTGCCACATGACGTCATACGCATGAGAGTTCGTGTTAGTTTGTTTATTAAAACTTAAATTTGATCATAAGGTATCGGAATCGGTTCAAATGGCTAAAATAAATTGGAACTAACTGAAACTAACCGAAAGTTGATTGAACGACCAACCAAAACTGGCCAAAAGTAACCAAAAGCACCAAAACGGGCTAAAACGTATCGGAACATGTTACAATGATTACAAAAGCTAAAAGTAACCGAAAGTTGATTGAATAACTAACCAAAACTAACCAAAAGCAAATAAAACCACCAAAGCGGGCTAAAATGTATCGGAACAGATTCAAAATATTAAAGTAAGTTAAAACTAATCCAAATTAACCGAATATTGGCGACTAACCTAAACTAACCAAAAACATTAAAATTGGTTATAACGTATCGTAACTGGTTCAAATTATTAAAATAAATTAAAACTAACTGAAATCAACCGAAAATTGATTGAACGGTGAACCAAAACTAACGAAAAGTATCCAAAAGCACCAAAAAGGGCTAAAACGTAGAGGCACGGATTAAATATATTAAAGTAAGTTGAAATTAACCGAAGTTTGGCGACTAACTTAAATTGATCAAAAACATTTAAACTGGTTATAACGTATCGGAACCGGTTCAAATTACTAAAATAAATTGGAACTAACTGAAAGTAACCGAAAGTTGATTGAATGACTAACCAAAAACAATAAAATTGGTAATAGCGTATAGGAGTCGGTTCAAATGACTAAAATAAATTAAAACTAACTGAAATTAACCGAAAGTTGGTTGATCGACTAACCAAAAGTAACCAAAAGCACCAAAAAGGGCTAAAACATATCAAAGCAGATTAAAAACATTAAAGTAAGTTAAAAATAACTTAAATTAGCCGAATTTTGGTGACTAACTAAAATTAACCAAAAACATTCAAATTGGTTATAACGTATCAGAACCGGTTTTTGGTTACTTGTGATTAGTTTTGGTTAGTCATTCAATCAGCTTTCGATTAGTGTTAGTTACTTTTAATTTATTTTAGTCATTTGAAGCGATTCCGATACGTTATAACTAATTTTAATATTTTTGGTTAATTTTAATTGGTCGCCAAAATTGGGTTAATTTAAGATGGTTTCAAACCTTAATATTTTGAATGTGTTCTAATGTGTGTTCGCCCTTTTTAGTGCTTTTCGTTTCTTTTGGTTAGTTTTGGTAAATCATTCAATCAACTTTCGGCTAATTTCAGTTAGTTTTAATTTATTTTAGTCATTTGAACCAGTTCCTATACGTTATACCCAATTTTAGTGTTTTTGGTTAGTCACTAAAATTCGGTTAATTTGAATTAGTTTCAACTTACTTCCATATTTTTAATCTATTTCGATACGTTTTAGCCGGTTTTGGTGCTTTTATTTACTTTTGGTTAGTAAATCAACATTCGGTTACTTTCAGCTAGTTCCAATTTATTTTAGTCAATTGACCAGGTTCCGATACGTTGTAACCAATTTAAATTATTTTGGTTTATTTTAGTTAGTCGCCAAAATTTGGTTAATTTGGGTTGAGTTACTTATTTTAATACCTTTAATCAGTTCCGATACGTTTTGACCCTTTTTGGTGTTTATGGTTACTTTTGATTAGTTTTGGTTAGTCATTCAATAAGCTTTCGGTTAGTGTTAATTAGTTTTAATTTATTTCAGTCATTTAAACCGGATCCGATACGTTATAACCAATTTTAATGTTTTGGTTAATTTTAGTTAGTCGCCAAAATTCGGATAACTAAAGTTAATATCAACTTACCTTAACATTTTTAATATGTTCCGAGATGTTTTAGCACTTTCTGGTGCTTTTCGTTAGTCTTGGTTAGTCGTTCAATCAACTGTCAGTTAATTTCAAGTAGTTTGGTTGGGTTTATTTTAATCATTTTAACCAGTTCCGATACGTTATAAACAATTTTAGTGTTTTTGGTTATTTATGGTTAGTCACCAAAATTCGGTTAATTTGGGTTAGTTTTAACTTACTTCAATATTTTTAATCTATTTCGATACGTTTTAGCCCGATTTGATGCTTTTAGTTAATATTGGTTAGTCGTTCAATCAACTTTAGGTAAAATTCAGATAGTTTCAAATTATTTTAGGCATTTGAACCGGTTCTGAGACGTTGTTAAGCATTTTTAATGTTTCTGGTTAGTTTTGGTTAGTCACCAACGTTCGGTTAATTTGGGTTAGATTTAACTTACTTCAATATTTTTAATCTCTTTCGATGCGTTTTAGCCCGTTTTGGTTACTTTTGGTTAGTTAGTCGTTCAATCAGCTTTCGGTAAAGTTCAGTTAGTTTTAATATATTTTAATCATTTGAACCGGTTCCGGTACGTTATAAGCAATTTTAATGTTTTTGGTTAGTTTTGTTTAGACGCCAAAATTCGGTTAATTTGGGTTAGTTTTAACTTACCTTAACATTAGTAATTTGTTCTGATTAGTTTTAGCCCGTTTTGGTGTTTTTAGTTACCTTCGGTTAGTTTTGGTTAGCCATTCAATAAACTTTCGGTCACTTTCAGTTAGTTCCAATTTATTTAAGTCACTTGAACCGGTTCCGATACGTTATAATCAAATTTAATGTTTGTGGTTTGTTTTCGTTAGTCACCAAAATTCGGTTCGTTTTGGTTAATTTTAACTTGCTTTAATTTTTGTAACCTGTTCCGATAGGTTTTAGATCGTTTTAGTGCATTTGGTTAGTTTTGGTTAGTCGTTCAAGAAACTTTCGGTTAGTTTCAGTTAGTTCCAATTTATTTTAGTCATTTGAACCGATTCCGATACGTTATAATCAAATTAAGGTTTAAATAAACAAACTAACACGATCTCTCACGCGTATGTCGTCATGCATGTGGCAAATGTAGCATGCACTTTTTTACGATTTGAGGGCCTATACTAGGAAAACAGAAACATTTTCAATGTTAAAATGCATTTTTAGATTGTCAGATATGCATAATTGATTGGTTAAAACAAAAGTTCCGATATCATAATAATAATAATACATTTTCCCATATGTGGCCAGTATTTTGGCGGACACTGTATAACATTAGTTGGATTTAAAAAAGATTTAACTATAACATTGTATCTGCCAGTTTTCAGATTTAATTGAATTTCGTGCTTATTCGACTTTAGAATATGCAATGCAATAATTTTGGAAATAAGTATGCGGGAGTGTGCATTAAACAGCATTTATACATGCCTTTCAGGATAGCGGGGTAATTAAAATAATTATTTTTCGCCACCGCTTCTAGTAGAACAATTCAAATAAAGGCGCTTATAACCAGGCATTTTTAACAAAAATAAAATAAATATTAATTATTTTTCGTAACGCTCTCGGACTAAACCACAAGACTCGCGTGGCTCGCGTTTAGAATCACACTAGAGCTTGCCCTGACTATTTCTTGGGATGGCTGGCCATCCCAAGGAGGCGGAGCTTTAAGCGAATTCTTGTTTCATGCGTTAGGCGGGAAGTTTCGCATCTGGTGTAGGTTTATCTGGGATAATATATAAATATTACTGAAACTAATATCATAATGAGCCATGGAAAAACAAAAAAATCTACGGTGTGACAGTGAGTAGAGTAGTTAATGCTGTGTACAATTCGGGTTGGACTGTGTTTGAAAGGTTTTTGAAAATGTCTCGATTTGCAAAAGAAGGTCAAGTTGTTATTAGGGAAGAAGCAATGTTTTATGAAAAGTGTGGTAGAAAGTTGATCCTTTTTTGGATGTTGAGTTTGCAGTGGCCAGGGCAGCAAAGGATGCTAAACGAATACAACTCCAAAATAATCCGTTAAAAAAAAAATTAAGTGCATCGGCATTGAGTAATGAAGAATACGAAAAAATTCTTCAGATGTGTGAGGAAGATACTCTTGATGGTTTCCAGCGTAAGTTTTTTTTTATTGCATCGAATGAACTAGCATGGAGAGGTAGGGAAGGGTTTGCAGCAACATATTTTTCTAAAGAATTCGATAATATGGGAAATTCAACTGGACGAATTGAATATAATCCGATTTTTTCAAAGAAGGTTCAAGGTGGTTCAAAGATATTGACCGATAGTAAGTGGCTTATTACAAATATTTCTAAACCAATGATTTGTCCAGTTCGTCTTTTTAAAAAGTTGATGGAAAAGAGAAGTACATTTATAAAAACTGAGAGATTATTTTTGTCTCCCAATGAATATTATAACTTCCATGCAAAAAGTTGGTATAAAAATAGCCCTGTGGGAAGAAATACCATTTCTAACTGGTTTAAGTTGTCTGCAGGTAAAATAGGTATAGATACGAAAAAAATTAAAGTCACGAACCATTCGGGAAGAGTAACTGCTGTGTCAAATCTTTCTAAAACGAAAATTGGAGAGCAACAACTTACTAAGATCACAGGACATAGTAATTGCCAATCAATTAAACCCTATTTGCAGCTGGAAATCGAACATCATCAGAACATAATTGAGACTATGAGGAGCAACATTCCCAGTGCGTCAGTTAGTGGCGTTCTTAATAAAAGTGTTAATTCTAAGCAGCAAAGCATTGTTTATATTAATAATTGTACCTTTAATATTACGAATAATAATTATGATACCAAAAATAATTAGAGGATAGTATTTTTAAATATTGTTGACAATCAATCGAATAGTTAAAGTACTTTTAGTAAAATACTTTAAATATAAGGAAACAGTTTTGTTTTAAATGTGTTAATATTTATTTGTTAATAGATTTTGAGGAAAATTGATCTCTACTTCTTTAATTAAATTTGGAAAATTATCAACGAGAATGTGTAATTTTTTAGTTTAATAGAATAAAATTATCTTACTTTAGTTACAAAAACCTTTAAAAAGTAACTTAAAAAACATGCTTTTATTTGTTAATTATTTTCAAATATATACCTGCTTTAATATTTACAAGTTTCATAAAATGAGAAATTTTTTAGTTAAAAAATATAATTTTCCAGCTTTAGTTATATAAATCTTTGATAAGTAACTTAAAAACATTTTATATTTTAATTTTTTATTAACTTTATTCAACTAAACTTGGTGGAACATTATTTTTTGTTAATATTTTTGAAGCACGTATCTACTTTAATATGGTCAGATTCTCGACAAAATAACAAAATTGTTGTTGAAATAAAATATAATTTTCCAGCTTTAGTTATATGAATCTTTGATAAGTAACTTAAAAACATTTTGTATTTTCATTTTTGATTAACTTTATTCAACTAAACTTGATGGAACATCATTTTTTGTTAAATTTATTTTAAGGTTTACTTAGGTAATTAATAAAATGCGAAAATTGTTAGTGAAACAAAATATAATTTTCCAGCTTTAGTTATATAAATCTTTGATAAGTAACTTAAAACATTTTATATTTTCATTTTTTAATAAGTCCTTTCAAATAAACTTGGTGGAACATAATTTTTTATTAATATTTTTGAAGCACGTATCTACTTTAATATGGTCAGATTCTCCACAAAATAAGAAATTTGTTGGTGAAATAAAATATAATTTTCCAGATTTAGTTATATGAATCTTTGATAAGTAACTTAAAAACACTTTATATTTTCATTTTTTATTAACTTTATTCAACTAAAATTGGTGGAACACCATTTTTTGTTAATTTTATTTTAAGGTTTACTTAGGTAATTAATAAAATGCGAAAATTGTTAATGAAATAAAATGTCGTTTTACAGCTTTCGTTGTGTAAGTCTTTGATAAATAACTTAAAGATATTTTAAATTTTGGTTTTTATTAACTGTAATCTGCTAATCTAGGTGGAATATCATATATTCTTATATTGATTAAATTCGAGTATAAAGTCATTCAAACTCCTAGGCGGCCGTAGAATAATTAAATATACATTCTTGATGTTAGATATTTTGATAAACGTTATCACAAAAATGGTTCCTGGTTCTAAAAAAAATGGATTGTGTATGTACATTTTGCGAAGAATATTTGGATATTGAAAATTATCGTCGTTATCTTACATACCTGCCTCAATTGATTGAAGATGTCGGTTATGAAATCACAGCGGATGGAAAGCTATTTACAAAAATCCAAGAATATCTACAGACCTATTCAAGTAAATTTAATAAAATATCAAAATTAAAACTAAATAAAATTGTATCCAAATATTTTATATATTTTATCAAACACTAACATTTAGAAAGTGCTGTTTCTAGTCCTGTTTATTCTCCATTAAAACTAGAAGATTTTTTGTTAGACTACCAATTCCACTTAAATTTGGTTTCCTAATGTTTCATTTTATATATTATAAAATACCCGCAACTTAATCTTTAAGAAATAAATACATATTACCAAACATACTAATTTATTTTTTATCCGATCGGACGAAAAACGACACCTTTTCGATGTGTTTTCTCACCGCAAAAGTCATGATTCCAGTATATTGTATTCGTTGCTTGGCAACATGCAATAACTGTACAAGAATAGAAAATAACAGTCCGGGAATATAACATTCCCGTCCTAGGCCGGGAATCTAACATTTCTGTCATATTCAAACGCCTTGTTTGTCAGATCTGACGTCTATTAAAAGTAACATTTAGCTGTAGTTTCCGTAGCTACGTAATAAAATTCAAGCTCGCTCGATTCAAAACTTGATATTATGTTGAGTTTAAATTTAAAACACCGTTTTTATTTACAGTAATATTTGGCTCTATTTATATAAGTACGTATTCTAATTAATTTCGATCGGATAAAAAATAGTATGTGCAACTCGTCGGAAAAGCACATTCCTGGACTCCTGTGTTGCTGGCCTCGGCTGCGCCTCGTCCAGCAACTACTACAGTCGTCCAGGAATGTTTTGCTTTTCCTCCTAGTTACACAATATACTATACTTATCCGTTTTGTATTGCCAAAGTACAATTTTCTTTGGTATTGCCAAGCAATTTTGATTCCGTTCCAATTTCTGTATTGTGATTTTGACATTATTGAAATGTCTTTGAAATGACGTTTCTGGAAAATTATCATTTCTTAATTTTACCACAAATGTCAAAAATTTCCGGTTATTCTTTAGATTATTCTTTATGGTAACCAAAGAAAAATCAAGCTTCTGATTGGTTAAAAATATAAGTGTAAAATTTTCTTATAAAATCTTCCTAGTCCGCTAATATTTTGACTCTCGGGTAAATTCTTATGGGCTCAATATAGCCCATAAGAATTTACCGGATTAACGCCATTACGGCTGTTGCTTGAGTCCAATCCTAATTTCCACTAAACCAACATCCTCGTCTACCAAAAGTTTATATTGGCATCCAAAAATCTATTTCATTCCAAATGAAAATTGACTCCTTGAGAGCTCCTCTCAAGTTCCAGGAAATTTGCGGCCACTGAAAAAATAAAACTGCTTTACAAAATCGATAGCAACCTATTCCATTGTTCTTCCGCCATCCTTCTTAAATATAAACAGAAAAATCGGTAAACACTTTAAAAGTGTCCGATTGTCATTGACCTAAATACTTTGACAGTTTTCCTGCTGCTGTCATGGAACTAATCAGGCCCGGCCTTATCCAGAAATAATAAAGATGAAAATTTAAGCGATATACCCATCTGTAATGACCTATTTTTGTTATTGCCAAACTAAACAGGTTTTATCCACAATACCGAAACAGAATTTTTGCACTCGACGCCGACGCGCGGTTCGCTAACCATGTTAGTCAGGAGATGATTAAAACTTGAATCTCGTTTGTATAGATCTTCTAGTTTACCCAACATATGTTTGGTTATAATCCATGCATCAAATTTCATATATTCCACTTCTTTCTAATATTTCAATTTATTTTGTCCTTTGGACCACCTAATAATGTCTTAATGTTAAACTGAGTTTGGAATGCTAATTTTACTCCTACTTCCTTAAAAACTTTTTGGAGTTCTCTAGTATACTGGTGATTATTTGGTATCGAGACATTTTGTATTTTCATCCTGCTTAACGAAAGAAGTGGAACCACGAATGGTCTTTCTAAACAATTAGCCTATTTATTAAGTTAGTATTGAAACAATTAACTTTCGCTATATTTTTAATTTTCTCCTTTTCATTATTAAATCTTTCTCTGCTGAGAGGAAAACTAACCATACGGTGTGGGTACTAAAAAATGAAAGCTGTCCATTTTATGTTGGTCTCAGTGGAAGGAGTCATTAGGAATATATCGGTTAGTGGCAGTAGTTTTTCTATAAATATCAAATTCTAGTGTGTTAGTAACACATAACTCATTTAAAGTATGGTAGAAGAGAAAAATCAAGTGTTACCGAGACTAACAATTACAATTAACTCATTATATAACTGATAGGAGATTATTAGACGCATATGAAAGTATCGAAATTATTGAATATACGAATAGTTTAATTCCGTATAGTCCATTGTATTGGTCGATCGAGCGTGACTAGTGGGATTCCAGAATTGTTTCATTTTGGTTGCGCTTGATTAAGCAACCAAGTAGTATAAAAGAGAATTAGGTAGATTTAAAGTTTAGTTTTATTCAACTTCTGATGCAAACATGGTTAGCGAAGCGCGCGTCGAGTGCAAAAACTCTGTTTCGGTATTGTGGATAAAACCCTGTTTTAGTGCATTTTGCCGAAGGTCCCAAACCCCAACATAGTTATTGCAAAAAATAAATATCTGGCCGATTAAAGAAAGAATTTTCACCCGTAAAGCCGATGACACATTGGAACGAAGGTTTCCATTCGTTCGCATTGCCGAGAATTCGCCCCCATTCGTTTGCAGGTTTGGTCGGTCATATCCAGCAATTTTATGAGGGCGCGAAGGGTCAGCAAAGCGAACGAACGTTTCCCGCCGCCTGTCGGTAAAATAAAAAGATCAAAAGAAAATGCCTTGCCGCGAATGCGGTAATGTTGTAGTGTGCGCTCGTGTAATAAAGGACAGTTGCAAATTGATGGAACACTGTCGTTGCAAATATTTCAGCTAATTAGTTCAAGTGTGGCAGGCCTTGAGGAACGCTTCCAGCGAGCAGGTAGCAAGGCAAACGAATGCGAACGAACGGCAACGTTCCAATGTGTCAGCGGCATTGCATACTTAAAAGTGATTTACTCGGTCTCTTGTTTTTGAGCAATCTTTAAAATCAGGACAGAGATGAATAATTGTGTCTATAACTACTCCATATACACATTCGTTTTACCATTCTCCAGCTACAGCAAATTCAGAGACTGTTGAAAGGCTCAATAATATAAATAATACATTTAAGATTTGTAATTTGTTTAGTTCAATTTTATCTATGTTGTGTAAAAAATAGCTGGGCGAAAAATTTCGTTTTTTTTTCTAATTGAGACACAAATAATATTGAACTAATTATATTTTTGGCTCATCCAGCTTATTTACAAGCAAAAGCTAAATTCCATTATTTGGGGAAGTTATATAAGTTAACAAGGAAAAGTTTAAATCTATCAAAAAATTAATGGGATCTCCCAAATATCATGATAAAATCCATACATCTCCAATTAATTTCATAAAACAAGAATTTCCGAAACATCCCGCGGGAAATATCCCAGTATATAAATCACGTAGATTGGATTGAGGTGTGTTGAACAAATTGGAGAAATATCTAACTTAGTTGTCTACATATATGCTTCCACCCGTTTTAATAAAATATATACTGAGTCTTCTATATGTAAAGACTGGTATCTTTTTTATTCATAAAAAAACATCATAGCCTTATCATGTCATTTAGATTTTTCTGTGGCACATTCTATAACTTTTTGAGTCTACTACTATTTCCTAAATATAGATAAAATTTGAATCAATATTCTTGTTCTAAATTCATATTATGACCCTCTATGTTATATCGTATAGTAATATTAACCTTTGTAACACTAAACTTATATTGTAGATAACTATTCCGGTAGCTAAAATTTAGCCATAGTTATATTGGGCAGTCTATTTTATTTGTGGTGTTAAAGAATCTTAATGATCAAGAAGCTATACATCGAACCAAAGCTCCGAATATATGCTATGATATAGACGACAGATTATGAATTGCTAGCATATTCCGAACAATTTATGCAGGCAAAAATTTAAATCATCAAATAGAAAAATGGGTCAGGGCCAAATTTAAGCATAGGATACCTAGACTGCAGCCTATGTCATGTCCAAGTGTCCACTGTACTGTCCAAGTGAAAAATGAAGAGTTATTATGTCAATTTTTAAAATCAAGTTTTTTGTTTTAGTAAATAAATAGTGTAAAAGTTTGGTGATCGCAATCATCATTCATCATTTTCTGCATTTGGTATGACTTAGTGTGTTGTCTGGCTGTTTCACCAATATGACGAGAATATCTTCCGCTGCCTGATAGCCGGAAGTTTCACGAAGGCGACAGAAAATACGGCAGCAAGATAGACAATTCTAGAAAGCATTGCTCTCTCATATAAGGTAGGTGCACTCGTCGCCTTCTGCATAGTGCCCATCACCCATAGTGCTTCAAGCCTTCAAAATAGTTTCGACATAAATCATAAATTATTTGTGAATAAATAATAACCAAATAGTTTAGTTGAGACTGTTTAAACGCGAATTACAATTTCTCAGAGGTAGTATGTCTATACATTGTTTGGAACACAAAAGACATATCTGGACACCTATATTTTGTTTCGTTTTTCATAAGGCGGATGTCCAGTATCCCGGACGCAAATGGGCGGAAGTCCATAATATACTTAGTACTTGAGACAACCGCCTTTTACGTGATGTTAATATTAGAGGGTATGTTTACGTAAAAGTGATTATATCGTGCCAATTAAGCTTGTCAAGATGATGTCTAGGAGAGGCCTAAAATTTTAAATGCAGCAAAAGCGTCAAAAAATACTTTACGACTTCTAAGTGTGAAGGTAAGCAAATAATATTAATTATTTTTATATCTTATACACCTGCAATTGCAAAATATCAATATTTACCTCGCAAAATCTGGCATTACAATTCTGCAAACTGGGACGATCTAAGGGAGTTCTACCTAAATTTTCGTTGGCTCGACGTCTGCTTTAGCACTGACGACCCGTCAGTCTGCTGCGAAGAGATTACGCAATAATCTCCTCAGGAATGAAAGCATACATCCCAAATTCCATAAAGTTACCGTCAAAAAGAAAGCCCTGGTTCGACAGAAGATGCGAAGGTAGGAAAACAGCAAGCCTACAAGTACTGGCAGCTTCCAATAATCTCCAAAGTCATGGAACGTGTAGTCAATCAGCAACTACTCAGGGCGCAATACTTTCACCAACTCTGTTCCTCTTCTATATTAATGACCTGCTGACCGAAACGAATAATCCTGTTTACAGTTTTGCAGATGACAGTACCCTTGTCTCCCACTTTAGATCAGAAAAACCGTTACCAGCGACTGAGACTCATCACCGCAGACAGGAGCAGATTACAGCAATTAATCAAGACCTGGAGAAAGTTCAAACTTGGGCAATCGAAATTTGGTCCAGTTCAAAGACCCAAGCAGCCACGTTTACCAAGAGGGCCAATACAGCGGGCCCTGACATCATTATGGCATGCAGGATCGGCAATTCCTTCATCCTCGTCAATCGGACTGTTGGGTGTCTCGGTTAACAGCAATAAGTCCTGGCATGACCACGTTGCTAACATCGCAAAATCAGCCTCCCAGAAGCTTGGTGCGCTATTTCGCAACAATAAACTCTATACACCGCAGCAGTTGCTCTTGCTCTACAAAGCGCAAATAAGACCGTGCTTAGAATATTGCTCACACATCTGGAGTTCCGCATCAAAGCACACACTAAAGCTGCTGGATTCCATTCAGAAGAGAGCTGTGCATCTCGTCGGCGACCCGGAGTTGACCCGGACTCTGGATAGTCTGGAGCACCGCAGGCATGATGCCGAAATGTCACTGTTTTACAGATATTCTCACGGCAGATGTTCCCAGAATTTGGCCCGTCTCATTCCGCCCCTGGCAACGCCTGTCATACAGTCACGACATATGGCAAGAGCGCACCAGTTCGTCGTACAACTGTGCAAAATTTTCAAAGTTAACTGTCTTTTTAAAGAAAAAGAACATCGGATATGCACTAAAAAAATCCAAAATTTTCACACCAGACAGATTTGACAATTTATGTCTGAGGCTCCTAATAAAACGTATTTAATGATAAAGGTTGCTGCTGTATTTGGTATTGCCGGCGCATGCAGACGTGAAGAGTTGAAAAATAAAACCTTGGACGACATCGAAGGTAAAGAAACCATCATAGTGGTGACTCTACCTTGCACAAAAACGTACAAAAGCCGTATATTTGTTTTGTCTTAAGAAACAGGGAACGGTGAATACATACAGCTATACAGAGGGTATATAAAATTAAGACACAAAATGCACCTCACAGAAAATGTTTGTAAACTACCGCTTAGGAAAGTGCAATTCTCAGCCTGTTGGCATAAATTCGTTTGGTAAAATGCCATCTGGAATCGCAGCCTTTCTGGGACTTCCAGATCCTCAACTGTATACATGGCACGGTTTTAGAAGATCTTCGACCACTCATCTCGCAGATTCAGGTGCCAACATTTCAGCCATCAAGAGACATGGATGCTGGAAGTCCAGCACTGTAGCTGAAGACTACATAGAGGAGTCGATAGAGAACATAAAGAAAACCTCAAATAAAATTTTTCGAACCGCCTCAAAGTGCGCTCCACGACAATTTATAGGACTAGAGCAGCCAACAGTTGAAGGAAGAATGGAGCATGCTGCTTCAAAAGAGGATGTTGCCTCAAAAGAAGTCGTTGCGGCTTTTACAACGAACCACAAACAAATGCTGACTTCTGCTATCAATATTCATAACGCTGCTAGCTGCTCATTTCATGTGTAGGTATATTGTTAATGAAAAATAATTAGGATAAATAAGTCGTTTTCAAAATGCCATAGAAGCAATCAATACAAATCATTTTGCCGATTGTCTTCCATGGCAGCAATCGAAAAATATTTGCCGATTGTCAATCGGAAAACGTCAGTTTTGTGTTGGCAAAACAAATCGCAGAATCACACTTTTTATGTATGTTGTAGAAAAATTTGTTTTAAATTTGTTTCAAACATACCAAAAATTGTAATTTTTTAGTATCACTTCTTGTAAATAAACCAATAGAAGGCAACTTCATTAAGCATGAACCAGGAAGTTCAGATAAAAATTTGGTAACTGAAAAAAATCCATCCTGTTCTAATGGTTACTAAATAAATTTATTTAATGTAGATATTATCCTGTATACATAATTGTTTTGTATCAAATACTGATTTCTTTTATTTTATATCAATCTTCCGAAAATAGTTCAGATTCAGATTATCAAAAATGAACCGTTTTCATCTGATACTGAAGTTGACTCAAACTATCTCCCAAGTGCGAACGAACACAACTCTGACTAAAATCACCATGGTAAAAGGAAAAAGAAAGTAAAATGAAACCTAGCATTAGAAGAAGAAATATGTGAGAATAGAAATGAAGAAAATTAAGTTTTGGTAAAAGAAAATGTTAGGAAAAGAAAGCGGGTCCAAACTTGTGGGACAGAAATGTGAAAAAGTTAAAAAGCTACAAGGAGAACAATGCTTTAATCATGGACGTAAAATAGTTCAAGAAAAGTCAATCAGGAATTCTTGCAAGTGTAATTTAAAATACTATACAAAAAAATTCCGAAAAAAGCCGCAAAAAGATTCATGCTAAATTTTGGTCTTTAAATACCAGGGACCAAAGAAAACAAAGAAATAACAAACAAGAGGGGAAGCGCAAGAATATCTACAGCCATGATACAATAAACGAAAGGTATGATACCTAGCCGTCTCAAATTCGTTCGCTCCGCGCAGTGACGTCATTGCGTGATTGGCTTCTATTGAAATGCATACGTTTATAGGGACATAATCATTATGTTTTACCTGTTTTCTCTATTTATCAAGAAAATTTGTGTCCTGGGTGAAATTAAAAACTAATCATTACATATTAATACCATTTATTGAATAAAAAAAACTAATATTCAACAAAACTTTTATGATGAATGGATCAAAATAGTTGTATTAAAAACAGCATCTTTTGAAAAACGTAATAAACTTTTACTTTTATCTAAAAAACGTTTATTGAGTATTGGCCAATCGAGAGCAAAAAAAAAGGAAATCGATCATAATATTTTTTCTTAAATAATAATTTTAGTCATCTTTCTTTTTTAGAAATTGTTAAATTTATCAAATCCTGATGGTAGCAAGACCATTAGAGATGGAGTAAAATTAATTTCACAGTCCTATCTTAACTTTTCAAGAGCTATCTGACGGTACTAATTGGCAGGTGGTACAATGGGTACCAAATCTGGTACCTCGGTAGGTACCACTAGCAGGTGGTACCATGGGTACCAAATCTGGTACCTCGCTAGGTACCATTGGCAGGTGGTACCATGGGTACCAAATCTGGTACCTCAGTAGGTACCATCAGTTAGTACCATCAGATAGCTCTTGGAAAGTTAAGATAGGAACGCGGAATTAATTTTACTCTATCTTTAATGGTCTTCCTGCTACCAATGTGAAAAGAAGCCAAAGTACCGATTTTCAACTGTTTATAGCTGTGAAACTACTAACTCTAGAGGTATAACATCATACATCAAATTTAATATGCTTAGAATTTTAAGTAGAATCCAAAAATGTAATAAAATATATGGTGTTTCATTTAAAAAAGTGTAACTTTCTTTGACCACCCTGTATATAAAAAAGTAACGATTAAAAATACAAAAAAGCAAAGATCGTTTTACTAGGAACAACTTTTGTATTTATTTTTTTTTGCAACCACATCGTAGTCTTCGAGATAAGGTATAGGCCCGTCTTAAACCGGCCACCCTGTACATAGTCATCTTCCTCAAAATCTTTTCAGCAAATACGTGCAGAAATTTTATTAAATTTATCCTTACGAAAACACAGGTGAACCCATTTACTACACATATTTTTCCTTTGGGAAAACGGAAACACCTTATATTCCTATCAAAGTTTTTGCCTTGGTTATCCACCTTACATCCGTCCACAGGACACCTCATTATTAAACGTTTTTTAATTAAAAATACCAACAAACACCGACTAAGGAACAGTAACGCCAACAAAATTTAAATATAAAACATACGAATCTCAAATGCAAAGCACACGTTCGTTCATGTTGTAAATGCTGGCCGGCGCGCGGCGCCATACAAAGCTCGCAATGACGTCACAGGCGAATCGTCGCCTGCGCGATATCATATCTTACGTTTATTGTATCATGATCTACAGCTATAATTTAAATATAAATAATGAGGCTATTGTTGTGTGTAAATTAATGTTCTTAAATACCTTACCATTGGGTGAATTTTTTTTAAGAAACAGCTTAGCGGTGAACACTACATTGCCTCTCCATATAAAAGGCATAATCATAAATCTACTAGAGTAATGTCCCCAAAGACCAAATATATAGCAAAAACACATATTGAAAGCTTTCCGTGTGAAGAAAGCCATTTCGTCGATATACAGAAATGAAATATTTTTTGGAAGCAGGTTTAAACATAAAAGCAATGTTCAATTTATATACACAATATTGTAAAGAAAATGACGTTGCTCCCAAATACATTTTAAAGGAATCTTACTACCGTTACATATAATATTGGTTTTAAACTTCCTAGCTTGGACACGTACGATGATTGTGATAAATATGAATGACTTACTAGATGCCACGCAGAAGAAGAAGAGATTTACATTTTAAAGAGTCAGAAGAGAGATATAAATTAAACTAAGAAGATAAGCTTAGGTCTAGGTTGCAAAATTGTAAAGAAAGAACCTGTTCCGTAGATCTTCAGAAATTCCTTCTAATACCATGTCTTACTCATGCACACAGTTTTTACAAGCTGAAGTGGTAGACTTTTAATTTTATCATAAGCGACATGTCCAAAAATCAGGTTTCATGCATGGTATGGAATGAAACCACAGGTAAAAGAGGGAGTAATGAAATAGCTTCCTGTATTTTTAAATGGATTTTGTCATTACCTGAAGATGTCGAAGAAATCATGTTATGGTCTGATAACTGTGCGTAATATTAATATATTATTTTTTATACGTAGGTTTTGTCTAAATGTTTCAATATTAAAACTATAAATCACAAATTTTTGCTCAAAGGACATACCCACATGGAAGTAGATGTAACACACTCGGTAATAGAAAGACCATGCCAATTTGCAACACACATGAGTGGGGCTTTAATTATCAGAAGTGGTTCATCTGCAATTTCAGAGTAAACCTTTGAAAAACGTTATTTACAAATCCAATTTTGATTGACAAGCGTTTAAGGAATTTAACGTAATAAGAAATATTAGAAAGGCTTTAGTGCTTCCTGATGCTGTTCTAGTATTGTCAAATAAACCATTGCAAGTTTCGACAAAGACCTCCTAAAGTGGATCCCAGAAAGTTTGCAAAATTATTATAAAAATCTTCCACATGAATATACCGTGGAAAGTGATGATCATGAATAGCTAAGTATTAATTTAGCTTTTTATCTAACTAAAAATGTAATATCTAATCGTTAAAATGTTTATTAATAATCTACTTTTTTTAATTTAAAATTAAAAGAATATTAGTTAAGTTTTATTTTCCATAGAACGTATGTCCTAAACTAGTTGACAGTTGTCCTAGTAACTAAGAACTTGAGACTTCGGACCAATAAAGTTTTAGCAAAGTATATGTAAACTAGTAGCTCCACGCCCCCAAATATTTTCTGCCAGCCGCCGAAAATCCGCAGATTGTTGGCAGCATGTGGAGCTTCAGTCGTTCGTATGTAGGCAGAGTGTTCAGAACAGAGTCGGATTTGTGAAAATCCTCAATTTTATTTCTATTTTAATATTTTATTCGGACTTCGGTGGAAATATATACGAAGCAATAAAAAATAAAAGGCAAATAGGAAAAATCTATAGTCGGATTAGTGAATAGATATGTTAATAAAATTAGGTGAAGGAGGCGACAAGACCGGAAAAATCGTCTTGGTGTCAGATTTTTTTTTATAAGTACATATTATATAACGATAATGGAATGCTTTGTAAATATTAAATATATTTTGGCACTGTGAAACTAACCCAAAGTTGATTCGACGACAAACTCAAACTAACCAAATCTATTAAAATTGATTATAACGTATCGGAACCGGTTCAAATAACTAAAATAAGTTGAGACTAAGTGAAACTAGCCGAAAGTTGTTTGGACGACTAACCCAAACTAACCCAAAGTTGATTCGACGACTAACCCAAACTAACTAAATTTATTAAAATTGATTATAAGGTATCGGAACCGGTTCAAATAACTAAAATAAGTTGAGACTAAATGAAACTAGACGAAAGTTGTTTGGATGACTAACCCAAACTAACCAAATCCATTAAAATTGATTATAACGTATCAGAACCAATTCAAATGATTAAAATAAGTTGAGACAAAGTGAAATTAATCAAAAGTTGAATCGACGATTAACCCAAACTAACCAATACTATTGAAATTGATTATAACGTATCGGAACCGCTTTAAATGACTAAAATAAGTTGAGAATAAGTGAAAGTAAGCGAAAGTTGAAACGACGACTAACCCAAACTAACCACAACTATTAGAATTGATAATGACGTCGGTATTGTAACCGTTTCAAATGGCTAAAATAAGTTGAGAATAAGTGAAACTAACCGAAAGTTAATTGAACACTAACCTAAACTAACCAAATCTATTAAAATTGATTATAACGTATCGGAACTGCTTCAAATGGCTAAAATAAGTTGGGAATAAGTGAAGCTAACCGAAAGTTGATTGGACTACTAACCCAAACTAACCAAATCTATTAAAATTGAATATAACGTAACGGAACCGGTTCAAATGATTAAAATAAGTTGAGACTATGTGAAACTAACCGAAAGTTCAACCGACGACTAACTCAAACTAACCAAATGTAATAAAATCATTATAACGTATCGGAACCGCTTTATATGACTAGCATAAGTTGAGAATAACTGACACCAACAGACAGTTGAATCAACGACTAACCCAAACTATCCAAATCTATTAAAATTGATTATAATGTATCGAAATCGATTCAGATGACTAAAATAAGTTGAAACTAAGTGAAATTAACCGAACGTTGATTGGACGACTAACCCAAACTAACCAAATCTATTAAAATTGATTATGACGTATCGGAACTGGTTCAAATGAATAAAATGAGTTAAGACTAAGTGAAACTAACCGAGAGTTGAATCGACGACTAATCCAAAGTAATCAAATCTATTAAAATTGATTATAACGTATCGGAACAGGTTCAAACGACTAAAATAAGTTGAAACTAAGTGAAGCTAGTCGAAAGTTGCTTGTAGTCGCCCCCAAACTAACCCAAACTAACCAAATCTATTGACATTTATTATAACGTATCGGAACCGCTTTAAATGACTAAAATAAGTTGAGAATAAGTGGAACTAACCAAAAGATGAATCAACGACTAACCCAAACGAACCAAACCTATTAAAATAGATTATAACGTATCGGAACTGGTTTAAATGACTAAAATAAGTTGAAACTAAGTGAAGCTAGTCGAAAGTTGATTGTAGTCGTCCCCAAACTAACCCAAGCTAACCAAATTTATTGAAATTGATTATAACGTATCGGAACCGGTTCAAATGACTAAAATAAATTGAAACTATGTGAAGCTAATCGAAAGTTGATTGGACGACTAGCCCAAACTAACCAAATCTATTAGGATTTATTATAACTTCTCGGAACCGCTTTAAATAACTAAAATAAGTTGAGAATAAGTGAAACTAACCGAAAGATGAATCAACAACTAACCCAAGCTAACCAAACCTATTAAAATTGATTATAACGTATCCGAACCGGTTCAAATGACTAATCCAAAGTAACCAAATCTATTAAAATTGTTTATAACGTATCGGAACCGGTTCAAATATCTAAAATAAGTTAAGGCTAAGAGAAACTAACCGAAAGTTGATTTGGTGACTAACCCAACTAATAACATCTATTAAAATTGATTATAACGTCTTAGAACCGGTTCAAATGATTGAAATATGTTGAGATTAAGTGAAACTAACCGAAAGTTGAATCGACGATCAACCCGAACTAACCAACCTAATCCGGTTAGTTGTTTAATCAACTTTTGGTTAGTTTCAGTTAGTTTCAACCTATTTTAGTCATTAGAACCGGTTCAGATACTTTATAATCAATTTTAGTAGATTTGGTTACTTTGGTCTAGTCGTCGATTCAACTTTCGGATAGTTTCACTTTTTCTCAACTTATTTCAGTCGTTTAAAGCGGTTCCAATATGTTATAATCAATATTAATAGATTTGGTTAGTTTGGGTTAGTCGTCGATCCAACTTTCGGTTAGTTTCACTTATTCTCAAGTTATTTTGTCATTTAATGCGGTTCCGATACATTATAATCAATTTTAATAGATTTGGTTAGTTTAGGTTAGTCCTCGATTCAACTTTCGGTTTGTTTCACTTAGTCTTAACTATTTCAATCAGTTGAACCGATTCCGATGCGTTATAATCAATTTTAATAGATTTGGTTAGTTCTCGTTAATCGTCGAATCAAGTTTCGGTTAGTTTCAATTAATTTTAACTTATACCTTAGTCATTTGAACCGGCTCCAACACGTTATAATCAGTTTTAATAGATTTGGTTAGTTTGGGCTAGTGGTCGAACCAACTTTCCGTTAGTTCACTTATTCTTAACTTATTTTAGTCATTTAAAGCGGTTCCGATACATTATAATCAATTTTAATAGATTTTTTTAGTTTAAGTTAGTTTTCCAATAAACTTTCGGTTAGTTTCACTTAGTCTTAAATTCTTTCAGTCATCCGTCAATTTTGATAGATTTGGTTAGTTTGGGTTAGTAGTTCAATCAACTCTCGGTTAGCTACACTTATTCTCAACTTATTTTAGTCATTTCAAGCTTTTCAGAATACATTAAAATCAATTTTAATAGATTTGGTTAGTTTGGGTTATTCGTCAACAACTTTCGGTTAGTTTCATTTAGTCTCAACTTATTTTAATTATTTGAATCTGTTCCGATACGTTATAATCAATTTTAATAGATTTGGTTAGTTTGGGTTAGTCCTCCAATCAACTTTCGGTTAGTTTCAGTAAGTATCAACTTATTTTAGTAATTTGAACCCGTTACGATACGTTATAATCAATTTTAATAGATTTTGTTAGTTTTGGTTAATCGTCGTATCAAGTTTTGGTTAGTTTCACTTAGTCTCAGCTTATTGTAGTCATTTGAACCGGTGCCGGTGCCGATACGGTACAATCAATTTTGATAGATTTGGTTAGTTTTGGTTAGTCGTCCAATCAACGATACAAAAATGCCGTAACGCGAGACGAAAACATAAACCATGTCATAACGTGGCCTTGAAAAATCACTTTCATGAAACCAAAGAAGTGTAGTAAAAATGAGATTCCGAAGTATTATATTATTATATATTTTTAAATATATTTTAGGTAATCCACTATTATTGCTATCTTTGAAACGGTCAAAGCTACAAAGTTGATTAAATTAGAAAGTTGCCATTATTGATGCCTTTTCAAGATCGATTTGCAGTGTTGTTAAATTCTTGTTAGATTCTGAGATAGCAACAGTGGTATCACCTAAAAATGACACCCTGTATAGCAATTTTTTTTTTTCAATTTCCTTCTATGAAAATATTTTTACAACTTTGCTCAGTTTCACTTGATTTTTCACCCGGCCGGCATTCAGTAGGTCTTTCGGTACGAGTCCATACAATCTCCTGAATACATCTCTGACTAGAGAAAGCCACGCGAATCAATCGGACACTTACGCAGCGCAACGGTCATCTCCAGTTGTCACTTGATATAAAAGAATGTGCCTAAATTACATCAAAGGATTTACCGCTGAGTGAACTTACTAGTTTACATATACTTTGGTTTTAGTATGCAATAGTCGAAAGTCCTTCGCATTTTGGTCTTCCTTATCCAATGTCAACTTTACTGTCTTTTTTTTTGTAAAATATAAGTTTAAATAAAACAATTTTGTAATAAAAAAATTATTTAATTTAAAATAAAATTTAGATCAAATATTTAAATTTAACGTATTAAAAACCAGTTTTTTAGCTCTCCTGAAAAATTTTGTTTGTGCGATCTCTGCCCTTAGTGTACGAAACCCCAGCACTGCTCTTGAGTCCTGGTCCTGTAGTACTTTATTCATACGAAACCCGGTAAGAACATGACAATGTAATCATTAATAGGCCTATACCTACTGTTTCATATTATTAAGAGGTTTTCAATACAATAAAATAAAGCTGTAATAAAACGGTTCCTATATTTTTCGTATTAGTTTAGTCTAGTATTACGGTCCGCTACACAACACAAACTAATCGACATAAAAAGAAAGAGGCATTTAAAAGCGAAACTGCCAAGCAAAAGATTGCAAAAGAGAGGCAAAAGAGCAATGAAGGAGTTATAGCTAAGTATGACCGATTATATGAAGTCTAAGCTAAGTTGCTCTGCTTCAGAAGAAATGATGATAATACACGTTCACCTGCCTGCCCATATCAGGCTGAGCATCAGAAGCTTAAAGATGGTTCAGCGCAAATAATTAAAGATATTGCCGAGGGCCTAGGCCGAACTCACTATAATGTTATTTTTGTTGGGAAGCAAACATTATTTTTTATTTTTTTTTTCCTTTTTTTCGGGCATCGCTAACAAGCTTTATAAGAATACGACATGATCAGGATAGCTTTGAAGAATATGAGGTGAAAGCGTGAGTTTAGCTGAGGTATGAGAATAAAACAGCGAAAATGCAGAAATTCTTTCCTATCAGAGATCAATTTGAACCATCATTGCGGCAGAGGATTGAGGCATACAAACTAATTGATACCTGCTTTGAGTTAATCAAAAAGTTGAATACACTTAGTAATGATTACGCAATTGCACTAATGACTTAGAACATCAATTACGAAATGACAACTAAAATGATCGGGGTAGGTGAATCTATGGACTCATCTTAGAAAAAGACATGAAAGGTTGTTTTCCTAATATTGAGATTGTCTTAAAAATGTACCTTTCACTTATGGTCACAAACGGCAGTGGAGAAAGGTATTTTTTTAAAAAGTATATCAAAACAGGCCTCGAACCTCCATGTTAGACGACAGGCTCAAATATTCAGCTTTATTCAGCATTGAAAGTGACATTTTAAGACAACAAGGTCTTCATAACTTTATAAGTAGCTTCATTAGTATGAAGTGTAGGCGTAAACTTATTAACCATTAAGCTATTAAGATTTTGTGGCACTATCGTTATAATAATAATAATATAATAATAACCCCGCACGGGGGTAGTTGAACTATGGTTCGGCTGCTTTGGAGCGTGACGTCCCCACGGGTCCAAGTTACCTGGCAGTAGGTAAAAAAATTCCGTATCCCTTGCGTTAAAGGGGGACACCCATGTAAATGGAGATCAACCGAAGCCTCGGAGAAAGGTCGCTGCCTGGGGATCGCCAGGGCATATCTGGAGCCGGCGCTGGATATGACAGCTTGCGGGACGTCGGTGGCAGGGTGCTGAGGAGGCGGGCCCCTGCTGCACAAGCTACAGCCCCACAACCACAACAACAACACAGGTGTCACCTAAGAACCCAGATACCGCCCGCTAAGGGTGCTGCACAGGAACTTCAGTCAGCGCTCACTCAGGCGAGATTCCCCAGACGACGCATGAAATGGACACCGTCCATGAATGAATCAATAATGCGTATATATTTTAGGGTAACACAGTTAGAACGAGAGACCAACACCAGAGACTTAACACCATCAAACAAGAAGTAGAACGCGAACTGCTAAACCTGCACAATAACAACGAAGATAATGAGGATCATGATGATGATGAGAATGAGAATCACGATAATAACGAGAATGGTGACCACGACGGAGATGCTGGACATGTGGGTGGGACGGCTGAAGTAGCAGAGCAAGAGCTGAACGGTGGGACACGTGATCTAAATAGAGATAATGTGGACCACGAAGCATTATTCGAAACACTTCTCTCAGAGATGAAAAAGCTAATTGTGAAGTACAATGACACCGACCCATTAAGTAGACCACCATTATCTAGGGTGAACCCCTCAAAGAAACTAGGAATCGCCCTTACTATTATGAACAACCGAATTATGCCAAACTATATCATCCAGGCCAACACGTTGGACCACTTCCATATGTTAATCTACTGCGCTGGAAGGGCCCGAATCCTGGGAACCAAAGTACGAACAAAGAGAACGGCGCAACCAGTGGACGAGCCACAAACACCTCATTGGGAAAGAAGATTGAATGCTAGGACTGATAACATACGAAGAGATATAGGAAGACTAAAAGAATACATCAATGGAGTAAGGGCCCATAGGCTGGAAGCTTGCGTTCGTTCAATCATGACTCGATATCGAATCCATGCTCGTGATGATCCAGAAAACCAAACACACCATCAATGACTTGAAACTCTAAATCAAAAATTATCTGTATTTTCAGGGCGTTTAAAGAGGTACAAATCGAGTAATAAAAGAAAACGAGATAATGTCTTATTCTAACGATCAGAAAAAACATTCTACAGAGCATTAAATACGAGGGCTAGAGAATCGAACAACAAATTCCCCAGTAGTGACAATGTTGAATAATTTTAGAGGGAACAGTTGGGAACACCGTCCCAGTGCAACGTTGAAATAGGCTGGATTGCGGGGGAGCGCCGAACCTCCCAGGAATACGATCAAATGCCTGACGAGCCGTTTACGACAGCAGAAATTAGAAACGTCATCAGAGATACCAATAACTGGAAGGCGCCTGGCCCAGATGGAATACAGAACTACTGGCTCAAGAAACTCAAATGTACCCACGAAAAATTAACAAATTTAATTAATGACGTAATCGCCCATCCTGAAAATATGCCACGCCTTCTATTTCAGGGTGACACATACCTTCTTCTATCAAAGGACCCGGAAAACACGGAGGATCCATTCAAGTACCGACCAATCACGTGTCTCCCAACAATGCACAAAGTGATAACAACCTTCTTAGCGCATCGGCTATATGCCCACTGTGAGCGAAACAAGATCATTGCTGAGCAACAGAGAGGATGCGCTAAGGGTTCAATGGGGTGCAAAGAGCAACTCATAATCGACTCTGTCATTTGTAACCAGGCATTTTCTAAACATAGGAATCTGTACATGGCTTACATCGATTATAAAAAGGCTTACGACTCTGTGCCTCATGAGTGATTACTAAAGATTCTTGAAATATATAAGACTGATGCTAACATTGTTAACTTTTTAAGGCATGCCATGCCATCTTGGCAAACGAAAATATATCTTAATGAAGCCTGAATTATCACCGAAACATACCAATAAAAAGAGGTATATTTCAAGGAGACGCTCTGAGCTCGCTATGGTTCTGTATTGCGATGAACCCTCTATCCCACCAGCTGAATTCTACTTCCTATGGATACAATATCAGAAACAGCAACGAGGCAGGAGAGAAAGTCAACCATTTGCTCTATATGGATGATCTAAAAGTTATGGGAGCTACCAAAAATCAGCTAGAGCAAATGTTGAAGATTGTAGAACAATTCTCCATAGATATTGGAATGCGGTTTGGACTGGAAAAGTGCCTTACAGTGAACATCGTATGAGGCAGGTCACTTTGAACTTAGAACATCGAGGCAATGAAGGGAGATGAATTTTACAAGTACCTCGGAATGAAACAAACAATGCGCATATCACATGGCGCAATAAAGGCTGAGTTAACAGAAGAATTTACTAGAAGGGTAAAATGTTTGGCAAAAACTCAACTTAACAGCAAAAATCTCTGCCAGGGGAACGATACATATGCAGTCTCAGTTCTTGGATACTCGTTTGGATTGGCAGCATGGACCGGCACTGACATTGAAATGCTCCAGCGGAAAACAAGAACCTTACTTACAAGAGCACACAAACACCATCCGAGGAGCGCAGTGGAGCGAACAACCTTGCCAATACATCTAGGTGGAAGAGGTCTAGCGGGTCTACGTAAACAATTGGATCGGCAAATAAGTAATTTGCGCAATTATTTTCACAGGAAGCGAATTCCTCAGAAGTTCATAGAGCAGTTTGTAACGCAGATGACTCTACACCACTACTTTTAAAAGAACACCAGGTTCAAGACCGCCATCATACCGACCTTGAAAAAATTCGAGTGTGGAAGCAAAAGCCCTTACATGGGAGGAATGCGAATGAGGCTACCCAGGATCACGTCGACAATACAGCGTCGAACTAATGGTTAGTTTTAGGACAAATGTTCCCCTAAACCGAGGGCTTTCTGCTGGCTATTCAAGATCAAGTGATTCCCACCAGAAACTATCTCAAGTACATAGTTGGAGATGCTTCGGTGGCGGATGATCGATGTCGATACGGCTGTCAAACCACTGAGACCATCCAGCATATTACAGGAGGATGCCAAACGTTCGCAGCAACAGAATATAAACTCAGGCACGATGCAGTTGCGAAGATAATCCATCAGGAATTAGCAGACAAGCTGTTGCTGCTGCAGACGGAAAAGGTAAGTTACTATAAATACACTCCCGAATCTGTTTTAGAAAGTAACAACCATAAGATCTACTGGAACCGTACTGTGCTTACTGACCAGACGGCGGCCCACAATAGACCGGCATCATTCTCGTAGATAAGCGGGCCAAGGAAGCCACGCTGATCGACATCGCCATACCCAACAACAACAATGTGCAGGTCAAGCACGCCGAAAAGATCGTCAAATATCGTGATTTACAAGAGAAAATCCGGCAAGAATGGGGAATGGAGAGAGTAAGAACGGTGCCAATCATTGTGTCATCAACAGGACTCATTCCAAAGAACCTGTTAATTAACATCAAGGAACTCGGATTGAGCGAACATCTCTTCAAATTGATGCAGAAAGCAGTACTTCTCACAACAGCCCGTACCGTCCGAAAATTTGTAGGAAATCCGTAGGTGCCTCCAAGGACCCGTTAACATGGAAAGGGCTCCCTCAGAGCTT
>MU182935.1:98968-109638 GCA_016904865.1 Pissodes strobi
ATTTTTTAGTTCTAACACAACAAAATGTTATTTTTTACATTACATAGGAATAAATTTCCTTTGTAACATGTACTAGCATCTACAGCTCACTACAAAACAAGGTCACGAGTCGGCCCGAACGAGTTTCGAAGTCAATCTTAACTTCACGCATGGCCCTCTGCTCGCTTCGCTCGCTCCAGGGCTCAATGAACCAAAACTAACCCAAATCTCACCCAAATTTAGAAAAAAAACAAACATAACCTTAAAAAAAATTTTTTAAAAACCACCGACGGGATTCGAACGCAGAACGCCATAATCGGAAACCTAGAACCGTACCACTAGATCACGAAACCGCTTAGAGCCTTTCCGCTAGACCGTATAGACAAGGGTAAAAAGTAACGAAACTCGTTCGGGCCGACTCGTGATCTTGTTTTGTAGTGAGCTGTAGATTGCTATTGTAATATGTTCTCTAGAATTAGAAGTACTAAGAAGCCGCCTTTTAGTTGTTTCTTAATGTTATGATTGTTATGTTTTCATGTTACATATTATGTAGGTATCTATAAGTACATACTAGGTATATTCTATTCTATATTTGGTTATTTTAAACCTACTGTCAACCAGTCAATATATCCAAAAGTAAAATGCCGAGTTTCACGCGACATTTTTAAACGGAACCCTATATTCAAACTCTTGAGGAACAGGCTTATACAGGCCATGGGAAGACCTCACGCGCGGCCAAGCCCGATCCGTGCTTACCTGTGCTTGTCCGCCGCGCGAGTCTGGCCTGTTCTAACACAGGCCGTGGGAAGCCACTTAGACGGGCCGACTCGGCTCGGCAACGCCATAGAATGATAGAAGGGGCAAAAACTGCCGATTGATCCGATGGTCGTTGACCATTTTTAGTAGTATAGATGCTGATAATTACTAACATAATAGTATATTAAGATACTAGTTTTAAAAGACCATATTTTATCGCACGAGCACGAAATTAGGAAACGACCCGCTTGCGGGGAGTTTCCTAATGTGCGAGTGCGCTAAATGTCTTTTAAAACGTATATTTTATACTATTTTTTCTATTTTACACGTTTTTTAATGAAAAACATTAATTTATTCAAGTCGCAATCAAAAGTTGGACGGCCATCTTGTCACTTTTGACGTCTGTATTATTAGGAATCCCATTCAAAACGGTGTCGAAATTTTTGCTAGCGAGCCTTGACATTGAACAATTTTGTTAATATCATAGCAACCAGTCAACAAAAGTAGTGTCGAAAAGAGCTACTTTTCGACACTACTTTGCGTATCGAAAAGATTTCTTTATGATACCAAAATAGAAAAAAATAAATAAAAAATATCCGTCGCGTCATCCGTCATCGTGTCATCACTGTCATCTCAAAATTCCAGATATTTTGGCATGCTAGGCAACTCATAATGTCTTCATCAATTCTGACCAACTGGAACTCATTTTTTTAATAATATTTAAAATTGCTTAAGGTTTCATACTAAATAGCTGCTGAAGATGAACTGAATCTGCCGATATTGCCGATTCAGTGCGCGGCATATTATGATGCCGGTCTGATCTTATCATTCCGAGCCAACCGATCCGAGTCGATTCAGTTCGCGTCCTGCTTTATAGTAACCGAAAAAGCAGCACTAAGTGGATAATTTCTTATAGCCTACAGTACAAGCTTTCAAAGAATGCGTACATAAACGGAAATTTAAAATAAGCAACTGGTTACCTCTTATTTAACAAAGATCAAACGATACTTTTACAGAAGGACTTGTCGCCATCAATTAAAGAAGATGCAGAAAAATGCATAGCAAAAAAAAAATACCAACATAGGAATTAATATTACTTTGAAATAGAACTGATAAAATGAAATAGGTGGCCAAGCCAACAAGGAAAGAACACACAAAAAAGAAATGATTGTATTAAATAAAAATATATATGAACCAATTAAATATATGTTTGATATAAGCCAATCATTTATAAAATTAATCAAATACACAAAATAATTAGAAAGTTCAAAAATATTTAGCTTCACTCTGCAGTCGGGAGCAGCAACTGAAACTTGTGATGTATTGTCCTTAATAAAAAGATATTTCAGAAAACCACCGCGCGTTGTCAAACCAATCATGGAAATGTTTCAGTAAATAACTTGAATATTTCTAATATTTTTATGACATAAATTGTTTAAATATTCCACGGTTTGATTCAAATGTATCTTTAATTTTCCTAAATACATGGATGTTTTAGTAAACAGCCCATATATTCAACTACGTCCTGGCATAAGTTTGAGTCAAATATACCACCGTTTGTTTCAAATATATGGATAATTTGTGCTAAATATAGAGATACATGAATAAAGCGGTTCATATATTTATTCCAATCACATAAATGTTTCCGAAAACCACTTCATGATTTACGGTTTACTTAGGGTATATTTGGTTTAAATATGCTAGAATTTACTATGTACAGTGAATATATAAATATGTATGACACTTTCCTGATATATTAAAATTCGACTGACACCACCTAAAACATTTTCCAATATATTTATGAAATCGAGTGTATACATATTTGACTGAAACATGAATAAATGAATAGATAATAATAAAAATATATAATCTATTTACTTTCTATAAAAATATCGAGAAAAAGATAAATTATACAGGTGTTAAAAATTATGCATAATACAAAAAGGATTTCCATTCGTAAATTCAGTTAATTTCCTGGATCTGATGTGACAGTTTCGTTGATTTTTATTATTTAAGGTGAGACAGGCGATTCTAGCAATTCTAAAGATCCATTTCCCTAAAATAAAATTCTAATTTTAGATCGGATAGATTTTTTATAAATACATAGGTAGGCAGCCAACATTACCAACTTCTGATTTTCTGCATTAAAATAAAAGATTTTATTTCATAAAAGATATTCATTTTTACTTACTTACAACTTCTTAATGCCCCTTTTCAGAGAAACCTTGTCCCCAATGTTGCCATTAACCAACACCTCTACCCGCGCATCTGTTAGAAGCTCTACGATTTCCAAATCGTCAATTTTTGTTCTAAAAATAATGATCTATGAGAAAAGAAGCTTAAGAACCAATAGAAAATGTAAAAATAAGTAGACTTTGTCATATAAACATGTATCGAAATCCTAACGGTTTTCCATATACAGGGTGTCGAAAGTTTTAATAAATTTTTTTTTCCAATCACTTAAAAGTATTTTCGTTGATTTTAATGAAAGATGGTGTGTTTGTTTTTTGCACATAAGGGGGTATCGACTAGGAAAAGTTCATGGAAACGAGTGTATGTTTCATTGAAAAATACCAGAGTTCTTCCTAATAAATATTTATTTGAGACAAAAGCATAGAATATTGACTGAACCCAACCCATTCTCGTATTGTATAATACATATGGAAACTATATCCGGGCGTACGTATTACAATTACCTATTGTATTCGACTTCCTTGTAATCGAAACATTTCGATACAAGCAAAAAAATAATAGAAAAAAAAATTTCTTCTAGACTTTATAATTTAATATATCATACCCACCCGGATGAATTTTACTTGAAACAAGTTTTTGTATAATGATCTTGATGCGGGGCCAGCCGAGGGACCAGCCATCGATCTTATTGGTAATTTAGGCTTAAAAAAAGAGGTGTGTATGCACTTACCGTACAGTAAGGAATTTGTCCATTATTCAGGCTGATAAGTCACAGGTTACAGTGTTACACATTAAAATTTACTCCGTATCCAATTGTTTCCTTATTATTTAAACTGGACACACCAGCGAATAATATGGATGTAGCTGCATGCACGCCTAAACATCATGGTGAACTAAACATGTACCTTTACATCGCCGGCGCATGGCGGCGCACGAGCTGCGGCCATATTAAAATCGTACGCCGAGTATGGGGAATCTTGTAACAAACATTTATTATATTAGAGAAGCCTTCAAAATGATTGGGGCAAATATTTCAAATAGTTCTCTAAAGGTGCATACAAATTTCTAGATTTCAGCTAATCATTGACGCATTTAAGCCAAATTATGTTAAATTGATTAATATAAACTATTTGATTTAAGAAATTCGACCTTTTCATTCAAACAGTATTGTTCAAACATGTGATAGATTGATATCAAATATGCGAAATTCGTTAATTCAAGTCATTCGTGATAAATTTAATTAAACAAGTACTTATGTCAATTAAACATAGGTCAACTACACGATATATTTGTCTTCGCATGATCCTTTTCTTTTCTGTGAAGAAGCGTTTTTAAGTAATACCTATAAGAAAAATATGAACAACATGAATTATTATGCGAAACATAAATTACTTTTTACAGAAGCAAGAAGAATAGCAAAACATCAGTGTTTTAGGAATGCTTTAGGACAATTTTCGCAATATAAAGGGATTTTTAAAGCCGTTATCTGATCAACAACATTTCTAGTTAGATATCTGAAGTAGTCTTCTAATATCTAAATTTGTAATTGTATTCTTTTTTCATCGTGGCCATCTTGGCACCTTTTAGGGAATGTTGTTGAATAAATGATCTTATTTGAACCTTTATCATATATTTATCGTGAATTTTGTAAGTCATCTAGTGTCCTGGGCCCTTGCCAAATTTGGGAAGAAACGGATGGTTAACCATTGAACCTTCAGTTTGCTGCCAGTAGAGGAATTGGGATATCCCACTTTCAAAAGGCTAAGGTGAGTTTTCTTTTCTTATTTCTGATTTATGAAATATAATATTGAATTTTTTTGAGAGCTCACCTCGGATTTTTGCTTTTCCTCTCTGCCGACAGCGGACGGTAAATTTATACCTTTTCTCTTTATAATTCTAGCTCCCTGGCAAACTTTTAACTAAATCTGCTTTGTTTACCTTTCTTGTGGCACTTAGCGCTCACCTGGGCAGGATTTTTGAGAACGATTGACATTTTGTGAAATGTCGATCGGTTTAATATTGTGATTTTTGCATTTACGGTTTTATTAGTGCATAAATTTGACTTGTAGGAATTTTCATAACTACAAATTCGCAATTTTGAAGTAATAATATCTTTCTCATATTTTTTTTGACTAGTATTTTGCGCATTTTTTGAACTTTTATATTCAATCAACTTTTTGTGGACCTTTCATTTGTTTTACACTTAATTAGAAGTGTGCTTAAGTCAAGTTTAATCATTTTTTTCTGAGTAAACTTAAGTATCAGATTCATTTACGAATCTTGTATTTTTGATCATAGATTTAATTCTTAAGTGATAGAGTTTGAAATTTTTTGCTGATGTTATTTAAATCACTGGTCATTTGTTTTTTCATTTCTTCTTTTGATATCAACCAATATTCTGGTCTAAAACCAATTTTTCTGTTTGCATATTCTCACGGAGATTGGCGGAAGAGCTCGGATTAATAGTCAAGCATCAATCGAGTATACTGTACTGGCAAACCTAGACGAACCAGCCGCATTTTAGACGTTCGTTTTTTAAAGTCCTCTGGATTATCCTCACCTATAAAGGCTTAATAACCAACAGGCATCTGGAGAAGAGGAATGAGGTGAAGAGACGTGTGTCCAACCAGGGTTGAACGTCTAGACGAAGCTAAGTATTCTATTTGCCAATCAGAAGATCATTGTAAAGACCAGAAACTTTAATTCATAACTAATTTTAATTATTGATTTTTTTAACTGTTTTTTTTTGTCAATTCTAAAACTGAATTAATTGATTTAATTCTCAAACTCTAAAAGAAATTTGTTCAACCAAGTTGCTATTTTAACCGATTCATTTTAATTGTATTTATTTAAATAAATTATTGTAAATTTGTTTTTAAGAATATCTTTCATTTTCTGCAAGAAACGAGATTCTGCAATTCTCAACGTCTATCAAGTAATTTTTGTCAGTTCTTTTAAGTTTTTATTGGTAGTACTTGACAGTTACTTTGGGAATTAAGGAATGTCTGGCGCCCATATAAAAAATACATTGCTAACAAATAAGAGGAATCCGCACCCAAATTAGCTAGCTGACAAAATCTATCATAGCCTGCAGACTTTTACATTTCCATCAAATCAGGAACATAATTCGTTACAACAAAACAGTAAACATAGGGTATTTTTTAATATATAAGGTGTTTTTAAAAATACTTGGACGGGGGTCCTTGAACCTTGGTACCACCAAAAGCTTTCTACATTATCGATAAATAATTGTACAAAGTTTCGTCAACGCAACTCAAAGCGGGCAGTGTCCACACTTGTCTTAATTTTGGCAAAACAGTAAATATATGGTATTTTTTTTATATAAAAGTGGTTTTTAAAAGTACTTGGCCGGGAGGGCATTTAACTTTGGTGCCACCAAAAGCTTTCTACATTATCCCTAAATAATTGTACCAAGTTTCGTCAACGCAACTCAAAGCGGACAGTGTCCACACGTCTTAATCCTGGCAAAGCCGTAAAAATAGAGTATTTTTTATATAAAAGGTGTTTTTAAAAATACTTGGACCGAGGGGCATTGTGCTTTGGTACCACCAAAGGCTTTCTATATTACCTAAGAATAATTTTACGTAGTTTTATAAACGCAAAGTGGACAGTGTCCACACCTCCTTGAGTTATATATTATATTATTCAGAAAATATTGCATTATTTATTTTAAGTATAAGAAAATTACTTGGACTGGTTCCATCGAAGACGCTTGACATATATAGTCAATATTTTTACCATTTTCCTTCAACAAAATACATGTTTTTAAAATTGATTTATTATGTTATCAGTTTCTGGCCTGCCATTGCTAGTAGGCCCGCGACACTTTTATGGCTGGGATTCTATGGATAACATCACTCTAACAAATCTGAATCTGTGTTTCCAATTTTCTTAATCACATAAACCCAATTTTGCCTTCGTTGGCAACTATACAAGATATTTAGCTGACGCAACATCATTGCTTCACTAGAATTTTATTATCAATACATTTATATTTCCATTAGTAACTTTGATATACAAATATAAAAGTGTTTCTATTATTGCAAATATATAACATGAAGATTAACCTATTTTTTTTAAATGTATATTATTGAAACATAATTTCATTCGCTTAAATTAATCAAGGATTAAACTGTTTCTAAAAACTATAACTGAATTTAACATCAAATAAATATTGAACAATTTATACGTTTACTGCTTATAAACTTTATTTTTAATCGTTTGTAGTAAATTTTATGGTCTTCAGCTTAATTTATCGACGGTCTAGGTAATCGAGGGTGATTTATAAAGTGTGAGCTATTTATAAAGTGAGAGTTATTAATAAAGTTTTAATTACTCGTTATATGCAACATTAATTTATCGGTTGTAGAAATTGGGAACTCTATATTATGAAATCAATATTTCAGGCGCGTGAATGCTTAGTCTAAGAAACGATATCATAAACACATCCCAAGTATTAAGAAGCAAAGGTTCCTTTTAGAACATTGGAAAGAAGTTTAGTTAAGACACCGAACATTAACTGTACGTTAAGAAGGTTCACTCTCCGCGGCGGCACGTCAACGGTATGCCTCCTTCCCCGCGCGAAAACTAGCAGGATATTGGCAGGCGACCTTTGACCCGGCACACACTGGTCGAATTTCTTGGATCGCTGGTCATAGTAAGATTTACCAGAAATAAGACATAAAAGTTATTAAGTATTACAGGTTTAAAATATCGTGTTTTAGACAAAGATTTGTTGAATTTTTGGCTCATCACCTATTATATAGATTATATATAGGGTGTATTATTATCACTAACGATAAATATCATGTATAAAAATCATTTGTATGTTTTTATACCGTTTTAAAAAATGATTTTGAAAATTAAGGGTTTCTTCGTTGTAAAAAACGGGGTTAAAATTTTTAAATTGATGATCCAAATTTTTTTTTTTGCAACGGTTAATTCAGGAGTCTCACGAGCACAATCTTAATTGGACGAGAGAAACGCGTTGATGAGGGCCTGCAATTTTGCCATACAAGTATTTTAGAGTTACCGCTATTTTCAAAAATGTATCTAATAGGGGCCAAATTAGTAAAAAATATAAAAGCACTTGCTTACATTCTGACTGTCCCAAGGTAATATCAACGCCATATTTACAAATTAAAACCAGATTATAAATATTATCTGCTGATTCAGCCAAAGTATTTATTACCTCTTTTTGTTACATCAGTCTTGCACCAGTATGGTGCAATAATGACTCTACCGAAATTTCAGCTTCAGTTTCACTTACTACAATATTATGGGATTAGGGGTGGGCAAAAATAATCGATTATTCGATTAACTTTTAAGAAATTATCGATTAATCGACTAATCGACTAATCGATTAATATCGATTAATCGATTATATCGATTATTTTGATTAATCGATTATTTTGACGAATCGAATATTTTGATTAATCGATGATATCGATTATTTCGTTTATTTCGATTAATCGGTTATTTCGATTAATCGGCTCTTGAATGTTGAATGTAGGTTGTAATTAGGGGGAAACAGATGTCCTGGGAGTGAGTTCCACAGTGATGCAGTGCGCCAGACAAATGAGTTCTTGTAAAGCGATGTTCTAGGTGTTTCCAGTTGTACGACGAACTGGTGCGCTCTTGCCGCCTGACAGGCGTTGCTAGGGGCGGGATGAGGCGGGCCAAATCCTGGGAACATCTGCCGTGAAAGTATCTGTAAAACAAGGACATCTCGGCCACATGTCTGCGATGTTCCAGACTATCAAGATTCCGGGTCAACTCCGGGTCGCTAACAAGACGCAAAGCTCTCTTCTGAATGGAACCCAGCAGCTTTAGGTTGTGCTTTGGTGTGGCACCCCAGATGTGTGAGCAATATTCTAAGCACGGTCTTATTTGCAATTTATACAACAAGAGCAACTGCTCTTTGCGAAAGCCGTATTGATTATCGCTGATTATTCTGTTGTTCTCGAGGTACTTGAGTAGTTGCTGATTGAATACACGTTCCATGACTTTGGAGATTATTGGAAGCAAGGCAATTGGGCGATAGTTTGAGGGCGTGGTTTTCTTGCCTTTTTTGGAACAGGTTGCACTCGAGCGACTTTCCAAGCAGATGGGTAAATCCCTTTTTCGTAAGACAGAGAAAGAAGCCTGGAAAAAACGGGTGTTAGTTCGTTGGCGCAGTTCTTTAACACGATGGCAGATTATCCGCCCGGTCCTGATGCCTTTTGCGTATCTAGTTCTTTAAGGATTTTACAAATATCACGTTGATTAAACTTGACATCTGGCATGGTAGTGTTGATGTTCGATATGGTGGGGAGAGCCTTGCCTTGGGGACATCTAAGGTAAAGTGCGATGAAAACATTTTGGCGAGCATGCTTGCTTTTTCCTTAGCTGTAGTCGCCGTAATGCCACGTTCGTCTGTCAAAGGTGGGAGAGACGTTTTTGTAAAGTTGTTACTTACTGCCTTTGCTAGCGACCAGAAATTCCTGGATTCCAACTACTATCATTTTATGGACAAGGATCCAGAGCTCTGGGCATTGGACCAAATTATTATCAGCAGTGCAAATCTGTGCTGCCAGACTTGAAAGTTGTCAATGATCTCGCTGAAAGAGGCGTTGCATTGATCCAGGAGTATAATAACTGTTTGACAAGAAGTGAAGAACAAAAGCAATGTTTATTGCAAGTTGTCGAGGAGCATCGTAAAAAAATTCCCAACTTTAACACGAATACACTTGTAACTGCTTATTCAAAAAAAAAGTCATTTACATGCGTTGAAAACTATGTGCTTATCATTTGATCAATTAGTGTAAATTTCAATACCTCCTCCTTCTTATGATTTCTCATAAAGAAAATATTCGATTCTCAAATTAATTTTTAGTAGTGTGTAATCAATTAATACTTTTTGATTCGCTAATTTGGATATTTGTTTCTGTAATGTCTCCATTTGTACTTATTTCAATTAATATTTTTTATTCAACAAAAAAGTCGTAAAAATAACAATAATAATGTTTACAAAATAAGCTGCAGATTATATAAAAAGTTTAATGCCAGTTTTGAAGTAAATTAACGGTGCTTTTTATATGTCAAAATTTGTTTTGTCTATTATCAATATAACTCATAATATTGTTGAAAAAACATGAAAATATGACTAAGTAAGTCTCTAAATTTTAACAATTGATATTATAAAATATATCACCCATGCACTTTTGAGTCAAATTTAATGTACTAATAAGTTTGCATAAAAGTTTTTGTTTAATTAGCGATATTTCAGTAGATAAAAGCGAAAATTTAGAAAAATAAATATTTGTTGGTCTGTAACTTTGTTGTTATTGATGATACGAAAAATTCAATTGAATTTTTTTTATAGGATTTTGAACGTACTACAAATTTGCGATTTAACTTTTTCATCTAACTCTAATAGTTTGACTAAAAAATGCAAAAAAAACAGAAAATAAAATTTCAAAAATCTGTAAAAAATCAAATATTGAAAATAGAAATTCGGCTCAGTGGGACTTTTTGTACTAAATTTAATACTAAAAAAGATCCAATAGCGGCGTTTACACGTTCGTTCCATTCCTTCGGTTTTTGGAGCGCATTCTCACGACGTTGCGCACGACTGGAGCGAACGCTTGAAGCGCCCGACATAAAAGTTTAAGACACTCCAATTATACGTTCCAATTCTGCATATTTGGAGTGCGAAAGTCAAAAACGTACGTGTAAATGTA
>MU182935.1:114638-126984 GCA_016904865.1 Pissodes strobi
TGTCTTTTGGGTGCAAAAGGGTGTACCCGGGTCAGTGGCGTTTCACTATCCAAAACCTGCAAACCGAATACTTTGTGGTCACGTTTTCCCTGCTCAAAAGTGTGGTAAAAATTGAAAAAGATGTTAATATAGGCAATTATTTTAAATTAACAGCATATCTAAAGACAAAAAAACGTAGGATTTACGCCAAAAAAGCAAAAACTTTCACCAAATACGAAATATCAAAATTTGTGTCTGAAGCTCCTGACGACATATATTTAATGATGAAAGTCGCTGCAATATTTGGATTAGCTGGAGCATGCCGTCGAGAAGAGCTCACGAAAATGACAATAGACGATATTGTGGACAAGGGGGATTTGTTATTGTTGAGGATACCAAATTCCAAAATACCAGCAGAAACTTTGTAATATCAAAAGATGTAAACGATGGCAAATATGTAGTTCTTTATAGAAAATATGCAATATAATAAGATTCTTCTTAAATTACAAAAAAGGAGTTTGTACCATACAATGCGTCGGAATAAACACCGTCGGTAAATTTCCTTCTGAAATAGCAGCATACATGAAAGTTCCAAATCCAGAACTATATACTGGCCATACGTTTCGGAGGTCTTTGGCGACGATGTTGGTCAATAGTGGGGAAGGAATCACTAATATTAAAAGATTGGGGGGAGGGAAATCAACGTCGGTTGAAGAGGGATATTTAGAAGAATCCACGGAATTAAAAAATACATGTCGAACCAAATATTATCCTGTCAAAGAACAGCTGTCGCATCAACAAGCAAACATTTACCGATGACCGTTACTATAGAGAATGAAGGGGTAGAATTACCAGCGGCTTACACCACCACAAGAAATCTGTTATCATCAGCCATTAATTTGCACAATGCCACCAGTTGTACATTCAATATAATAAGCTAAATAATAAGCAATAGATATACTTAATTATTAGTTTTGTATTTGATAATAAAATTGTTAAAAAGTTAACTTTTTAACAAACTTACTTAATATATTTGGTAGTTTTTTAAACGCACGTAGAAAAATTTTTATTCCTAACTCTTGCGGAAAGTGTTTTTCCCACACTCAACTACTGGCTGAACTCCGCTACGCGTCGTTCGGCCAACTGCAGTCTTGTACGGAAAAGTACCACTTTCCGCATTTGTTAAGAAAATAACGATATTGCGAATACCTTAATTGACCTAATTTTCTTGTCAAGGGGGACTCGGCTTGTTTTCTGATGCCTGCGTATGCCAGTTCTCGATCGTTTATTAATTTATTAGGAACAATCATTAATGAAATAGACTCTGTCAAGGTTTTTATATAGGAACTATTACCCCCAACGCCCGTAAGCAAATACACTGGTCAAAATCCCGTTGTTTTTTGTACCGTTGTATTCAGTGTATTTTGCAATTTTTTAATTACGTTCGGCCCTTCTGTTTTATCGGTTATTTCTATTCTAAGCAAATTGATAACTGTTTCCACATAACGTTTCCCCTGTCCATTGCCCCGCGGGGCACTTTTAGCAATAAAATGTTGAATGCCCAGTTCCGATAATAATTTTTTAACTAACTTATCGAGAAAATTTGTACCTCTATAGCCTAAAATATTTTCGTTATAACAAACATATTTAAACATAATGCCATAGCATTGCACATTTCAGTACCGGACAAGCCCTTAAGGGACACTAAAAATAAAAACTTGGTAAAGGAATCAACCAAAAGCAGTAAATATTTATAACCATCGGCATTTCAAAAAATTATTGCATGATTTCCTTACGAATTTTGCCATTCCAGGAAATCAGAAATAATGGCTCATTTTAGCAAAAGTTGTGTCAGGACCGACATGACATTATTCATCATGAAACAATCGTAGTAATCCTAAACGGCTACCCTTGGGTATAAAAGCGCGGTAAATAGGTGAATTTTGGCCTGACTTAATTTTTCTAAACAGTACTTTATTTTGACAAAAATATTCTGTGGTTAGTTTGCCCTCATTTAGTTTATTTATGATATCTTGGGTCTCTTGATCTTTTATTTGGGCTTTTAACCAGTTATCCATTGTCACAGTTTAAACGTTTACTGCACTAAGGTTGATGACCTGCTCAATGGGGTTCCTACTAAAATAATCTACATGATGAATATATTTTTCTTTACGATATTCGATTTAAAAATCATACGATCATAAAAATAACCACCATCTAGCTACCCTAGGTATTAATTCTTTTTGTTTTGAGATAGTTTAAGGGAATTACAATCAGTTATAAGTTTAGACTTTATAAAAAGTAAATAAACTCGCAAATGCTTAATGACATAATATACTGCCAAAGTTTCTAACTCGTACGAGTGATACTTTGACTCTTCATTTGACGTTCTTTTAGAAAAGTAAAAGTAACCACGCGTAGTTGATTAGCATGCTTTTGAAAAAGAATACCTCCGTAACCAACTGAACTAGCATCCGTGTGGAGTTCCGTTTCCGACTCAGGATCAAAAACTATTAATAAAGGTCGTTTACTTAAAAAGGCACACCCGTACGCCTTAGCTATTTCTTGATCGTTTCCCCAATAATTAAAAAAATCGTAATTTTTCATGAGTTTAGTGATACTAGCTGTGCGTGATGCCACTTCGGGAATGAATTTGCGAAAATAATTGGCTAAGCCTATAAATTGCCCAACTTGCGTCACATTCCACGTATCGCGAGCTCCTAGAAGGGCGTCTAATTTCTTTTTTCCAGGCCGTATGCCATTTTCGGAAATTTCCTGATCGCATATTCGATTTGTTTTACAAAAAAAAATACATTTATTGATATTTAAAGAAAAATCTGCTTTGCTAAGGCAATCAAAAACTCTAGTTAATTTTTCTAAGCCTTCGGATATGGTCATTGAGGGAACAAGAATATCATCTAAGTAAACCATGGCATCCTTATCCCTTAAATTACCTAAAGTGCTACAAATTGCCCGCTGAAAAACAACTGATGCATTTGACAGTCTGACCGGCATACGTAGGTATTCATAATGCCCGTCAGGTGTTACAAAAGCAGTTTTCTCGATTGAACACTTAGCTATTGGTATCTGATGAAAACGGAGTTTTTTCACAATACCGAAAACAGAATTTTTGCACTCGACGCGCGTTTCGCTCACCATGTTAGCATCATCAGGAGATGAGTAAAACTAAATTTAAAACTCTGCCTAACTCGCTTTTATACTAAATGTTTGCTTAATCAAGCGGAACCAAAGAAACCAATCCTGGAATCCTACTAGTCACGCTCGACCAATACAATGGACTCTATCTCTATTTAAACTATTCTTACATTTAATAATTTCCATGCTTTCATATGCGTCTAATAATCTCCTATCACTTATATTATGAATTAATTTTAAATTTTTAATTGTTATTCTATGATTATTATCAAAAGCATGCTCGGCAACATTTTTCTGTTCTACCATACTTTAAATGAGCTATGTGTTCCTTGAATCTCGTTTGTATAGATCTTCTAGTTTGCCCAACATATTTTGGTTACAATCCATGCATCCAATTTCATATATTCCACTCCTTTCTAATATTTCAATTTTGTCCTTGGGACCACCTAATAATTTATTAATGTTGAACTGAGTTTGGCATACTAGTTTTAAACATACTTCCTTAAAGACTTTTTGGAGTCCTCTTGCATACTGAGGATTATATGGTATCGAGACATATTTTGTATTTTCATCCTGATTGACGAAAGAAGTGGAATCACGAATGGTCTTTCTAAACAAATGCCTATTAATTAGTCTATTTATTAAGTTAGTATTGAAACCATTAACTTTCGCTATATTCTTAATTGTCTCCTTTTCATTATTAAATATTTCTCTGCTGAGAGGAAAGTTAACCATACGGTGTAATTAAAGCTGGCCATTTTGTGTTGGTAGCAGTGGAAGGAGTCATTAGGAATATATCGGTTAGTGGCAGTACTTTTTCTATAAATACCAAATTCTAGTGTGTTATTATCGTTACTAATCACTAAAGTATCCAAAAATGGAAGTGTGTCATTGTTCTCGACTTCATAAGTAAATTTAATGGTGGGGAAACGGTTGTTTAGTTTGGTTACAAAATCTTCGATAATAGCGGTTTTTGTGTCGAAAATCGCAAAATGACATCCACATACCTGTACCATACCCTTGGAAAATATTCGAACTCCTGACTGATTTCATTTTCAAATTTACTCATGAAAAGGTTAGCTAAGAACGGCGATAAACAGTTGCCCATTGCGTTCAAGTTGTTGGTAATAGTTATTTTTATCTTGAAAATAATTTTGATCCATGCAAAGTTTGGTTAAAGTTAAATATTCTTGTTTGATTTCGTTATCAAAACTATTCATCTCGAGTAATTCACCAAGGTATTGCAAGGTATGTGGGATTGGTACACTAGGGAACAATGAGCAAACATCAAACGAGATTAAAATTTCACCTTCCTTAAGGTTCGTAGCTTTAATTTTGTTTATGAATCTAGTATTCCTGAGTGAATGAATCTAGTACTCCTGACTTCTGTTGTTTTATAGGTAAATTTTCAAACTGGTTTACTAGCCACTTGGATATATTATAAGTTGGCAATCCTATTGCCGAGACTATGGGACGCATTGCCTTCCCAGTTTTATGAATCTTGGGAAGACAATATAGTTTCGGCATAGTAGGATTGCTCACAGATAATTTATATTTATTTTGATCAGAAATAAGGTTGTTACATTACTTCTAAGTGTTTTTAACTTGTGTTACCATCTTAGATAACGGAACCTTATTTCAGATCAAATTAAATATAAATTATCTGTGAGCAATCCTACCATGCCGAAAGCCGAAACTATATTGTCTTCCCAAGATTCATAAACCTGGGAAGGCAATGCGTCCCATAGTCTCGGGAATAGGATCGCCAACTTATAATATATATCCAAGTGGCTAGCAAACCAGTTTGAAAATTTACCAATAAAACAACAGAATTCAGGAGTGCTAAATTCCTTAGATTTCATAAACAAAATTAAAGGTACGAACCTTAAGGAAGGTGAAATTTTAATCTCGTGTGATGTTTGTTAATTTTGTTCCCTAGTGTACCAATCCCACAGACCTTGCAATACCTTGGTGAATTACTTGAGATGAACAGTTTTCATAACGAAATCAAACAAGAATATTTAACTTTAACCAAACTTTGTATGGATCAAAATTATGTTAAAAATAAAAATAACTATTACCAACAACTTGAAGGCACGGCAATGGGCAACTGTTTATCGTCGTTCTTAGCTAACCTTTTCACGAGGGGGATTTCATTGTGGTAATTTAGTGTATACAGTCGTGGTAATTAGTGGAAATTCTAGGGGAAATAAGTGGTAATTACTGGTAATTACTTATAGTTATTGGTAATTAGTGGCAATATTTTTGGTAATTTTTGGTATTTTAAGGAAATTTTGGGGAAATAAGTCGTAGTTTTGTAAAGTTAAAATTATGCTATGCCTTCAAATTTGCATTGTTTTAGAGGAAGTAACAGAGTTTTAACTACAGTTTTTAACTAAGCTTTAACTAAATTATGTTTCTCGGTCCCTATTAGTATCAGTTAAAAGAAAAACAGCATTAATTTTCCTAGGAGTATTTCTTTGCCTGAGAAGTGGAGGCCTTGCAATAGTTTAACATCAGTAACATCATCGATAAACCGTTGCAAGTTGCACCGTTCAGACGTTTTTCCTGCTGAATTTAAAGCTTTTAAGGTTTCATTTATACTTACTGCCAAAAATATGTATTTTACCGGCGTTCAACCCGTACTAAAGTCGTAATTTTATAGCAATTTTTTTTTCAAAAAAACGCCCAAAAACGACGCGAGTACCTCAATTATTATGAAATGTTTGGAAAAAATTTATAAAAGTCGATGATACCCCTCCTGGAATAGAATGATTCTTATGAAACTTCCAACGCTAAATAATGGAGACATTTTGAAAAAAGGAGAAATTTTTTAAAACTAAATGTATTTAGTATACCCTGTACATATTTTTGAAAATTCTACTTTTACGATGGTAACATGTAAATGGTGTAACCGTTTCCAAGATAAAAACGATTTTTTTTAGATTTTCGAAAAATGTATAAAAAAGTGTATAATCGGCTGTAATTCAAAAACCGTAAGAGTTAGAACTAAACGGTAAATAGCCAAAAGATGGGTTTGGTGGGGTATTCCGTTCGTCGTATAATGATTCTTTTTTTTTAATTCACCAAACCTGATTTAATTTTTCTCAATTTCCTCGGTAGCGGAAAGAGATATCTTAAATCGGTTTACGTCAGTATCTGCTGCTTCTCATGATCGATCAAAACGCTACTATGATATTTTTCGATAGAACGTGAAATAAGGCAGGTATTCGATAATAGTATATTAAGATACTAGTTTTAAAAGACCATATTTTATCGCACGAGCACGAAATTAGGAAACGACCCGCTTGCGGGGAGTTTCCTAACGTACGAGTGCGCTAAATGTCTTTTAAAACGTGTATTTTATACTATTTTTTCTATTTTGCACGTTTTTTAATGAAAAACATTAATTTATTCATGTCGCTATCAAAAGTTGGACGTCCATCTTGTCACTTTTGACGTCTGTATTATTAGGAATCCCATTCAAAACGGTGTCGAAATTTTTGCTAGTGAGCCTTGGCATTGAACAATTTTGTTAATATCATAGTAATCAGTCAACAAATGTAGTGTCGAAAAGAGCTTCTTTTCGACACTACTTTGCGTATCGAAAAGACTTCTTTATGATACCAAAATAGACAAAATATCATTCTCGTCTCAAAATTGAGCATTTTTTTTAGATTTGGCCACGAAGTAGGAAATTTCGTAGGTGGATGATCTTTTGCGTTTCGGATACTTTAGGAGGGGATTTCTGGGTGTGCCGAGTTTGATTTTTGCATCGAGAAGGTCGTACGATTTTTCAATACCAAAATATTTCGAAAAATGAGAATTTTAATAAATATAATTTTTTTACCACCCTGTATATGATTTTGAAAATTTTATTTTTATGATGATAAGAGGTAAATGGACCCCTTTAACCGTTTCCGATAAAAAACAAAAAAAAATTAAAAATTATCGAAAAACTAAAACTTCGTAGGTGGATGATCTTTTTCGTTTCGGGGTGTGCCGAGTTCGATTTTTGCATCGAGAAGATCGTACGATTTTTCTGGAAATATTTGGGAAAATGAGATTTTTTTTTAAACTATTTCTTTTACCACTCTATACTTGTTTGAAAATTTATTTTTTATGACGGTAACATGGAAATGATCCCTTTAACCGTTTCCGAGATAAAAACGAACATATTTTCTTTTAATTTTTCGAAAAATTTTTATTTCGTAGGTGGATGATCTTCTTTGTTTCGAATACTTTAGATGGTGTTTGGATGTGCCGAGTTTGATTTTTGCATTGAGGAGGTCTTGCGATTTTTCTGTACAGAAATACCTTGAAAAAGGACAATTTTTTAATATAATTTTTTTACCACCCTGTATTAATTTTTATGATGATAAGATGTAAATGTATCCCTTTAACCGTTTCCGATATAAAAACAAAAAAAAAATAAAAATTATCGAAAAACTAAAACTTCGTAGGTGGATGATCTTTTTCGTTTCGAATGCTTTAGAAGGGATTTTTGGGTGTGTCGAGTTCGATTTTTGCATCGAGAAGATCGTACGATTTTTCTGTACCGAAATATTTGGAAAAGGGAGAATTTTTTTTTTAAATATATCTTTTACCACTGTATACTTGTTTGAAAATTATTTTTTTATGACGGTAACATGGAAATGGATCCCTTTAGCCTTTCCCGAGATAAAAACGAAATTTTTTTCTTTTAATTTTTCGAAAAATTAAAATTTCGTAGGTGGATGATCTTCTTTATTTCGAATACTTTAGGTGGTGTTTGGATGTGCCGAGTTTGAAAATCTTATTTTTAATGACGGTAACATGTAAATTGATCCCTTTAACCGTTTCCGATATAAAAACAATAAAAAACTCAAAACATAAAAACTTCGTAGGTGGATGATCTCTTTTATTTCGAATGCTCTAGGAGGAGATTTTCGGGTGTGCCGAGTTTGATTTGTTCATCGAGAAGGTCGTATAATTTTTCCGTACCGAAATACTTGGAAAAAAGGAGAAATTTTTTAAAAATGTTTTTTTACCACTCTGTATACGTTTTCGAAATTTTTATTTTTATGATGGTAACATGTAAATGGATCCCTTTAACCGCCTACAAGATAAAAACAAAAACATTCTTTTCAGAAAAAAATTTCGAAAAATTTAAATTTCGTAGGTGGATGATCTTTTTTGTATCGAATATTTTAGGAAGTGGTTTATGGGTTTGTCAATTTAGATTTATTCACCGCGGAGGTCGTGCGATTTTTCTGTACCGAAATATTTGGAAAAAGGATATTTTTAATATAAATTTTTTGACCATCTTGTATATGATTTTGAAAATTTTATTTATGATGGTAACATGTAAATGGATGCCTTTAACTGTTTCCGAGACAAAAACGAAAGCATTTTTGTCAACAAAAATTTTCGAAAAATTAAAAAAAAAAATTCGTAGGTGGATGATCTTTTTCGATTCGAATACTTTTGAAGAGGGTTTTTGGATGTGCCGAGTTCGATTTTTGCATCGAGAAGGTCGTACGTTTAATATAAACCTACGTAGCTCAGCAGATAAAGATTTAATAATGAAAAGGAGACAATTAAGAATATAGCGAAAGTTAATGGTTTCATTACTAACTTAATAAATAGACTAATTAATAAGCATTTGTTTGGAAAGACCATTCGTGATTCCACTTCTTTCGTCAATCAGGATGAAAATACAAAATATGTCTCGATACCATATAATCCGTTCAAGGACTGGAGAGTGAAGTGAACACTTTTACCCAAAACATACAGCACGTCAGAGACGCATTATGTCCGAAAGTCAGGAAGAGGCCGTTTACGGAATCTCTTCCTGACGATATCCTTCTCCTCATCAATCTCCGGAATCGAGTTCGACGCAGGTGGCAAAGGAGCCGCGCTGTAATCGATCGGCTAAGGGTGAATGCACTAAATGCCCAAATCAAGGAGAATATTCGTACACACAGGGATGCGACTTGGATGGACTTCGTGAATGGGCTCGGCACGGGAGATGGCTCCCTGTGGAAACTCGCGAGACAGGTTCGCAGAGGCCCAACTGACATCCCCGCGATTCGCCATGGCGGCGAGGATGTATTGACCGATCAGGCCAAAGTTGAGGCCTTTGCGGACTTCCCTGAGGGCGTACACAGGGAAGCACCGGACACCGAGCCATTGCACGCCAATATCACGGAGTTCATAAGGCCGTTCTCGAACAGCAAATTTCCGATTCCGCCCCCTGTAATGAATAAACTTCTTGTCACCCCGTCCGAGCTGCGCAAGGTTCTTAGCCATCTGCCCAAGAATAAGGCTCCGGGGCCTGATACCATCTTTTATATTCTCCTCAAAAACCTACCCAACAAAGCCCTTGCACATTTTATGCATATAGTGAACGCTATGCTACGCTTGCAACATTTTCCTAGTTCCTGGAAGATCGCGCGGATATTACTGTTTCCTAAACCCGGGAAAAACTTGATGCTGACGAGCTCGTACCGCCCAATCTCATTGCTGAACACAATGAGCAAAGTTGCCGAAAAGCTAATACTGTCCAGATTCAATGAGGCCGCCCTGAGCCTCCGTATATTGCCGGACGAACAGTTCGGTTTTCGCGGTGGGCATGGCACTAACATGCTTGCCGCGAGAATCGTGCATGACATATATGAGGGGTTCAATGAAGGGCACTGCAACGCCTTATTGCTTCTGGGCATTGAGAGGGCGTTTGACCGAGTATGGCATAACGGCCTGTATCATAAACTTTTTGTAAAACACGGCTTTCCGCTGCATCTGGCACCTTTGGTCGTGTCATACTTGGCCGGGCGCTCCTTTTCGGTACGCATCGGCAACTCAGACTCAACCTTGAGGCCGATTCAGGCCGGTGTCCCGCAGGGAACAGTGCTATTACCGCAGCTATTCAGCTATTACATAGCAGATCTTCCCTCCCATCCTCACTCATCCTTGGCATTATATGCCGACGATACCGCCCTCTATTCTAAAGCCCCCAGCGCGCAGGAGGCGGCAAACAACATTGCTGCCTATATGGCACTGATCAGTCAGTATCATACCGACTGGAAGATTAAGTTAAATGCAGCGAAAACCGAAATGGCCATTTTCACCCGAAAATACAAAAATACTGAAGCCCTTCCCATCCTGATAAATAACATCCCCATCCCTCCCAAATCCAAAGTAAAATACCTAGGAATCATGCTTGATAGGAGGCTGACGTTCATCGAACACGTCTCCTATATCAGGAATAAAAATTTCTTAATTTGCGATAGGCTAAGGCCCCTTATTAGGCATGGTTCCTTCCTGAGTCCTGCCAATAAAATAACCCTCTACCTGTCAATAACCAGACCCTTCCTCATGTATGGCGCACCGGTTTGGAGTTCTATCTCGGATCTTCAAATGCAAAAGCTGCAAGTCATCCAGAACCGGCATTTAAGGGCTGCCTTTTCGGCGGGCTGGTATACTAGAACCGCAGATCTGCACGCGTGGTCCCACGTCACTATGTCAGGGAATATGTGGATAAACTCGCGTGCAGATTCTTCGAGCACGGTATCCGCGGCTCGCCGAAGACCGCCAACATAGCCGACGCAAAATTCGATCCGAATCATAGAGCCAAACACGGGCCCATACATAGGAGAACAACATTCTTTTACCTCGATCCTAGACCTCCTTGAATAATATCCCCAATTCCCAGAAATTCCCACCCTCACTCACCCCTAAAACCCACCCTGCTACTTTTCGGTCAAACGAAAGTAGCAGGAGCACAAAAGGTGCCCATCCCGCACAATCGATACTATCCCAAAGTAAGCTCCACCCACTATGACCCAAAAAGCATGGTGGGTGGGGCTTGCTAAGGGACTTTTAAGCCGTATAAATATGGCCCGGCTAGCAGTCCGACATCAGTCGTACCACTGCAGTCACGCCGTCTCTGCGCTTCTTGCTCCGGCAAGCGTAGCATGGCTACACTTCGTCAGGAATGCTTCTAACAACTGTTACATTTCACTCCTCATTAAAGCTATCATCGATAGCTTTAAACACGTATGAATGTAAGAATGAATGAGAATATGAAAGCGTGAGTTTAAAACCAGTGAACCGTGACATGGGGTTTTTCAAAGTGCTTTTTCCCCATATTTACCTTCCCTCATCCTCCTTCCCCATTGAAAACAAGCCACCTAGCTCTATTGCCATCTGTTTGTATAAATCACTTGAAGGGCATCGCTCAAGTAAGTCTGACGTCAACTATGCATTGCCACTTGCCTGTTGTAAATATAGACTGGGCAGTCAAACAGCCCTCTTTGCGCGCTTTATATCTGTGTGAGGTACGTAGAAGCATCTATTGTAAGATGCAGGCGTCCCGCCAGCAATGTATTGTGTAGTATTAGTTTATGTAAGATAGGTATAAGTGTCTAAAACTCTGTTTTAATGAACCAAATAAATGTTATTGATTGATGATTGCATATAATCCTCAGTATACTAGAGGACTCTAAAAAGTCTTTAAGAAAATAGGTTTAAAATTAGTATACCAAACTCAGTTCAACATTAAGAAATAATTAGGTGGTCCCAAGGACAAAATTGAAATATTAGAAAGAAGTGGAATATATGAAATTGGATGCATGGATTGTAACCAAAAATATGTTGGACAAACTAGAAGATCTATACAAACGAGATTCAAGGAACACATAGCTCATTTAAAGTATGGTAGAACAGAAAAATCAAGTGTTGCTGAGCATGATTTTGATAATAATCATAGAATAACAATTAAAAATTTAAAATTAATTCATAATATAACTGATAGGAGATTATTAGACGCATATGAAAGTATGGAAATTATTAAATGTAAGAATAGTTTAAATAAAGACAGAGGGCCTATTCCGTATAGTCCATTGTATTGGTTGATCGAGCGTGACTAGTGGGATTCCAGGATTGGTTCCTTGATTAAGCAAACATTTAGTATAAAAGCGAGTTAGGTAGAGTTTTAAATTTAGTTTTGATCATCTTCTGATGATGCTAACATGGTTAGCGAAACGCGTGTCGAGTGCAATAATTCTGTTTCGGTATTGTGGATAAAACTCCGTTTTAGTGCATGTTGCCGAAGGTTCCAAACCCCAACATAGCAAATCTTTAATGATTAATTTGATCTTTTCTCGTTCAGAATGAGCCATTTGATAAGGATGAAAATTAATTATTTTATCTTCTTTTAATTTAATTTTTA
>MU182935.1:148380-179339 GCA_016904865.1 Pissodes strobi
GTGATGTTCTTAATTCTCCTCAACCTATGAGAACCAAGCTGATTACAAAGGTAAATTTTAGTCAAACAGTTAAACGTAAACTCGCACATCGACACGATATCAGAACAACACAGAATATCAAAACAAATCAAAACAAAACAAACAATCAATACCGGCAGAGCCGACGAAAAACGGAAACACGGCCGTCCCGTATCACTGCTGCTTCAATACTTCAGTATTCATATTAAGCTTTTAATAGTAATTGTAACTAAGTACTTAATCTTAAAATCCAGTGCAAATAGGAAAAATTAGTCATATATATTATTAAAAAATTATATATGATGTAAAAACTCATATATAACAAAATATCCTATTTAAATTCAAATATTTACTTAATTAATAGATCAAACTTTTAGGACACATCTAGATATTTTATTGAATTTTAACAATAGGACATGAGAGGTATATAAAGACAAATTAATTATACTTTAAATACCTATACCTAGTCAACCACAAAAATTTCCTAAAATTGTGACGCATTAAATTCAATAAATGAGCTTTTTTAACGAGTAGTAAAATTCGTTCAATTTTTTAACGAGTAGTAAAATATTATGGTAGAAATTTTTTTTTTGCAATAAAAGCTTTTATTTTAGAACTTATTTTTAAATATTTCAGGTAAAATAATAGTTAAATATTAGATACTAAAATTGATCTTCGTTATATAGTTTACTTAATGTATTAAATGAACTCATGTAAGTCAAGTGATTAGAAAAACTGCATTAAACTTCAAATAATACCATATACATTTAAAAAAAATATATTAAATCCACACATTGTGCAAAATTAAGTAACATATCTACTAATGCATTGCATTTGGCTTGTTTTTGTTTACACTATCTGACAGGATATGTTTTCGTTTCACTTTTTTGTTTTCAAATAAAGAAGGTCTTCCACTGTTTGTCGAAAATCTTGTCCCCATTCATGTCTTATTTCTAGGAAATCTTTAATCGTTTTTTATAATTAGATTATTTTACGGAATCTAATAATGTCTTACTAGCTTCTTTAAATTCTTCTACAGAAGAGGCATTAATAACCTAAAAAGGAAAACACTTTGACGTTACAAATTATAATTTAAACAATATTTTACTGATTTTGATAAATATTGATAATCTAATCTATATATTGTCGGTATATGCAATTCCAAGCCCCCAACAAAAAAAAATACCACCCTATAAAAATAACTAAAAATCTATATTATTTATTGGCAAGCAAGAACAAATTTTCTTTGTAAAGTAAAGTGCAACTTTTTAAAGCACCTGCACATTATCGTATACCTATATTAAATAAACCCAACAACCAACAAGCTAATCTACTAACAAGCCAAGTTCTTAATTTGCCAATTTATTTATTTTTTACATTGATACAACTACATAGCCAAAAACTCAAATAGCATGATTCAACATGTTTCCATCCCCAAAATTATTTATCACTAATTTTAACTAAAATAAAAATCTCATTAATAAAAGATAAGTTATTATAGGTCATATAAATGATTTTATTTCTTTAAAAAATCCTTCATTAAAGGTATTACATCAACAGCAATTCTTTTTATGTGAGTAAATAGTAAAATATGCAGGGTATCTATAACATATTTATAGGCTAGAATGTTACAGCAAAAAATTTATTTGTAAAAAATAAGTTTAAATAACTAGGAAAAATACTCCAAGAGACTAAGAAAAAAAAATCATTTATCCGTAACTTCCCAAACAATTGCATGTTTATAGATATTGTACTTTAACAACCTCCCTCTCCCGAAAGTTTTAGTCGGCTTTCAGCCTTTTTCTTCTCGAGATGGAACTACTTCCCGGGAGCTACCTTCTCAATCCAGGGAATCTTCTTTGGCTACTGAAGAAAACAGTTGACTACCTAAATCAACAACAACCAATTCTCCTGTTTTTTTCCATCCTTCTAGATTAATTTACAGAATATTCTGTAAACACGTCAAAATCGTAAGACTGACATTCAACTAAATACCTTAAATGCCAATTTAAATACTGCTGTCAAGAACTAGTCATGTTCGGCCTTATCGAAAAAAATAATAGAGATGGTTTTCCAACCGATATACCTTCCTAGAATGACTTCTATAAATAAAAAGAATCTCTACCCGTAACACTAAATTTAAAATATTTTTTGTGGATACAAAAAGTAATCTGAAATAAAACTCTATTAGAAATCATAAAAATTAATACAAATTGATTTACCTTTTAGAAAAGGATTGTTTTATTTCTGATTGAATTCCATTTTTTGATGATAATAGCATTTTATAATAATAATAGCCATCTCCATTCGGCTTGAGCAATATGGAAATAACATAACAGTAGTTGTGATTCTGGCCAAACTAGCCTCAGAGCATTTTTTTCTGCTGCTGAATTATCAGTCATAAAAGCTGCTGGATACTAGGATAAAAGTTTATTTAAAAATATGATACACAAAATTTTAAAAATTAAAATCTACCTCATTTCCACCAAATGCTTTATTACTGAAGTTCTTTAATAACTCAAATGCTTGTCTGTAGCTGTCTTCAGTTGACCTTCATGTATCAGCATACAAATGGGAAGAGCCCTGGCCTTTGATGCTCTTAACGTAATTGTGAGGGTTGAATGAGTGACATCTACGCTAAAAGTGGAATCAACAAAAATTATTTCCCTTAAGTAGATAAGCTCTTGACATCTCCTCATTATAGGTGATACTACTAAAATCGCACAAGGATGTCCTTCCGCTACTTGAATAGGCTCATTTTCAATTTTTCAAAAATAATTTTATATATACAGTGTGTCCAAAAAAGTATGCAACATATGGGAAACTTCTTTATTATTGGATTCTCAGAAAATTTTATTCTTCATAAAAGTTGGTGCTTGTCCTAAAACAGTAAACGAATTTTTCAAATTTTACGTACTGCTTTTAGTGCGGACGCAAATGTCATTTTTCCGAAATCGCGTCAAGAGTAAAGTACCTTAATTTATAAAGATACAGCAAAATCATATAAGGAAAAGTTCTTCCAAATTAAAAAAGTAATCTAAAGATGAAATTTGAGTTAAGTACATCAATTTTTAATTTCCCTTTTTTTCTCGATTTTTTTCTCAAAGGTTACGCCATCGGTGAATGCTTTGTTCTTTTGTTATTAGTATACTTGCCAAGCAACTTCAAAATTTATTTAAAGTAGACATTAGTTACATAGTTGCATAATGTTTCAGTTTTTAGAGAGATAAAAGCCAGCTTAGGTATCAGTGTGTTGCAAACACATTTAAACAATTTTGGTCCAAAATAATTGTCCACAATAATTACTACAAAATACAATTGGAATGACTGACTCACTAAAAATTAATTTCATATGATAGAGCGAAGTAAAATTATTGCTATTTATTTGTTTTTATTCCAAATGCATGGCCTACTCTTCAAGACTAAGTATTTTATATGGCTTTTTAGGATACTTGGGCATATTTTAATCATCGGGTGCAAAAGATAAATAAATTATTAGTTGTTTTACATGAAATGAAAAGAGTTGGGTCTATTCATGATTTTGAGTGGAAACATTTTTGAATCAAAAGTATTTAAATGTGTTTGCAACACTCTGATACCTAAACTGGCTGTTATCTCTGGAAAAACTGCAACATTATGCAACTATGTAACTAATTTCTATCTTAAATAAATTTTTAAGTTACTTGGCAAGTATACTAATAACAAAAGAACAAAACATTCTCCAGTGGCGTAACGTTTAAGAAAAAATCGAGAAAAAAAAAAGAAAAATTAAAAGTTGATGTACTTAACTCAAATTTCACATTTAGATTACTTTTTTAATTTGGAAGAACTTTTCCTTATAAGATTTTGTTGTATCTTTATAAATTAAGGTACTTTACTCTTGACGCGATTTCGGAAAAATGATATTTGCGCCCGCACTAAAAGCAGTACGGAAAATTTGAAATATTCATTTACTGTTTTAGGGCAAGCACCAACTTTTATCAAGAATAAAATTTTCTGAGATACCAATAATAAAAAAGTCTCCCATATGTTGCATACTTTTTTGGACACACTGTATACCGAAAATCAGATTTTTCTGAGAAGACTAAATCGGTAAAAATAAATAAGAAAGTCCCGCTGAAACATTGTAAAGGCGTGACGTCATAAGATATGATGGTCGCGTTGGGGTCATGGGCGCCGGCAGGGGGGGGCAAGGGGGGGCAGTTGCCCCCCCCCCTTAAATATTAAAATAACGCTTAGTATAAAAGTACATTTCAAATTATTCAGTGAAACATGCATAGGTACCTGAAAATTACATTGACTATTTTCTTACAATACCACAACAACAATCAAAAGATCTTTCAGTACCATCCGACGTGTAAAAACCTGGTTGAGATTAATTATGTGTGAGCATTCACAGAGAATTTGAGAATAATAATAAAGACAGAGTTATTGAAAACGCAATAAATCGGTTTTCATAAAAGAGAAGAAATCTGCTATTACTTTTCTCTGATTAGGAAAATATAGGTATGTACATCCATAATCCATAGAATATTTTTTAGGATAGACACATTTCCAATCAAAAAATGTATGTCAAAGTTACGCTACAGTTAAGTTTAAGTTAAAGTCAAGCAAACCAAAACCGTATCTATGTATTTTTGACAATAAAAATATTTAAGTTTCAATCTATGTTGCCCCAGAGGCGCATCTGTGAGGGGGAACTATAGCCCCCCCCCCCAGAGGCTCTCAAGAGTTTCCGCAATATTTGTATACAAATAATACAATTTTTAAATTCAATTAAACCTAACCTAAGAAAAAGAAGAAGAGTTTTAACGATTGCAGATTCGATTGTTATATTGTATCATCAAAAACGAGGTCCAATTCCAGATTACAATTATTGCCTGTTGCCCCGCCCTACTTTTTTTTACATTTAATTGACTTGGGAAATGTGTCAATAATGCTTGGTAAAATCCGCTTCGTCCGCTCGTGGAAGGCGTGTTTTTTTTAACGATTTTAATGACTTTTGGGTAACAATTGGGCGTGGCATCCCCAAAATTTTCCGCCTTGCCGACCAGATGCCTGTGTCGAGCTTTTCCCTCACATCGACTTGCTCCCCCCTGGAATTTCACCTGCCGGCGGTATATATTTAACTATGAAAGTTACAAAAACGTCAGCATTCTCGCGGCGCAGTGGCGCGGGTCGCGACCTAGCAAACAGGACGTGATCCTATTTTATTACGTCACATCCCCACTTCGAATTTTACATATTTAAAATCTTATATTTCAAGAACCGCTTAACGGATTGATTTAAAATTTTGAATATGGCTTATTTTTATGAAGTATTTTGGATAGGTAATAGAAATTTGATTTTTTTTGAAATGAGCCTATTGTTGTACCTACAAGGTTGGTTTAGATTGGGGTTTATAATAAATATTAATAATCACATTTAGGAATAATGTTTTGAAAAATATAGTTTATTAAAAGCTATTGCGAGAGTATACAGCAAAACAACGCTGCCAAGGGAATCAAGATTTCTGTCTTAGATTGGAGATTTATTTGTAATGTTTCAAAAACTTTTTTTCTGTACCTATTTTTGTTTTGTATTTGCGTCCTTAAAAATAGTACCTAATATTTTAACTTAGCAATAACTTTATTAAGGCAATTATAGATAAGTAAGCTTTGTTAACAAATAATGTGTATTTTAAACAATAAAGCATGTTTTGAATTTGAATTGAAGATCATGGCATAGCCTAAAGAAGAATATAGCTGCGAAACTTAAGCACGGCACCTTTGACAAGCGAGGGCCAACTTTATCACTATGTAATGGGGAGGAAATAAATAAATCTAACTTGACGTCAACTCCACGGCAATCTTTAGTGAAGTGAGCCGTATTCAAATTTTTTGGAACTTTATATACTAAAATTGTTACTCTCCCCTATTATTTTATTTAAACTTCCACTACAAAATATATGATTTATAAAATACTGCTTATTTCGAGTAGAGAATAACTATTTTTTTAACGATCGAAAAAACTGCATAAAGAGAGCCGGATATTTATTTAAACATTACACCTGAAAGAAATATTTAAAATTGTCTTTTGAAATTAAATTAAGAATGGCGAATGTAGATTACTTGTAGTAAGTAGAGCATTCTTGAAAGAAAATCAATTACCTAAAGAAAAATATAATTATTGAGTTACATATTATTTTGATAAATTACGATCAATAAAACAACTCATTTATGTAGAAAATTATTTATTTTTTAACGTTATAACACACAGATAATAAAATGAAATTGAAATAAACTGAAATGAATATAACTATAATAGAATATAAGCTCCAAGATAATCTTCAAATATCAACAAGATCTATACACAACAAAAGTTTTTTTATATGAGAGATTATATTGCACAAGTAGTTACGGTTTTAGACGAACTTGTGAAGATCTGCAATAATATGAAAATTTTGATTTATCTAGTTGTTCTCTTTTTAGCTTAAAAAAGATCTTATATAAGTAAATAATTTTGTTTTATATAGATTCTTAGCAACTTGCACAATTTTATAAACGTATTGTGTACGATTGTGCATATTTTTTCGTAACAGCTTTTTCATTTTATTCACTAGATAAAAATATTGTCCAGATGGTGAAATGAAAGTAAATTTTTGATCTGGCTATAGTTCACGAACTAGTTTATGCATGAAGTGCACAATTACGCTAAATCGGTGCAACATCTACCGTGCGTTCAATTTATCTTGATAACATTTTGATTCGCTGTAATTTTTTTGTTTTTAAATATATCAAGTTAAACAAAAAAGCAAAATGTAGGGTTGGTAGCCAAGTTTTTTCTAAGTTACATATAAAACAAAACACTAACAATTTTCTGACATACAAGCCTACTCTGTATATTACTACATTTTTGGACTCTCTAGAGAAATTTTAACACATTTCGTGTATAATATCCTATACCTATCTTTAGGTGTTTACGAAATATTGACAGTTTTGAAAGTCGGGCATTTTGACATTTTGACAGGCTTTAAAATCTAAACCGCACGAGAGCAAAGAAAACGGTTTGCATATTCCTCTCTTAGGTTTTCATGAGCTATCGAATGACAGTAACTTTGAATTTAACCCGCGGATAAAATTAACAGGAACTTTTAAACCTCCGGTTAAATTCAAAGTCACTGTCATTCGATAGCTTATGAAAGCCTAAGATAGAAATGTGCAAACCGTTTTCTTTGATCTCGTGCGGTTTAGATTTTAAAGCCTGTCAAAATGTCACTGTCAACTGTCAATATTTCGTAAACAGCTAAAGATAGGTATAGGATATTATACACGAAATGTGTTTAGATTTCACTAGAGAGTGCAAAAATGTAGTAATATACAGGGTGTTCTATTTAAAAAATATATAGAGTAGGCTTAGGTATATGTCAGAAAATTGTTAGTGTTTTGTTTCATATGTAACCTAGAAAAAACTTGGCTACCTACTCCACATTTTGCTTTTTTGTTTATCTTGATATCTTTAAAAACAAAAAAGTTACAGCGAATCAAAATGTTATCAAGATAAATTGAACGCACGGTGCAAGGTGCTGATGAAATCTGAAATAATGGATATATCTGGATAACGATCGACTTTTACGAAAAACAACCAGCAAAAACAATGTTTTTGAGACTGACACCTTTATTGTAGAATCTGAACTGTTTATTGTCAAACGAAATGTTTTGCACTTTCTTATCTTCCACATAAACACAACCCGGAAAATACTCCCCACGAAACCGAAAATTTGGTATCTCTAGATAGATACTAAATAACGAATGATATTCGACTCGACATGCTACATGAAATATATCTAGAATTTTTAGAAGAATTCGAAAATCGGAAAATATGTCCCGCTCTTTTTAGACCTTTTATATTGAAATATAATTCAAAAATATTGTCAAACTAAAATCAACATGGCTAAATGGTGAAATGGTGGTAAGACTAATAAAAAATTAGAAACATGTTATTTCTATAAAATGTGTATATATATGTATATATTTTAGGGATGTTTCCATATTATTAATTTTCGATTATTTTTGGGCTCTTTAAATTTTGTAACCTATTCCTATACTTTTTAGTCCGTTTTGGTGCTTTTGGTTACTATTGATTAGTTTGGGTTAGTTCAATCAGCTTTCGTTTAGTTTTAAGTTATTTTAGTCATTTGAACCGGTTCCGATACATTATAACTAATTTTAATGTTTTTGGTTAGTTTTGGTTAGTCGCCAAAATTGGGTCGTTCAATCAACTTTCGATTACTTTCGGTTCCGACACGGTATTACCAATTTTAGTGTTTTGGTTAGTCGCCAAAATCGAGTTAATCTGGGTTAGTTTTAACTTACTTCAATATTATTAAACTATTCCGATACGTTTTAGCCCGTTTTGGTGCTTTTGGTTACTTTTGGTTTGTTTTGGTTAGTCTTTCAATCAAATTTTGATTACTTTCAATTAGTTCCAATTTATTTTAGTTATTTGAACCGGTTCCAATACGTTATAACCAATTTAAATGTTTTTAATTAATTTAAGTTAGTCGCCAAAATTCGGTTAATTTCGGTTAGTTTCAGCTTACTTTAATATTTTTAATCTGTTACGATACGTTTTAGCCCTTTTTGGTGCTTTTGGTTAGTCGTTCAATCGACTTTCGGTTAGTTTCAGTTAGTTTTAATTTATTTTAGTCATTTGAACCGATTCCGATACGTTATAACCAATTTAAATGTTTTTAGTTAATTTAGGTTAGTCACCAAAATTCGGTTAATTTGGGTTAGTTTCAACTTACTTTAATATTTTTAATCTGTTATGTTACGTTTTAGCCCTTTTTGGTGCTTTTGGTTAGTTTTGGTTAGTCGTTCAATCTACTTTCGGTCAATTTCAGTTAGTTTTAATTTATTTCAATCATTTGAACCGGTTCCGATACGTTATAACCAATTTTAAAGTTTTTGGTTACTTTTGGTTAGTCGCCAAAATTCGGCTAATTTGGGTTAGTTTTAACTTAAGTATTTTTAATCTGTTCTGATATGTATTAGACCGTTTTGGTGCTTTTAGTTACTTTTGGTTAGTCATTCAGTCAACTTTCGGTAACTTTCACTTAGTTCCAATTTATTTTAGTCATTTGAACCGGTTCCGATACGTTATAACCAATTTAAATGTGTTTGGTTAATTTTAGTTAGTCCTCAAAATTCGGTTAGTTTTGGTTAGTTTCAACTTACTTTCGTTCAATCAACCTTCGGTTAATTTCAGTTAGTTTTAATTTATTTTAGTCATTTGAACCGGTTCCGATACGTTATAACTAATTTTAATGTTTTCGGTTACTTGCCAATATTCGGTTAATTTGGGTTAGTTTTAATTTACTTTAACATTTTTAATCTGTTCCGATACGTTTTAGCCCGTTTTGGTGCTATTAGTTACTTTTGGTTAGTCATTCAATCAACTTTCGGTTACTCTCAGTTAGTTTCAATTTATTTTAGTCATTTGATTCGGTTCCGATACGTTATAATCAAATTTAATGTTTTTGGTTAGTCGCTTAAATTCGTTTCGTTTTAGTTAGTTTTAACTTACTTTAATTTTTGTAACCTGGTTACGATACGTTTTAGCCTGTTTTGGTGCTTTTGATTACTTTTGGCTAGCTTTGGTTAGTCGTTCAATTAACTTTCGGTTAGTTTCAGTTAGTTCCAATTTATTTTAGTCATTTGAACCGATTCCGATACCTTATGATCAAATTTAAGTTTACATAAATAAACTACCACGATCTCTCACGCGTATGGCGTCATGTGGCAAATGTAGCATGTAAAGTCCATTCAAGGCTATTGCGCTGTTACGTCAGAATTTCTGACGTCAAAAGAAAAGATCCGTACGTCTTAGATAGACTCGTACGTTATTTTTTACACTAGCCAAAAGATGTCTCTGTACCTGTTTTCTATTCCGGAGCACGTTCCGTTTTTATCAATTTTACATACTTATGACAATATTAGCCGCGTTCGTTTTTGTCATCTTTTTCCTCGACTTGCTCTGAAAATTTGACAGCCACGAGTTCTGTGTATTTAAAAGGAAAACCCAAGTCACGTGCCTGTCAAAATGTTGGAGCAAATCGAGGAAAAAGATGACAAAAACGAACGCGGCTATTGTTTTAAACGTCTGGGCATCTGAATAATACTTTTGACAGTTCGTGTAATTTAAAATAATAATATGCTTTTTATCGTCTAAAATCCGTTTAAAAACGATTTTAAATGGCAAAATTGTATATAATACCGCCCTGGCGGTAGAATTGGTTTGCGCATTTCCGTCTCATTTGCCGAGATTTGTCCTCATATCGCCGCGTAAGATGTTTACACATCAAAAATAAATTTTTTCTAGAGATATCATTTTTTAGTATTATCAAATAAATAGAAAACAAATATTACTTACAGCATCTTTTTCACATGTGAAATAATGCACTAATTTTAAAATTAAAGCTTGCTCTTTCTCACTGAACCGGTGGGGCATCTCAAAACGATTTTTATTAGCAATTATTAGCGTAAAACACAAACTAACTACCAACAAATCAATAAATGAATTAAATCTGTTATTTTCGTTATGATATTTTGACATTGGCGCAAATCGATGTCAAAGATTCCAATTTGACGGACCAATTTAGTACATACGTTCATTGCATAAAGAAAGATGGAATGATATGACGTAACAGCGCAATAGACTTGAACGGACTTTACTTTTTCACGATTTAAGTCCCTATATTAGGAAAACAGAAACATTTTCGATGTTAATACAGTCCATTTGCATTCGTTTCGTATTATCATTTAGCTGGAAAATGTAGACACTGGCACTGGTTAACAAAATCAATGTTTGACACCCAAGTCGTTTAACTTTGTATTCAATCTGACACGTAATATTTAGCATTATGTTTTATTTTTGTGCATTATGTGAATGTATACAAATAATTTGCCTTATCTTTTATCACCTTTGGTAAATGAAAAAAAAACTGTGGGAACAATTTTTATAACTGTTTATACATCCCATAGCTGCACAACTCTGCCGTCCTTTTCCCATTTCAACACATAAACATTAACTTATTTATAAAACATACAAACAAAACAATATATACACATAACGATAGTCTATTTACCCAAATAACAAATCTTTTTCAATTTCAATTCCTATGAAAATTTATTGCACTCCGGCCCAGGTAAGCGCGTATGATTGGCATCGAGTTCCACCTGTGTAGTGTCCTCAGTGAGCTTCAGGGAGAAAATTTGATTCCGTACCCCGCTAAACGAGCCGAGTGTCGCGGCTATTCTTCTTTAGGCTATGATCATGGTCTTGTTCGTGTTGTATACTTATCCCTACTCCTTCTGCAACATTTGAGTGGATTTCTCTATTTCTACCTTTATGGATTGAGAAATTTCATGAATTATTATCAATAGAAGTATACTAAATATAAAATAGTGAGTTTTTTAACTCCAAAAACCTTAAATAAAGTACATAACTTTTAATTTTTACCCCGTTCCTTAGCCCTGAGCTTAAAACCCTGTTTTTTTGTGCTGATACAATACGTCCTCTTTTCACTATGTAATATGATGTGGAGGTAATAGGTAATACAATGGTATTTACTTTAAAATACTCTATCGAACTTCCCAAATATCTTACCTTGCTTTGCATAGTAGGCTATTTTCTCTACTTTGGCAACATTATCTATTACGCTACCAAAACGTTCTCTTCTCCATGTTTGGTAAATATTGTCAATCATAGTATAAGTGGGATTTATTCAGGAATTGGCTACCATTTCTGGTAAATTATTAGATGTATTGCCGAGAAGATTCTTATTTTCATGTAGTTTGATGCTTTCACTGACTCCCAATCCATCCCCAAAATAACTGATAAAACATTTCTTAATGTTGTTATCAATTCACAGTAATTTATGACAATTCCTGCTAAAGGTGGATTGCAAAAAAATATTTTTTTTTCTTGCTCCTTTGTCACACCTTTCAACTTTAATATCGATACTAGATAAACAGTGTGTATTTCTTGTTGAATCTCTCACCTTTTTGTTTTTTCGAGCATGTTGACCAACAAACCATTTATGATATATCAATCTGAAATCACACAATAAAAATTTTTAGAATAAATGTAATGTTTATGTAATAAATTTGAATAACAATAAATAACACAAACCCAACTTTTGAGGATTATAGACAGCATTTTTTACAATCCAATTTGTGTTGGTTTCTTAGCAATATTCTTCTAACCACTCTACCACGTCTTTGCTAGACCACAAAATTACTCCTATAAACTACAACATTATTGTTTTTTACGCTTCCATCACGTTTAAATATGAATTTGGTTGATGACTCCACTCTGTTCGTTCATATTATAAATTTTTATATCGCGATAACTAGGGCTATGGTTATGACTGTTTATAATCAGCGGGAACACGACGTAGGCAACCCAACCAGCGAGAAGCATCTTCTCTGTTCGCCGGTAATAAATCTGACCAATCGTGTGGCAGTATTTGCGGCTGGTTCTGTAACGCAGAGGCTTCCTAAATACGCCAACGGTAGAGCTTTAAAAAGAAGTTAAGTATTTTGGAATCGTTCTGGACCAGAACCTAACTTGGAACCCACACCTGAAAAGAACTATCAAAAAAGAAACGGCAGAGCTTTGGGTCTATCGACGACTCTTTAGTAAATCATGGGGCCTAAATCCCCTCATCATCTGGTGGCCCTATAACACTGTTGTAAAGCCTATTATAATCTACGCCTGCTTAGTGCGGTGGGCAAAAACAAAGGAAATATTAACACAGCGAAAGCTAACAAGAGTACAAAGCCTCGCCTGTCTGGGTATAACAGGGGCTATGAAAACGTGCCCCACAGCGGCTCTGGCAACTCTATTTGACCTCCTTCCGCAGCACATATGCATAGAAAAAAAGGCCTGGTCCAGTGCGTATAGAGTCACTCAGACACAAAAACTGAAGTCAGGGAACCTGACTCGTTACCTTAAAATTCTGAAGGACATCCAGATGCGATGACCAAACCAACCGATACAATGGAAACAAATCTCCATTTTTATCGCTCCTTTGAAGTGGTAGTTGAAGACCACGATACTACAGGGGAAAGACTATTAAAAATTTGAGCGAGTCTGCTAGTACTCGAGACACTGACATGTAAACATATCCTATATGGACATCATCGACTTGAAACTCTAATGCCACCTTGGGCCGCGTGACGTCTGAATATAGGCAGCCACTTATTTGGAATTGGTTGCCTATATTCTGGCATTAGAAAGAACACGTTTTACAAGGAAACGCTGAAGTAGCTGCGCACTAATTACTGCGCATGGTTATGATGTCACATTGTCATTCACATTTCCGTAAACACATTTCCGTCCCATTTGCCCAGATTTACCCTCATACCGCCGTATAAGATGTTTACACATCAAAACAAACCGTAAAAATCAACGCGAGCGAAGCCGCGGGTAAAAGCTAAAAGTATTCTATGTCCTTTACTATACTCTTGAAAATATCTGTACAAAATTTCATGATGATCGGTTAAGTAGTTTACGCGTGGAAAATAGGATTAAAACTAACCGTAAAAATCAACGTGAGCGAGGCCGCGGGTAGAAGCCAAAAGTGTCCTATGTCCTTTACTGTACTCTTGAAAATATTTGTACAAAATTTCAGGATGATCGGTTAAGTAGTTTACGCATGGAAAATCGGATTATAATCAACGCGAGTGAAGCTAAAAGTATCCTATGTCCTTTACTATACTCTTGAAAATACTCAACAAAACTTCATGATGATCGGTTAAGCAGTTTAAGCGTGGAAAATAGGATTAAAACTAACCGTAAAAATCCACGCGAACGAAGCCACGGGTAAAAGCTAAAAGTGTCCTATGTCCTTTACTATACTCTTGAAAATATCTGTACAAAATTTCATGGTGATCGGTTGAGTAGGTTATGCGTGAAAGCGTAAGAAACAAAGAACAAACACATTCGCATTTATAATATTAGTTATTCGCATTTTTTAGATTTATAATATTAGTTAGGATTCTTTAATAATACTTACTGGCAGCTTCAATCGGAGTGAATTAATTCACTGCACAAATTCGACATGAAAATCCAATGCCATCAGGAATAAAATCAACCTATGGATCCAAATACACTGGTTATATAATATAATAATATATTGAGGAGCGGCCCGTCCACAATTCAAACCCATTCTTTTATCTTCGTCTCTTCCACGTTATCTGCCCGAGCTTGCTATCTTTCTCTGAGAGAATTTGATTGATTAATGGTCCGGAGTTTAAACTAATACAAGGAGCGATCAGTATATATATTTTGCTCATTATTTCAATGCGTGGATGCAGTACACTGTAAATTGGTCATACCCTGTCACATAGGCCTTCACTTTTCCATCCCATTTGCCGAGATTTACCTTCAACCCGCCGCGTAAGATGTTTATACATCAACAACTACAACTTACTGTCTGGTAAACAGATGGATCAAAGATGAAAGAAGGAGTGGGATCTGGAGTTTACGGATCTAGGTGTCGAATCTCTGTACCTTTAGGAAACACTCCCACAATATTTCAAATAGAACTAAATGCTATCAATATGCCCATATCTTAATGTGCCAAAAAGACCTAAGAGGTGCAAAAATCTATATCCTGTCAGATAGTCAAGCAGCCTTAAAATCGCTAGCATCTAGCAGAATCAACTCTCGGCTAGTGTGGGATTTTCGGATGGCTGCAGATCAACTGGCAAACAGAAACAGACTCACCCTAATGTGGGTACCAGGGCACGAGAGTGTAGAAGGCAACGAAGCCGCTAACCAGCTCGCACGGAATACTGCACAGACTGCTTTTTGCGGCCCTGAACCATTCTATGGCATCACTAGAGGGCACGTAATGAATGAACTCAGAAATTGAGAAAAACGGCAAAAAGAGACACATTGGGCCAATGCACTGAGCAGAGATAGGCCAAAAGACTCATTTCTCACTCGCGTAGTTAGGCGATAAAAAAGCTTCTCAAGCTACAAAAAAAAACTGGTCGTAGACCTTCTCACTGGACATGGCCCCTGGCGGTACCACCTCAAGAAAATGGGGAAAACCCCTCACAAACAATGCAGATTGTGCCAAACTAGGGTTGACACGTCAGAGTACCTATTCTGCGAATGTCAGGCACTGACTCGCCAAAGGTTGAGGCATCTCGAAAATGCCCTTGTGGCACCTGGAAATCTACAAAAGATCAACCCTCGAAATATTCTGAGTATCTCGAAAGAGATAGGAATTTTAATGTAAAATAGAAGAGTAGACAGAAAGTATCAATAATTGTGGTCGACGTGTTGAAGGACAAATCTTGCCGAACGACCCTTCTATACCATACCATCCCATACGTCGCGTCTGTCTGACGTTCATTATGTTGTTTACTTTTAAAAAACATGAGATCCCAAGAAGTGTTGGTTTTCTAATTCTCACTGTCTTAATTTTAGATGAACCTATAGATACAATCACAAAAGAAAGGCAAGCAACTATAAAAAAATCTTTAACTTTTTCTTAAGAAGTAAAAGTTATTACAAAATTGCATACCTTATTTAGATATTCGGAAATACGTTAAATATTAAAATAATATATTCTTATGGATAGACTTATGTTTAAGGAATTGAATAAACTCACCTTTATATATCAATTTAATTAGGTCTGTTAATACATTTGTCTTTGCTGCTAAGAGTTTCTGATGCTTTAGAAACATTTTCAGCCACTGTATAAAGAATATGTTCGAAGGGAAGAAAGATGTTGATATAGATAAGAGGTATAGATAATATTGCAACATAATCCAATATGAATATCTTCTGATATAATAGTTTCTTTCTAGATTCAATTGCAACATGATCGCCGTATCCTAAGACTTCCTCCCTATCATTGCCACTGTAATCCTATTGAGCTGATATGGTCAGAATGTAAGCTATGATGCTAATATTAGATCGATACATCCTGTCATAAGATTTAGTGTTTTAAATTTGCAGAACGAAGTACTTCAAGAGGTAAAATCTTATCCAACTTGTAGACATTGCTTTTTTACAAAAGAATCAGTCTTAAAAAATGAAAAACTACATCCAATCCACAAATGCGCTATAATTAACGAGGCCTCTACAAGAGAGAACCTGATCGGTGGTCATTATAGTCCTCAATTCTCGTGACTCGGATGATGATTATTTTAGCGATGAGCACGAAACAATATAGGTTAGTGTAGAATTTCTAGGCATTTGAGTTGTTCGGAAATAAACTATAAACCATATGTTTTCTCCAATATTTGAGTTTCATTTTATGGTGCCGCTCTACTCTACTTTGTTTAAGTTATTCTAGATAGAGCTGCAATAAAATCAAATACAATATGTTATATCCTCACTCATTCAATATTTTTTAAATGTCTCCTATGTTAAAAAATGACGTAAATATTTCAACAAATTCGAACTAAGGCCGTAATGGCAATATTTACAGTACCATAATAAACATAACCTATACAAAAATGGAATAAACTATTTTGAACCTAAGCGATTAAATGTATATATACACCACACAAATAAATTATAAATAACTTACTTATTTGCATATAAAACTGCTATAATGTGTAAAATTAATTCAATGATAAAGCAACAAAAATTGTAGCTAACGAAATATCAAACTGGGTTTACAGTTAAATTTAAATAGATGACAAAGTTTTGGCAAATTTCTATTTATTAATTTATTTACTGCACTTTACACATGCTTTCAAGTAAACAATCCTACTACAAATTACACTAAAAACTACAACAATTAACTGTAAAAGAACACTGTACAAATCACATTTCAATGTTGCATATCTGATATTAAAAATATTTGTGATTTTGTACGCGCACTCTTTCTAAAAGCAGCAAAGGCATTTGCTATGAATATTAGAGCAGAATAATTCTGTTCTTTCTCAACCAAGTTTGTTTCGCAGGTTAGGTACATTGTTTTTAAGGGGGAATGAGGTGTGTGTGAATTGAGTTGAATGTTTATTCGATTGACCACAAATCAATATCGTTTGCTAAAGACATAATTATTATAGTTTCTCGTTGCAAATATTGCACCTATTCTAAATTTCACAAAATTTAGATGATTTCCTTCACACAATTCAACATGGCCCCTGTATATCTACAAAACAACTGATACCTAACTTCTAAAATGAGACTTCAGGACAAATAAAATGTTGTTGTGTATATTACAGAGATTTTAGTAAGATGAATTCTTTCTAATTCTGAGTCCAAGTTAGATTGTACTGAATCTCGAATATAATAGAAAATTATTTCAAAATGTGTTTCACTAGGTACACCTCTCAAGTCATCTTCATGTCCGACGCATGTTTCTTAAAAGGCAATATTACAATTTCCACTTTGGTTTAAAAGATGATTAATTTCTGCTGGTTAGTGGAACTGTTATCGTTATCCAAACTTCACTAGAACAGCAAAATATTTCCGATTATATTGTGTTGTTTTTTATGATAATTTAAGGTCCTATTGCAAACCTCACAAGATTTTTTTTCTTCACTTGAAACAAAGTAGATTGCATACAATTTAAATAATCATATTGCAGATCCAAATATTAAAATTGAATCTATGAATTATGAGCATGACATGTTAAAAAAATTTTAAATTGAGCAGCGTATCGTATTCAATACCGACAACAACAATCCATTTTACGGATGTCATGGCACAGTTTATACCGTCACCGAATCAGTTATACAACTCTGAGCCGGCACCTTTATTAGTGAAGCCACACTGAAAAAAAAATTATTTGATCCAAATAAAAAATAATATTTATTTGGTTTATTTTAAAGATTTTCTTAGTTCGAAATAAATATTTATTGCGAACAAACAATATGATTTTATAATCGTTGTTCACATCAAACAAAAATAACTTTAAAACAAATAAAATTTTTTTGATTCGAATACGAGAAATTATTTCGTACAAATACCCAAAACATTGGTTTAAATACCCGGCCTAATTAAATTAAAACACAAAGCTTTTGGAACAAATATAACATATATATATTCTAAAACCTTTGTGTTTTGATTGAAATCTGAGGTATATTTGTTTCAAAAACGTTGTGTTTTAATTTAAACAGGTCGGTTATTTAAACCAAAGTTTTGGGCGTTTGTCCGAAATAATTTCTCTTATTTGAATCAAATCATTTTTATTTGGTCAAGCCTGTTCAAAGTTTACTGTTTGTGTTGCTGATGACTCAATAAAAAAAAAAAATTTTGGCTGTTGCAAATATGTGTTCATCTTTCTAAAAGGACTATTTATTGACATTCAGTTAGCTTAAAAAATGAAAAACGCTGTTATTATTCTTAAGACGTATTTAGGTTTCACGTTTTAGCTGAAATAAACTATATGTCTTAGTTTTCTTTTAATTGCTAAAGAATCCAAAATCCGAACCCTATCTAACCCGCCGATTTGTAAATGGTATGTCAGAATACTTAACTTTTAATTACCAAATTTATGACAGAAACAGTTTTCCACAGTAAATAAAATAAAAGTTTAAAAGGGATATCCAAGAAACATTTTTATTCAAAGGTATTAAAAGCAAAGAACAAAATGAGTATTCCCAAAATATAAATAAAAAATATAATCAGATTATTTTGTCTCTACTTATCACTAGTTTTGAAAGTTAATCATTTTTATAATAAAAAAAAAACTATTATTATAAGCTAAAAACATCTTTTTTCTAAATACTAGATATGAACATAAACATATTATGGGATAAGTTGTACTACTTATTAATTTTAACGGTAACTCACTAGTTTTTATAAAAAATACTAAAATTCTAGAGTCCATAAAAATTTTATCATAAAAAAATAGTGAAAGGCAGTAATATTTTACTTAATTAAACTAATAGGACATACAACTACCTCTTCAGATCCAGTATAATGAGCATTGAACGGAAATAGCACAAGATTTTCACCGATTCTATTGTTAGTAACGACATTACATCAAATTCCATCAGGCTACGTAAAACTTCGATGCCATCAATATTTTGATCTAAAATTAAAACAACAATAACAAAAACAAAACATAATAGAAACAAAACAATTGTGACTGTTGTTCATGATGATATTTGAATAGCCTGCTACATTGTTTAAAAGTATATCTTATCCATTTAGCTAAAATAATAATTTTTTTTAAATACTATATATTAGATTTAATCGAAATAAAAAACAATTTGCTTCAAAACTGTACTTCCATGGATCAACCATTTATTTATTCAGATTGAGTAAATAGGGCTTTGAAATACCTGTCAATTCTTATTATATTATGTAGGTACAAGAACGAAAACGCCATTGAACTTGAACAACGTAAAAAGCAAAAATTCTCAATCAAGATCGTACGCCAAACTGCCTAAGCGTACTGTTATACACTATTGTAGGCGTATATCGCGTGAATTCATCTGCATTTCTAGGTACTAACATCAGAAAACAAATTTTAATTCCTAGTAAAACTCACGCCATTTTGATTATGAGAGAACGCTTCTTATTTACTAACGATTAATTATGTACCTAGCTAAGTAATATAATAAAAACGTAACTTACCTTGAAATGAGGGCACAAATGACCCAAGTCCCACTTAATTAATGTACAGGGTGTCCCAAATTCGAGCCTCATCATTGGGATCTCGGAAACTAGAAGAGATACGAGGTCGGTTAAATAGAGGCAAAGTTGCGCAATTTGATGCTGATCCAAATGCCGCCTTAAAAGTTAAAAAATTCCGAACACTTCCGAAGATATTTAGAAAAAACCGAATATTCGCGATTTCATTTTTATTTTTTTATGACTCTATTTGAATAGATATGACAAAATAAATTTCACATTCTCATTGCTACTTTTTCTGTTCTACAAGATGGTGTTATCAGATTTTCAAACCGACGTTTCGTCTTTGAGCTGCCATAATCAACTTTGTTTTTTTAAATACGGCCCTGGATTTTTTATTACGAATTTTAAGAGCTTTTAATGTCCCAAAACCAATGATGCATCGCACTTATTGGAAAAAATCATTTTAATGATTCCCTGGTAAAATCTTACCAAAAATATGTTTTCTGTCTCTCTCTAACACATAAGGTCTTAAGGAAAATGCCATTAATATGAATTTTTCGAATAAGTGCGATACCTCATTGGTTTTGGGACTTTAGATGCTCTTAAAATCCGTAATAAAAAATCCAGGGCCGTATTTAAAAAAACAAAGTTGATGATGGCAGCTCAAAGACGAATCGTCGGTTTGAAAATCTGATAACACCATTTTGTAGAACAGAAAAAGTAGCAATGAGAATGTGAAATTTATTTTGTTATATCTATTCAAATAGAGTCATAAAAAAATTAAAATGAAATCGCGAATATTCGGTTTTTTCAAAAAATCTTCGTAAGTATTCGGAATTTTTAAACTTTTAAGATGGCATTTTGATCAGCATCAAATTGCACAACTTTGCCTCCATTTAACCGACCTCGTATCTCTTCTAGTTTCCGAGATCCCAATGATGAGGCTCGAATTTGGGACACCCTGTACTTTCCATCACAAATACTAAAAAAATAGCGACCTTGGGCGGATACACTCTATAAAATCTCCCTATAGGACGGCAGCAGAAATAAAACTAAACTGAGGGCACGAGGAGCGTAGAGCGTTGACGCGGCTGCGCAACTGCTACAAGTTGAACGAGACTCGGATGAAGTAATAATATTTAGTCCAATATTCAAAATCTTTAATTTAAAGCAACCCTTATTTGTTTTAAATAACGGAGAGGTTTCGTATCTGTAAAGCTTTAAAGTGAATAAATATGTGTTTAATATGGATAAAAGTCTCGCTATTACAAGGCAAAGAAATAACCAAGAAAAATCAAACACGCCCAATTATTTAAATTAAAGAAATTTTTTTTAATCTAAGTAGTTTTCATTTAAAGCAAATAAATAAAAAGCAAAGAAATATTTATTAAGTCTTCCTTTCCATATTTTTATCAGTGCAAATTCAATTTTTTTATGGATTCTCATACTTCGAGCATGCGCATTGTTAGTTGGAAACGTCAGAATTATACGGCCAGCTGGGCCGTGGACAGAGTCGAACTAGGATCTAATCATAGGCATATAACTAAGTCTATGGATTTAATACTCAAAATTCGCGAAAGCAGTCCACAAAAAGCACTACAAACAAAGCCAACTCTCGAACAAACAAGATGGTAGTTTTCGCTTTTCGGTTCCTTTTCAATCAACATACTTTTCCTGTCCTCGCGCAGAAAATCAATAATCGAGATCTCATCTGAATACAAGCACAATACAAGCCTGTTGCGTGCCTCGTTTTACGGTTAATTCTCGCCAACACTATCTCTTTCTCCTTACAGGCGGTATCTTATTGAAAAGAGACATACATATATGCCGAACTGATGTTTTATTTATAAAGGCAGCGCTCACTCATTGAGCGCAAGCTCAAGATAAGAACTACCAGCTCTCCTATTGGTTGAAGCGCTTGGCTTCAAAACACATGGAGAGTTGTTTAACTGATTCGGGTAAGGTATAAACTGTGGTCATGGCTCCTCCCCAAAATTATTCTGAATCAATTTAGACATGCTTTAAAACTGACTTTATGATATCAAATCGCGATTTTCTTGCAGAACATTTCCATAAAAGTACAGGTCAATTTTGCGAAAACTCGTTTTCTATAGAATTCTGGTACATGGCTGATAAACTTAAGAAATTGTCTTCAAGTCCAGGGAAACAATACTATCTAAGAAAAACTATAAATGCTTTCTTTCAAAAATTGACACGTTTTCCAAATTGCCATTAATGTGTCGTCAATATGTGTGTGGCCGTCACCCGAAAATATTCAAAGTCAATGTATTGCAGTTCAATAATAATAGATTATTGACGAAACCTGAGTAATTTTTCTTCGAAAAACAGTTGCGCAGCACGAGATATATTCCTTCTTAATCATTTGTTTAGTTGATTCATATTTACCGGATTTTCCAAGTTCTAAGCATATATAATATGTATAAAGTGTGCGAAATTAATTTTGTTTTTTGACTTTACTAAATACTTTGGAGAAATGATGATGAGGGGAATGTTTAATACATAGTAAACATAGACATATAAAAGAAAAATCCATGACTTTGATAGTATATTATTAAGCAAGTTTTAGACAGATGCTACAAATATTTTGCTAATTATTAAAGTAAGATTGCTTGTCTATTAATTATTTCAATCGAGTTATGCTTGCTTGGAAATTTTGCAAAATTATCCGTTTTTTATCTTGTCAGGTAGCCTTGCTATCAATTTATGTTAATTTTTATGTGCCGACTCCATATTACTGCCCTAGTTCATTAATGAACATATATAATTGAATATTTTGACAAGGGGTAAAGAAAACTTCTCAAATTAAAAATCAGTCATTAATAAAGCTAGTATTCAACAAAGAAACCGCAAAAATTATACAATTGAATGAATTAATATAATTGCGAGTATCACGTGCCTTTAAGTAAGACCTTTGCTCTGGTGATAGGTAAATAAGTACATTAAGCAATGAAATATATATTGTAACATAAAATGTATTTATATTACTATTTGAAACCATATTTTGTCGTGTTTCAATATTATTCCTTCACACTAAAATCAGTCCTTATTATATAAGATTCAAATTCATTTACTCATCTAAGAAGACATTAAATGAATCAAATGAGAATTTGTTCCAGATTATAGAATCAATATTCTCTATAACAACTATTTCTTGGTATAATTTCCAATAGATGAATATATCGGACCTTAACCTAATATTCTAGAAAACAAAGATTTATAAATTTTGACACGTAGTTTGTACGCACTTAAAGTTCAGGCATATATGTTGTTTTTCGTACAACATTTCTGCTTGAAGCAAAATGCCAAGACAGTTGTTGATCTATATGGAGGAAGAGAGTTCCATTTAAATAACGGCTGATCAAAAATAATTTATGATGAAAGGTATGCCAATAATACTCAACCAACCATCGAGCGAATCCTATTTTTACGGTTGGTTTATTTCAGAAAGTTAATGAAAGAAAATGCATAATCAATGAGGAAAGGGAGATAAAACATACGTTGATACGAAATTGGGACATTAATCTGATTGAATAAAATAATGGAAATATAAATTGAATGAATAGAGAAAGCTCAAGACAAATTGAAAGAACATAGGTAGAAGCTGTCTCAGTGTCAACTTTAATTCATTTTCCAAATCCATGGCCAACTATGTGCTCCTAATGAGTAATACTACCACCTTAAATAAGAATTCAGGTTAAGGAAGATTGGATAGTGTAAGTTTCATAACTGCAAATTAACCGTCCCTATACCGTAACTGAAAAAAGTATGAATTTTTTTATTTTAAAAAATTGTCTTAATCTTTTAAAATAATTTTGTCAAACATTTCATACTAGGTTGGGGATTGAAACATTCGGCAAAATGCACTACAACAGAGGTTTCGCCACAATACTCAAACAAAATGTTTGCACTCGACGCTAACCATGTTAGCATTTAAACTGCTTTAGTCATCTCATGATGATGCTAACGCCCGGTCCTACGTGAGCGATTTGCAGCGAACGCGAACGCGAATCAGTGGCGATGCCGTGCGACTATATTAACTTTTCGTACGGCATCGCCAGCGCTTCGCATTCGCGTCGACTGTAAATCGCTCACCTAGGACTTGGCGTAACATGGTTAGCGAAACGCGCGCCGCCGTCGCCTGTAAAAATATTGCCTCGGTATTGTGGACAAAACTGTGTTGTAATAGTTATTTGTGTTTTAGAGCGCAAAATAACGGATTGCTGCTTGAGAAAGAATGTTACTTTGCGCTCGAAAAACACAGAACTTTTTCTACAGCCGCATTTTTTTAAAATGTTCTCTATAGTTATTCTGAAACCGGCGCGCGGCGAGCCGGTAGTGCTTCCATGACCACACTCGACGGAAAAAATGAGAATTTTCTTTTCCATGTTCGCTCTAGAGCGAAAATAAGGATCCCCGGCATTCGTCGATTTCGCGATTTCATTTGAATTTAGTAATTAGTTATTTTACGCACGGCTGTAGAAAATACATAGTTATTTGTGTATTTAGAGCGCAAAGTAACAGATTGCCGCTTGAGAAAGATTGTTACTACGCGACGCGTAGCGGAGCGCAGTAATCTTACTTTGCGCTCGAAAAACACACATAACTTTTTCTACAGATGTAATTTTAATAGTTAAAACTTAATTTTTTTGTTTTATATTCTGAAATCTGCAGATGACTGTAATGTTTAACATATTGTTATATTCGGGCATATAGCGGGAATGCTCTATGCAGCAACAACAAACGTATGACTGTCATTTATTTTCGGTTACCATGGATAATAAGTATTCGTAGTCATCTAAGACTACTTATTATTTTATTTAATCTAATGTAGTCATATCACACTTTTTGGAATTTAATTAGCATGAAGCCGATAGATCAAAAAAATTATATTTCTTCTGTGGTTACAATATGAATGATTATTATAAAAATTATATTGTTTTAACAGTACATATTTAACATTTTGGTTGATAATATCTAAACATTATTTATTTATTGGTGAATATTAAAAGTAAATGAACAATTTTTGCAATTGTTTATTGCTATTTTCGATCCAGATGATGGATTAATTGAAATTTCTTCTTTTATTGATGATTCACCAATCGATGTGGATGGACCCGATGAACTCAAAATCTTGCGAGTTACGTCAGTGTTTGATGACTCAACAACCGATGTAGATGGACACGATGAACCCAAAATCTTCTGGGCTATGTCAATTTTATTAGCAATAGCGTCATCTTATATTCTTCTGCGACACTTGAGCTTTTCCAGCCTCCGTGACGTTTAAGTTGGATTAAATCTGCGCCTCCATTACTTAAAAGAGTAGCTAATGTTCGCCTTAAGCAGTGGCCAGTAAATAATTTGGGGTTTGGTAATTTTAGATATGTAGCGATCTCCGTGGGAATTTTTGCAATAGAATTTATCCCAACAACTTGATTATGGCAACTTCCTCTAACATATTTAAGAAAAAATCGACGTGAGGACGCTTTTATTGGCCGTAAGTTGCAATACTTCCTATAGAACGACAAATAGTCTATTAAGTCATCGGTATTAGTTATTGTAAAAACACGGCTTCTTTTCGTCTTCGAATCTGGAATTTGCACAATAAGCATCGAGTCTTTATCCTCAATGTCGTCGATAGTCATTTTAACGAGTTCGTCTCGTCGACAACCTCCAGCAATTCCGAAAATCAGAACATTTGTTTTCAGTAGATAATACTCATCAGGTGCTTCTTGTAAGAACTTTTTTACGTTTTCTTGAGTGAAAATTTTAGATTTTTTGGCTTTGTAGCCATCATTCTGTTGTTTTAAATATGCAAAAACTTTCTTATATTGTTTTATATCGATATTATCATATACAGATATTGTCGATTTTAACATTGAATAAATAGACCAAAGCGTAGGCGGCTTCATTACCTTTGCTTTTTCCGATAAATACGCAAGGAAGACATTTTCAGAGAGCCTCGTCACAGTTTTCCCATTGCACCAGGTTTTAAACAGGCGGTATTGTTTTTCATATTTACCTCTGGACTTTTCTGGTAGTAAATTTAAAGTTGCGCATTTGGCTGCTTCAGAAATATCAGGCTGAGTACCGGAACAATCATCACTTTTGCTTCCCATAATGATTAAATAATTAATTATTATATTAATTTTACAGAACGAAAAGAAAAAATTGACACAATTTGACATAATTTTTAAATCCAGCGGATAACGTCGGCGGATCAGTGAGCGAACGATCGTCATTTATTTATCTTCGGTTTCTATGACCATTCATAGCATACTCGACGAAAAAAGTGAGAATTTTCATTTCCATGTTCGCGCTAGAGGGCAAAATAAGGATCCGCGGCATTCGTCGATTTCGGGATTTCATTTGAATTTAGTTATTAGTTATTTTGCGCGCGGCTGTATAAAAAACATTTTGTAAGTAGTGCAACGTTCCACAGGTAGCAAAGATACCGAACAAATTCAGAATAGATTTCTGCAACATAAGAGGTCTACATACAAACACAAACATTAATTCGGTATACTAGCATCTACAAGCAAATAGACCACACATACTAGCTCCTACAGAAACACAGGTATGTTCTACAACCAGTGTTGCCAAATCAATTTTATAGTTAGGTAGTAGATTGATGTAAAAAAAATAGTAGATTGATTAAAAAAAATAGTAGATTACAAATTCACTGTCTAGGTTTTAAATAAAACTAAAAACGATCCTATTTCATATTATTCAGTCCGTTTTGAGTAAACACGCCGACACACAAGTCATAAGTAAAATGCCAATGACGTTTGATTCAAAGGACGAGCCGGTGAGTCCCTTATATGTATATACAGAACTTGTGGTGGTGGTGCCAATTTTAAAAACTGCACAAAAAAAAACGCAATCGCACTGCACAAAAATAATTAAGATGATATGTTAGAATTTTAAGATTTCTGTTTAATTTTTTCTTGTAATTTTAGGATATCTAATCAAGTATTCTGTTTTTCTCTAAATAATAGTAGAATTTACCTTTAAGAAAGTAGAATAGTAGCCAAAGGTCAAAAATCGTAGATCTACTATAAAAATAGTAGACCTGGTAACACTGTCTACAACGACAACAGTAAGCTACCCCTACCCTACACTCCCGATTTACACATAAGTTCGGAATATGCTTTTTGTCCGAAGCGACTTTTCGGGTCACTGCGAGGAAACAGTCGAACCGAACAATCTTGACGTCATGTGGCTCAAGTTCACCTCCAAGAGATTAATCAAGTTCATATGCTGTGTCGAGCGATAGAGCCTGCAAAACTTTTTTACAACATTAGCTACCACTGCTGATTCAATACAGGTCGACCACCCCAATTCAGAAATAATCGATCTGGGAGATTTAAATGCCTATAACACCAACTCAAATATCACAACAAGACCGACAACGAAGGTAGCGAAGCTGAAGCATTTGCCATCAGCTGCGGGCTTACTCAACTTGTAGTCGAAGCAACTCGGATCTCAGAGAAAAACTAGTAAGCCGCCCTCTTGGATCTTTTTCTAACTACAAATCCTGATTCAATTTGTGCCGAAAATGGGGGTATTAAAGAAATTTGGAATAAAAAGTTAAAATTTGGTGAAGTTGAAGTTTAAATGGCGTTGAACATGATTCAGTCGAGTCCCGCGACGTCCCGGCTGGGGAAATGCCGCCATCTTGAATTAAAATCTGCCATATTTAATTTTCGTCGGCAGACTTTTTTTCTTTCTCATTTGGTTTCTGAATAAGATTATGTACACTGTTTTTTATGTAATAACTCTAAGGTGTTACCTTTTTATTTTCCTGACAGTAAACTAATTAGAAATGGGGAACTTTTAGCGATTTATACAAATCTTTAAAAAAAAACAGGAACATTCTAGAAATAAATACCTTAAAATTCTAAGATATTATTAAAACTTTTTAATCACAATACCTATAATATATAATAATTAGAGCACTATTTTCATAAGTTCATTGCCGCAGTTACTGTCATTCGCGTTCTCGCCATTTTCTCGTGCATCATGGAGGCAAGTGAAGTGAATTTAGACATTATTTGTGTGTTTTGTTCAGATCTACTGGAAAATTCGGAACGTGGATCTACTACACAAGTATCAGATGGTCAACGTGGAGGTTTGGCGAAGATAAAGGAGTTTAGTGATCAGCAACAGGATAATATAAGTTTATTAATTGGAGAGAAAAGAGTGCTTCGAGTTCACACCGCGTGTCGTCGCAACTACACACGGCGTGTAAAGAAGCCGACTACATCACCGACTGCAATGGAATCGACACCTGGGCCGTCTTTGCCGAGTACCGGAGACTACTCATTCCAATTTCGGTCGTCCTGTATTTTCTGCGGGCTTGACGCGAAAGTGGACGAACGACATCCTGACCGAAATGATGTCTGCTTAGTACGAGACATTGATAAAAAGAAAAATCAGGTAAAAGTAGCCTTGAATATTAAAAAAATATGTGCGAAACGTAACGATGAGTGGGGGAAATTGGTACTGTCTCGTACTGATTCTGTTCTTTGTCTTGTAGCTGCAGAGGCTCGATACCATTTAAAATGCTATGCTTTATTTGAGAGAATTGGTTCTATTCCACCAGGTAATTCTTTTAACACAAAGCAAAACGCAACTGACAAACTAAAGGTAGCGGCATTTGAGAAGTTGTGTTCATATCTAGAAGACAACGATGAATGTCAATATGGGATATATGATTTAATTGACAAGTTTAAAGAATTTTCAGATGACAGTGAATGCTACACTGCAAAACATCTCATAAGCAAGCTTGAAAAACGGTATGGTGACCGTACTTTAATTTCCTCGCAGAAGCGATTAGGAACAGTCGTTTGTTTTCGTGGAGTTGCATGCCGACTTCTTAACGAAAAATGGTATTCAGAAAGATGTCAAAATGAAAGAAAAGAAAAGCAACGAATACTGCAAACAGCAGCGTCTATTTTCCGTGATGACATAAAATCTGTTATTTGTGACACTGAGAAGTACCCTACCTTGAACGAGATTAGGTCCGGTGGCAAGGACCACGTCCCCGATAATTTAATCTTTTTTATCGATGTTCTTACGTCACGTAAGAGAACCAACGTAGACATATCTAAAACTCGACTTGCTTTGGCAAACATTATAATGACAGCTATCCGGCCTAATACCTTTGTTAGTCCAGTGAAGGCTGCTCTTGGCCTTTATTTGCACAGAAAATTTAGATCTAAACTGCTCATTGACTGATTTTCAAATATTGGCATTTGTATAAGCTATAACGAAGTTTTAAAATATGATGGTTCAGTCGCTGTGAATGGCAAATTTTCGGTGGATCACGATGCTTTTTTTCAATTCGTATTTGACAATGCGGACCATAATATTCGCACTATAGATGGCCACGGCACATTTCATGCCATGGGTGGCGTCATGTGTGTCACCCCTGGTGCTCTCTTGACAACAAGCTTTGATATTCCACGGCCACGAAAACCTTCACCTACGTCAGAGGTAGCTTCACATGGTACCATAGATATAAAACCACACCCTGTTCCCTATAAAACTGGACTGAACCGTATTTATTTCGAAAGTGTGTTTACACCTTACTTAAAGCCACCTAGTTTTGAACGCGTTCGTTTTCTTGACATTCTTTGGTTGCTGGGACCCGCTATTGTAGATACTCCGTATGCAGGTTGGAGTGGTTTTAATGACAAGGCCTTGAAACAAGGAATAACGGCCAAGGAAGTATTACCCCTCTCAGCAGTAATTCCTTTGCCTTTTATCAACCAAACACCAACTAATCCCTCTACTGTGAGAACTTCTTTAGAATATGCCGTTGAAAAATGTCAGGAAAATGGACAACAATCCTGCATTGTAACATAGACCTCCCTCTATATCTTAAGGCCGTAGATATTGTTCGTAGTGTCCCAGATAATATCCCGCTTTCTAGGGTTATAGTTCGACTTGGTGGTTTCCATCTTTTAATGTCATTTATGGGTGCAGTGGGTCACATAATGGCTGGGAGTGGCCTTGAAGAACTATGGGAACAAGTCTACGCAGCGCACACCGTACCGCATATGATGACAGGTCATGCATAGGCAAGAGCCTTCCGCGCTCATTCTTTAACCAGCTTAGCCCTTGGGAACCTTTTATTGAAAAGGTGCATCGATGAGGACCTAAGTGAAGAACAGCTGCAGGATTTGAGGGAGGAGTATCAAAAGTTGCAAGACAGCCAACACGACATTAATGAAACGCTGAAGTTCCCTGCTATCGCACATGTTATGTCTCTTTTAGAACAACGTTTACAAAACGAAGCAAGCAGGAGCCGCACCGGCGCATTGTGGGTACAGTATTTTTATCAGGTTCAAATAATCCACGACTTTGTAAGAGCTGAAAGGACTGGTGATTGGAAGCTTCACTTATTCTGTGTTGAGCAAATGCTATCTCATTTGCGGGCCGCTGGCCATGACAGTTATGTGAAGGCTTGTCTCGTTTATTTGCAAGATATGAATGATCTAGAAAAAACACTTACAACAGAGGAATATGACAAATTTGTGAATCAGTCATTTTTTACAGTGTACCGGACAGAGAAGCTGTGTGGTACATGGACTGATATGATTATAGAGCAGGTTCTAATGCGCTCCTTGAAGGTAGAGGGTGGATTGACACGCGGCAGAGGCATAACTGATGCTTCCTTAGGGCGTTTTGTAGGTGCAGCAGCGGCATCTGTGAACATTATGCAAGCCTGCGAAGAGTTTTGTGGTGTATTTAGCACCAGCAGTGAGCAGCATGTGGAGCTCGGACTCTCAAGGCAGAAACGGGACATACAAGATTTCAAAAAAATACATGACCTGTTTTCCAGTTTTCATCCATTTGATCAAATTGAAGATAACCTGGTAGCACTTGGAAGTGGCGTAATAGGTAACACGATGGTTAACTGTGAAAAGGCTGTTGCAATAGGAGAAGAAGGAATTACAAAAGTTGCAGGGAAGTCCTTTACTAATGCAACGTTACAGCGAAAGGACAAGGTAGTCATACTTGCTTCTCTATCTACCACCATAAAGGTTGGAGAACGGTCAGTAGAGGTCAACCCACTTATTCTTTTTCACCGTATAATTTGTGTGGTGAAAGATGACGATCAATTAAAGGAATGTTTACAGTATGAGCTTGCACCCTACCCAACAGCATTATTTAGCCATGGTCTTATGAGGAAGGCAACAAAGTCAACACTCATCCATATTATTTCCAAAATTTGTCCTCCCGGTGAAGTTCTCCCAGAGAATCTGTTGGAAAAACCAACAGAGATATTTGTTAGTTTAGTTTTATATGTT
>MU182935.1:179349-199142 GCA_016904865.1 Pissodes strobi
AGGCCACCGGATAATACGTTCTGTCCAGTGCGCTACAGTGTGGTAAAGGCATTATTTCCACAGAATCCTTTCTACATATTGGATCGAGGAGATCTGCTGCACCGAGTTGCGTGGCCAAATATTGATACTGCAGTGTATAGTGAAGTATGCAAGAGATATGTCAACTACGTCATGACAACGTACGGACCTAATACTATCGTAGTGTTCGACGGATATGACAGCGGCCCCACAACAAAGGATGCAGAACATCAGAGAAGAGGAAACACTTCTACAAGAGACTACAAAATTGGCAGTTCTAATCCGGTGAAGGGTACGAGGGAAGCAATTTTGAGCAATCCAATTTCGAGGCTGAAGGTCTTGGTGTTTTGCAAGCGAACGCAGATGCAGACTGTAGCATTATTATGGCGGCATTATCAAAAGCACAGGAGGGTTGCAATGCCGTAGTAGTTGGCCAAGACACGGACCTTCTCGTCTTGATTATTGGGCTCTCACCTGTTGATTCCAGTATTTTTATGTTGATCCCGGGAGCACCAGGAAAACCACGTAAGATATTCAGCGGAAAAATTTTGGCATCAGATCTTGCCGACATCCGCGAGGTAATACTTTTTCTTCATGCGATGACTGGATGTGATACAACGTCTGCTTTGTTTAGAATAGGAAAGAATCGTGCCTTTAAAATTTTAAACGCAAAAGAGGAAGTTCGAAAAAATGTTGCTGCTTTTGAAAAAGAAAATGCAACTAAATCTGCATTGGAGCAAGCTGGCGAAGAGTTTTTGGTAGAGCTATATGGAGGGTCTATACCAGACGGTCTAAATACATGTAGATTTAAAAAATATGTCTCATCAGTTGCAAAGCAGCCCATACAAGACAAGTTGGATCTAGCTACTCTGCCACCCACCGCAGCGGCAGCTAAGTATCATTTCTATCGGGTTTATCACCAGGTTCAACAGTGGCGTGGTGTGGATCTTGACCCCAGTGATTGGGGCTGGAAATCCGTTGATGGTGTTTTGCAGCCAGTAGTTACTCTAATCGACGCAGCTCCTCCTCACCTGCTGAAGCTTATATTTTGCACTTGCAGGGGGGACTGCAGTAACAAGTGCGAGTGTCGCCGATCAGGGCTCACTTGTGGCACGATGTGTGGAACCTGTGTAGGTGAAAACTGTTCTAACAAGGCTGAGCCAATGGAGGAAATTGACGTCGATGACGCAGCTGAGGTTGACGACTTGGGGGAAGAAGCCTCGACAAACAGTAAATGCACTAGGTATTTTTTGTGTACAGTACCCTTTATATAAAACTAATACCTGCTTTATTCTCTAGTATTAAGAAACGGCATCCCGAACAACAGACAACACCAGAATAGTAGGGACTTCAGGAGAGACCTTGAATAAGCGTAAGTTAATTTGCGATGCGATGTTTTTGTTCCTGAGTTTTGTTGAGGTTAATATGTTTCTTAGAGGATCAAGAAGGTAGATGACATAGCTAACCTTAATCGTAAGCAGCATATCGAACGAGGAATCAGATCCAGGAGCTTAAGTTAAAGTGAATCGCTTAAATTTTGTAATATTTCATAATAAAAAAAATTAAAAAGTATGTCCGAAACCCTACTAATTAAAATTTTAATTACATTTAAATTTTAAATATTCCACTGTCAAGCAGTGGCGGTCGTCAGCTCTTATTTACTAGGAGGCATACATTTTCGTAAATTTAAATAGAATCTATATGTTTTACATTCATTCAATGCTGTCAATGTGATTTTTTTATTTTTGTAAAATATTGGTGCGCGCGTTCCCCCCGCGCCTTCGAGACGACGCCCATGGCAAGCATATTCATTTAAGTAAAAAAATACAACTTTTGAAATTCGCACGAGAAAACTTAAACGAAAATTTTTAATTAGAACTCAAAAGAAAGTGATTAAATAATTGTTTACTGGAAACAAATATGGCGGTTTTTAAATTAACATGGCGGCGTTTCCCCATCCGGGACATCATGGGACTCGATGGAATCATGCTCAGAGCTGTTTAACCTATTACTAAACCAAGTTTCAACTTTTTATTCTGAATTTCTTTATTAAAATACAATTTGACTGTACTAATTAGGTATTTCCGACCACAAACTTATTACAACGGTTTTTGAACTACCACCTCTACAGAAGGATCCTTCATTGCCTCGTAAAATCAGGCATTACAAACATGCAAACTGGGCCGATCTGAGAGAGTTCTACCTAGATTTTCCTTGGCTCAACGTCTGCTTTGACACTGACGACCTGTCAGTCTGTTGCGAAGAGATTATGCAAGTAATCTCCTCAGGAATGAAAGCATACATCCCAAATTCCATCACATTATCGTCAAAAGAAAAGCTCTGGTTCGATAGAACATGCGAAAGAGCTGTAGATAGGAAACAGCAAGCCTACAAGTACTGGCAGCAAAATCTGACCACTGAAAGTCGCAGTTACTTTGCCGAAGCAAGAAATAAATGCAAACGCGTGATTGGCGAAATTAAGAAAAAACACGATCAGAGAATCAGGAGTAAACTTTTGCACTGCCCCAGTGGCTCCAGGAATTTCTAATCGGTAGGAAAGACAGTAAGTAACAACTTTACAAAAACATCTCTCCCACTTCTGACATCTGCGGAGCGGCGCCGCGTCACGGCGACTACATACAGCTAAAGAAAAAGAAAACATGTTCTCCGAAATGTTTTCATCGCACTTTGCTTTAAACGTCCCCCAAGGCTCTCCCCACCACATCCAACGTCAACACTACCACAGCATATATAACATAGAGCAAGCCCACTCTCGCTTCGTTTTTATGTTGTAAAAATAATAAACTTTTACGCGCATATCACCCCCTCCAATGCAGCAGCCGACGCGACGGCCAGGCTATGGCGGCCCGCTAAGAATTAAACGGGACCGGATTTGCAATTTTTTATGTGCCTAGTATAGTTACAAGAAAACTGTTTCATTCGGAAATAATGCTGAACAATTTTTTAAATGCTCTGCATGTGTGTGAATTTATTATGTAAGGTCAAAATGAAGTACATTGTTATCGCGTTGGTTGCTTCTTAAAAAAAATATGTGTACATTACACGAGTACGAGAATTACGAAATGCGAGTGTCTTAATAGCCATTTAATGAGAGTTGCATACACTATTTTCTCTACGACCAGTCATAATAATAAAAAATATGTACTTTATCTTTTAAAATTTCTTATGCAAATAATAAGAATTAACGTCATAATTGATAAATTTTAAATGTCGTGATCATAGCAATCTTTGATATTGACCGAATATTACTCTGATGTTGCATTTTGATTGCTTATAACCCTGTATCATAATGAAATGTCAGTATCATATGAGTCTCATTATGCTTTTGCATGCATTTTTTTTTAATTCTTCAACATGTGAAATTATACCACGTACTACAAAATTTCACAATAGGTATGACAAACAGAACCTTGACACTAGCAAAATAATCTACCTACTGGTTTGGTTCTCTAGGCCACTATTGTTATTTTTAATTTTCATTATAAATACCTTATATTGTTATTTCGATAAAAATCTGTAACTACATACCTTCTCACATCTAATGGGAACCTGGAGAAACTGAAATTACAGTTTTTTGAATTGTTCGTACACTTTATTGCCGCACAGCGACTTATTCCACTACTAATGTCACTCATAATATTTAATTTTCACGCAATAAACACAAATTTACCGACTCCGAATCTATACTCTCGCATTATGCGCCAACATGCGTCAACGTGAAACTGTTAGCTCGAGCTGCTGAGAATATGGCGTCTAGTACATCTCGACACGAGATTTCAGGCCGAGTGGTTTTGCTATAACAGCTTGCAAGTGCTCAATCCGCCGACGCAGGAACCTAACCTAATTTTGAGAGCAGCAAACAATAACAGTAAACAACAACAACAATCAATCTCGAAACCGAATTTGTCTAAGAACCAGGATGATCTTGACAAAAACAGTGACGACTCGGCCAATGTCGATAAAGGCTGGTTGGTCGTACCACCTAAAAATCGTATTAATTCTGCCAGCAAACGTAGGCAAAGCGGCGGGGTTATGGGTACGGGCACGGTGTCGGGAATATGTATTGATGTGGACCCAAAAAAGGTCTCGAAATTCGTATCACGACTGAAACCCGAAACGCGAAGTGAAGATTTACAAACGTATGTGCGAGGATTCTTTCCGGAAGCAGAATGCAGTGCTTTGGTGCCTAGGTTCCCGAGCCATTACAGTTCGTTTAAGATATGTATCAATTCGGTGAACGAGGTCGGAGCGCTTGACCCCACTAAGTGGCCGGCCGGTACACTTGTATCAAAGTTTTTTCAAAAGAGGAGAACGTTGTCAAGAATCGGATAATTAGGGACTCACCTAGTTTTTCTTTATCTGGTCCGGATTCTGGTGAGGCCGGGGAAATCGGTTTCGATGTAGTGGTTGTGAATGTTCAGGGTATTTCCAACAAGCTGAATAACCTAGAAGTGTTCTTAAAAGATGTAAATCCAAATGTTGTATGTATTACCGAGCATTGGTGCAACAAATCAACAATAAGCTTAACAAATTTTGGTGAGTACAGAATTGCATGCAGTTTTTCTCGTCAATACTCTGTGCACGGAGGATCAGCAATTTACCTTAAACATGGGCTGTGTTGGAAGGAATTAGACTGTGGTTATTTCTCGGTGGAACGTCATATAGAAGTGTGTGCTTGTCTGATCAGGCTCGAGAACAAACACATCTATGTATTTTGTATATATCGACCTCCGAATGGAGACCTTAACATATTTTTTATCAAATGTCAAACTGTGTTATCTAAATTCTGTAAAAATAACAATATCATATACATGTGTGGTGACTTTAATATAAACTTTCTGAGACATTCCATGGACAGAACACTGCTCTGTGACTTATTAGATAGCTTTAATTTACGGGTCACCTCGGGGGACCCAACTAGAATTCAAGTCAACAAAAACAGCACTGTTTCTGAAACAAAGATAGATTACATTGTTACAAATAATCGGTATGCTTTGAGTTCGTCTACGAGCGTACTACAGGGTAACCTTGGCGACCACCTGGCGCTATTTCATGTAGGGCGGGGGGGGGGGGGGGGTCTCGAATGATTCGGAGACATCTACCATAGGGTACAGGAGTTACTCTGCTTTTAATTTGTGTATGTTGAGGTCGTTAATGCTTGGTGTTGATTTTTGTGATGTGTATGGGTCGGATGTTCACAGGGCATATTGTGAGCTCGCAGATATTTTAAATTGGGCAATCGAAGCAAACTGCCCATATCGGGAAAAAAATCAAGTAGGAATGGGCACAATAGCAAATGGATTACTCCAGATGTTGTCGAAAGCAGCAGGGAGCTCAAAAATATTTTTTGGTTATCGAAACAGGTCAGTAATAGCAATATTAGTGAACTTTATAGGGTTAAGAAAAAGGATCACAATAGGTTAGTCAAGCGGTGTAAGATAGCATATTATAGGAATATAATTATTGATAATAGCCATAATAAACCAAGGTCAATTTGGAAACTTGTTAATCGGTCATTGGGTAGGTCTGGTAAGTCCAGCATCATATATTTGAGTGTTGACGGTGTATTGACTAATGACAGTGTACCGGTGGCCAGCGTTTTTGGCAGCTACTTTTCCACTGTCGCTCGGAATAGTTTGAGGGTTAAATTTGGGACTGATCAGTCTCAGGTGTGTACGTTACCATCCAGAAGTGTACCTAGCACTTTTGTTTGGAGAGATGTAGATAGTCTTGAGGTACTAGATGTTATTAGGCGCGCCAGAGTTAAGAACAGTCCCGGACTAGACAATATATCAATTAAGGTGCTTAAAGCAATACAAAATGAAATATCTGATCCACTAGCTTACATAGCTAATTTAATGTATAAAAATGGAAAATTTCCTAGTAAATTAAAAATTGGGGTGGTTTCACCTATTTATAAAAAACAAGATCCCACAAGTCCTGAGAATTATAGGCCGGTAACTGTACTGAATGTTGTGTCAAAGATCTTGGAGAGACTGATATATAACAGAGTGATCGATTTTGTCCGTGGCTATGGCATACTCAACAGGGCTCAGCACGGGTTTATCGCGGGCAGATCGACGGAGACAGCGGCTGCCAGTTTTCTCGGGGCAGTTTACAAAAAACTGGATGAGGGATTTTTTGTGGCCGGGGTCTTCTTCGATCTTTCGCGATCCTTTGATGCTTTGGACATCAACTTTCTTCTGGTTAAGCTCTATGCAAATGGCCTGCGAGGAGGAATCCTGGACCTGCTGGCATCCTACCTTACGGATAGAAGGTTTTGCGTTAAGGTTGGTTGTGTTTTTTCATATATGTATGAGGTGGATGTCGGTGTGCCTCAGGGGTCTGTGCTGGGGCCATTACTGTTCTTGTTGTTAGTTAACGAAATAACTGAATACGTCACCGGAGGCTGTGTCACTATGTTTGCGGATGACACTACGGTATTGGTCTCAGCACAGACTGCTGAGGAGCTCCGACTGAAGGTCGAAAGTATTATGGATCAGTTTGACAGGTGGTGTGCCAGTAATGGCTTAATACTAAATCTTAATAAAACTGTTTTTATTCACTTTAGATCTCGTAGAAATGTGCCAATTGTTGAAATTGACTCTGTGAAGCATACCGAGTGTACAAAATTTTTAGGGCTCCATCTGGATGATACTCTATCATGGGGTGCACATGTTGAACATGTGCCATCTAAAATTAACTCAGGTTTCTTTGCAATATCTAGATTGAAGGATACCCTTAACATAGAGGAAGAACTGAATATTTACTATTCGTTGATATATTGTCACTTAAACTATGGTGTAATTTTTTGGGGAGATTGTGCTGAAAGCAGTAGAATCTTCATTGCCCAGAAGAGGGTTATCAGGTTGTTGTTTGGAATGCCGAATGGGGAGAGTTGTAAGCCTATATTTGTAAGGCATAGGATATTGACATTTCCTTGCATTTATATTTCAGGTCCTTATTGTTTACTAGGCTGAATCTAGATGACTATCCCTCGGGTAGTGATTTTCACTCATATTTCACAAGATACGGGGACCTTTTAGCCTTGGATTCTCATAGATTGGCAAGGTTTGAAAGGTCTCCCGCTTATGTCGGGAAAAAGCTTTTTAATAAACTTCCCCAGTCGGTCAGAAGTCTTCCTCTGAATAAATTTAAAAATGTGGTCAAGATTATTCTGTTGTTTACTCTGTAAGAGACTACTTGTCTTATTCATTTTAGTTTGTCTACGTGTAAATCTATTGGTGTTTTTTTTTTATAATTTAATGTTATGCAATGTACTTAGTATATAGGACTTTGACTTGTACATCGATATATTGTATGGCTTAAGTATCAATAAAGAAATATGAAAATATGAAAATATAAATATGAAATATGAAAATATTCTCTTTATGCTATGACACCACCATGGCAGCAGTAAAATTTCATCACCGTATATTCGTAAAATCCTCAAAGAGCTAGATACGCAAAAGGCATCAGGACCAGACGGAATACCTGTCATCGTATTAAGAACTGCGACAACCATTTTTCCAGACTTTTTTCTCTGTCTTACCGAAAAGGAGTTTATCCATATTCTTGGGAAATCGCCCGAGTGCAACAAAAGGTAAGAAAACTACGCCTACAAACTATCGGCCAATTGCCTTGTTTCCAATAATATCCAAAGTCATGGAACGTGTAGTCAATCAGCAACTACTCAAGTACCTCGAGACAGGGTCATAGCGACATTGTTTCCATTTGGGTGAGGGGGGGGTGGTGGTGGGGTGGTTGATGGGAACTGGCGCCCTTCAAGTAAAGAAGCCTGTAGTTGTCGCCCAAATTTTTTTTGGTTATACCAATGTCGAATGAGATTTTATCTTTCACCAATTTCAGCGCTTAATTTTCTTAAAACATTTTTGGGTGAAAATAATAAAATGTATTTTTTTAAATAATATTATTTCTGAATGAATTAGAACTTTGAAGAAATTTTTTTGCCAGTATTGCCTTTTGTTCAATGGACATTTAATTTTGTTTGCTCTTTCCTTATTTTGGCGCCCCTGTAAAGTGGCGCCCTAGGGGGGGGGGGAGCCTGCTCCTCCCCCCTGTTAGTTGCGACCCTGCCTCGAGACCAACAGAATAATTAGCGATAACCAATACGGCTTCCGCAAAAAAAGATCGACAGGAGATATATTGGCCTATGTCACTCATATATGGAGTAAAGCAATTGAGAATTACGGAGAATCTCGAGCGATAACCAATACGGCTTCCGCAAAAAAAGATTGACAGGAGATATATTGGCCTATGTCACTCATATATGGAGTAAAGCAATTGAGAATTACGGAGAATCTCGAGCGATTGCGTTGGATATTTCGAAGGCATTCGACAGAGTTTGCAATGACAGATTGCTCAACAAACTGCCGTCCTTCCGACTGCCAGCGTCCCTCTGCAGCTGGCTTGCCAGTTTCCTTAAGAAGCAATCTCTGCACATTGCAGTTGATGGGCACGTCTCAGACACACTTACCATTAATGCGGGTGTGCCTCAGGGCGCAATACTTTTACCAACTCTGTTCCTCATCTATATTAATGACCTACTGACCGAAACCAATAATCCGGTTTACAGTTTTGCAGATGACAGTATCCTTGTCTCCCAATTTAGATAAGAAAAAGCTTTACCAGCGAGACTTATCACCGCAGGCAGGGGCAGATTACAACAATTAATCAAGATCTGGGGAAAGTTCGAACTAGGAGCGACAGGAATTTGGACCAGTTCAATGCAGCAAAAACCCAAGCAGCCACGTTTACCATGAAAGCCAGTACGGCGCGGCGGGCCCTGACATCATTATGGCAGGATTGACCATTCCTTCATCCTCGCAAATCGGACCACTGGGTGTCTCGATCAACAGTAATACGTCCTGGCATGACCAAGCTTGGGGCGCTATTTCGCAACATAGATTCCCCCTAATTACAACCCACAGCTATTCAAGAACCGTGTCAATCAACTCCTTCGCGAACACACCGCTCGCCGGTGCTACAGGAGTGTGTGGGTCACTACCATAAAAAAGTACAAATATTGACAGCTTTTTGACCGTAGTTTTCGTAAAAAAAAATTAAGTCAATTTGGTAGATCTTTACAGTTCAATAACTCAAAAACTATTCATATTAGACAGAGAATATGCCACAAGAAAGTTTAGAATTTCAAGGATAATTCAAAAGAGTATAAATCTATAGGGTGTCTCGTTCAAAATAGCAAAGTTGTTGCCGTTTCCGGCTTAATATGAAATGATATTCAATTGTTTTTCTTATGAAATGTTTCTCTTATCTTACCTTATTGATGCCCTAAATTTACTTTTTATATCTAAAGCCGCTTTAGTATAGCGACGTTGCCAGTCATTTTATTGTCATCCCATAACAAATATTCTTTCCAGATTTTTCGGATATTTTTTATTTTTGCAATACTGGATAATACGATTTAAAAGTTGTCTCGGTCGAAATATCAAAAGGACCTTTCCGGTAGTAGTGACACGAAAAGCTATAGACTTTTTAATACGTAAGAGACTTTCTCAATTTTGAAAAAAATTAAAATTGAAATAATTTAGCAATATAATAGATTAAAATACAAGTTTATTTCAATTATTATTGTTTCTCTCTTACGATGTTCTTCTATAGACGATCGGCGTGTTAAATAATGTCTCCCTCCTCTTCTTAATTAATTGTTCTAAATAAGATTCATTACATCAGAAATGCCTAAATACATAAATACATATCTCACGCATTTCCATTAAGTCCGATGGCGTCATGGATGTTTTCTTAATATAAACTAATATTGACTTACGCCTCTTTATAGCTTTATGTCTGTTCTCAACCTCGACTGGGTATTTTATTTTGTTTTCCTGATTTTCAAGTGCTTCAACATTCATTTCAAATATAACGTTACAATGTGTGTTTTTTGGGGACATTATTTTAGCGAATAATTCTATAGCATATGGTCTAAATCTAATTCTGCTTCTGCATAGGTTCTTATAATATAACGGTCGCTTAAATGATACATATTTCATGTAGTTTTAATTAATGTTTAACTACGGTGATACCAATTTTCCTGCGTCAGATTATATTTTATAATTTCCTCCACTACATATGTCCAATACTACTTTCTTCAAGAATGCTCATTTCGACAGGTGCTCTTGGATCCTTCAATTCCATTATTCCTCGGGGAATTTTAAGATATTGTTTCCAAACGAATCCAAACTATCTATTTCACAATAATTTTTTTAATATCACTTTATTAAATGAAAACTGTTAGATTTCTATAATTTGACTTTCCGTAAATTTATATGCTGGGGTAAGTCGATGTAAAATTATATTTCGGTCTTCCAAACACAACTCGTTTTCACGGTTTATGGTCATAAACTTGATCTTGTAAAATGCCTAAGTAATGGTCACTTACCTACGGTTATCACAATTGGAAAATCGCAAACCTGTAACAAATAAATTTGATTTTAGAAAAAGATTGCAATAATTGAGTGTTATATATTTCTTTTTCTACAGCCGCGCGCAAAATAACTAATTACTAAATTCAAATGAAATCGCAAAATCGACGAATGCCGTGGATCCTTATTTTGCGCTCTAGCGCGAACATGGAAAAGAAAATTCTCACTTTTTCCGTCGAGTGTGCTATGAATGGTCATGGAAACCGAAGGAAAATAAATGACAGTCTTGCGTTTGTTACAGTTTGTTGCTGGCACTCCTGTTCTAAATATGCCCGAATATAATCTGTCAAAACTGACAGTTATTTGGAAAATTCAGAATAAGTGTAGGGAAAAATGTGCATTTAATTTTAAAAATGTGGCCGCAGAATAAGTTCTGTGTGTTTTGGGAGCGCAAAGTAAGATTGCCGTTTTCGAAAAATTACTGCGCTCCGGTATGCGTCGCGCAGTAACATTCTTTCTCAAGCGGCAATCCGTTACTTTGCGCTCGAAAAACACACAGACCTTTTTCTACAGCTGCATTTTTTAAAATTAAATGCACATTTTTCTCTACACTTATTCTGAATTTTCCAAATGACTGTCAGTTTTGACAGATTATATTCGGGCTTCGGGCATATTAAGGACAGGAGTGCCAGCAACAAACTGTAACAAACGCACGACTGTCATTTATTTTCCTTCGGTTTCCATGACCATTCATAGCACAGTCGATGGAAAAAGTGAGAATTTTCTTTTCCATGTTCGCGCTAGAGTGCAAAATAACGCCAAGTCCTAGGTGAGCGATTTACAGTCGACGCGAACGCGAAGCGCTGGCGATGCCGTACTTAAAGTTAATATAGTCGCACGGCATCGCCACTGATTCGCGTTCGCGTTCGCTGTAAATCGCTCACGTAGGACCGGGCGTAAGGATCCACGGCATTCGTCGATTTTGCGATTTCATTTGAATTTAGTAATTAGTTATTTTGCGCGCGGCTGTAGAAAAATAACTATTTCAGTCAACTTATTCATTCTTCTTGCAAGGCATGTATTGATAATTAAGATTTTTTAATAATTCTCTTCCGTTTTTTTATTTTTTTTTATATCTGTAGTTACAAAAGGTAGAATATATAAAGTAAGGTACTTTAACAAATACAATCAAGTTTAAATTAAATTAAAATATGTATGTACAGGTTCCCCACAATCACCCAAGTAAATCATAAATAATAAAATATACAATATGGATTACCATAAACAACATTCAATTTTAAATGCAAAAATAACTAGTATGAAAATGCGACTTAATTAAGTGTATAGTCATGGGCTAGTTAAATTTCTTCTGAAGAAACAAAAAAGCGTTTAATCATAGTGCAAAAAATGCAAATAAACTTGGAGTGGCGAAAATATTTTCCTAAAAGAGAAACAATTCCTAAATCGTATTCATTAAAACCGTATTAAGTTTAATACAATTGTGTTGCTGGAACGGATCCTGTCACTCCAAATTTAGTTTTTCTAGGCACTGATTTACATAGTTCTTCATAAAAGGCCCTATATGTAACACTAGTTGCTGTTTATATATTACGCAAAATATTCTTAAAGCAGTCAATAATTAGACAAGGAAAAGTAGATAAAATCTAAATGGCAATCATCCCTTGCACCCTTTGCATTATTGTGCTGAACGGAAATAGCTTGGAATAAATATAAATACAGAAGATAGACCTAACCTAGTAAAAACAGCAACAACCTATACAACGGCATCAATGAGGTTCCTGAAGCGTAAGTGCATCGAGCTGAAACTTTTCACAAATGTTTATAATAAGGATTAAAAATCGCATTTGAATAAAATAAAGCAAATATAAAAAAATAGAGATGTGAATTACTTTTTAATGGAATGCTCAATAATTCGATGTATTTCAAATGGTGAATATTGTCCTTGGATCCTCGCTTGTAATAAAGCTTTGGTGAATGCAAAGATTGTCTTGCATACCATGGAAACTTTTACTGCTGTTAAAAGTGAAAAAAAAGGTTTTTTCTTAGAATACAGGAAACCGTACATGAAACCTAAGTTTGTCAAAAATGGTAACAACTTGTATTTTACCGCAAAACTGAAAAATTGTAGTCAAAATGAATAAAAGTTTATAATTATTTAAAGAACGTTTCCTGAAGGTTCAGAATACTACAGTGAACAATGTTTGCTAACTAAACATAGACGATTCAATCGGGAAACCAGTTTTATTAGACGTAGATTGTAGATTGTTCAGCATCAAGGTTTTCTATAAAGCTTAGTACATTTCTTGGGGCCATACAGCCAAGTTTGTTTGGTGCTACGTCAACCTTTCCGAGATGTTTAGTCTGCTTCGAGACAACATTGGACACTGGCACAAAATGTGTTCGCTTGTCTCATAGTCTTCATTGCAGAATCTGTAGTATCCGCTGTCAACTTTACCTATGTTCCTCAAATGATATCTTAAGGGGAGTGTGCAGTGACCAGCGATTAGTCTTAATTCACCTTTTGCAAGAAAAAGAGGAGTGTTTTGGCTTTCTTTAACTGAAATGGCTCTTCGCTTACCTTTGGCCCAGTGTATTGCTCCAGTAGGGCTCTTTTTGTTCCTTTTCCCACGTGTGTAAGTTCGTCATCACGTGGCCTTCATTGACAGCCGCAAAAAGGTTCGGATATATTGGAATATTACCAAAGAACAAGAAAGTCAAGGAATGACATACAAATTGAACTAATACTTCGACATCTAATGAAAAATTTACGCTCAATTTTTAATAAATAAAATTTCTTATTAATATGTTTGAAAAAAGTGGTCTCAATTCTTTTGCTTTTAGTGACACTACTCATTGTAGTTATTGAAATTTGGGTTAATTTTTTATCTCCAAAAAGTTAAGAGCTTCAATTTCAAAAGATTTAACGATAAAAATTCATGATTTATGGACGACTTACCAAAGCTAACCAAATCTATTAAAATTGATTAGAACGTGTCAGAACGGACTCAGATTACTAAAATAAGGTGAGACTGAGTGAAACTAACCGAAAGTTGATTAGACGACTAACCAAAACTAACCATATCTATTAAAATTGATTATCACGTATCGGGACCGCCTCAAATAAGTAAAATAAGTTGAGATTAAGTGAAACTAACCGAAAGTTGATTAGACGACTAACCAAAACTAACCAAATCTTTTAAAATTAATTAGGACGTATCGAAACAGGCTCAAATAAGTAAAATAAGTTGAGACTAAGTGAACCCAACCGAAAGTTGATTAGTCGACTAACCAAATCTATTATAATTGATTATAAAGTATCGAACCGAAAATTGATTAAACGACTAACCAAAACTAACCAAATCTATTATAAATGATTAACTTATCGGAGCCGACTCAAATGACTAAAATAAATTGAGACTAAGTTGAAACTACACTGAGAGAAAACTCTATTAGTCGCTAATAGAAATCGAATAACCCCAACAAAATATCTGCATTAAATAGGCGCCAGAAAAGTGCCTTATTGTGGCAAATAGAGTGTTCTTTTTAGAAACACGTTTTAGCCGCTAATAGATTTTTCTTAAATATTATTTTCTTTACTAGAATAAAGCTACTTTTTAAGAAGTAAAACGTTACTTTTTAAAACCAATAATGGTAGTATTGCTACCGTTGCCAACTGTTTGATAATGATGGTTAAAAGGGAAGTAGTAGGTACAGTTACGAAATATATTTAGGCTTATTACATTGTTTTTCTGTAACTAAACCTCTTTTTTTAATTATAGCTAGGCATCTATTTGACTTTTTATTGTTTAGCGCCTACTGCTATTTTTTAGTTGCTAATTGAATATGTGGACACCATTTTTTTTCATAACCGTTCGTTTTACTTGACGATTGTTCAGACTGTTTAGAGTATAGGATGTCTGATTTTACCTAATGTTTTGGCCTAGCCGGAGTGTATTAGGCAAAATGTATAGTATTTCTTATTGGTATTGGTGAGATAAAGCTGTACAAACTAACCTAACCTAAAATAAATCTTTTTATTGACTTTAATATTGTATCAGACTATAGTCTAATGCAATCTAATAGCCAATAAAAAGGTGTATTTTAGGTTAGATTAGTTTGTGTTATCTTTATCTCACCAATACTAATATGAAAGACTATAATTCTGCGTAATGCATTCCCGTCAAACCAAAGCATTAAGTATAATGAAACATCCTATGCCCTAAAGAGTCTAAACAATTGTAAAGTAAAACGAACGTTTAAGAAATAAAATGGCGTACTTACCATCAAAGTTGTCTACAAATTCAATTAAACCCCATTCCATAAGTTTCACTATATTATGTACGCACAACAAATTCACATAAATCCAATGCAAAGAGCGTTCCAATCTCAAATCCAATAATTCAAATGAGATACAAATGGAATGGAAAGGAGCGGCCTCCAAAAACTGCGATGACCGCGTCATTCGTCATTCGTGCTACTAATGATGTCTGCTGATGGTAGTTTGGGTTAAACGTAATGCCGTCCTGCACTACACTATATACCTAAAATACCTTTAATAAGAAAGGAACATTTTATTTTTTAGGGATTAAGAAGTAGCTGATTAGCCTTTACAAAATTATTTTTTAAAAATGTTGTATTCGTTTATTATAAAAAAAATCTATTAGCGACTAAAAAGTGTTTCCAAAAAGAACACTCTATTTGTCAAGTCGACACTACCGTTCGAACGGCCAAAGATTGTACTAAAAATTTAAGGGTTTATGATTGACCTCCAAATAATGTTAGACATATCTAATGATACAGTTTTTTCCCGCACTAATGTTTAATGTAAGTTTTGAAGACCAGCTAATTTTCTGATTCAAATGACTGTTGGAAAGACAATTATTACATAATTACATTTATTATTTTAGCCATTTTTTAATATATCAAGTAATAGGTAAAAATGAAGTTATTAGTAATTTTAATAAAACGAAGTATTGGACAAACATGGGCCTATTTTACAATACAATATATGATTTTTATGTGACTTATAATAAAATGTTAGCTTGTTCCCTTTTTAGAATGTCCTATAATATACGTTTGTGGCGTAAGTGACTTGATCCAGAGGTACGGCTTAATCCATTATAGAAAAAAAAATTAAGTCATTTACCTGTTGTAGGTATTCCAGCAAAAAGATATTATTTTGTTCATTTGCTGCCAAGATGTACACTGAAAAAGAAATCATTCTTCTAAAGCGAGATGGACACTGTCGGATTAGGCTGGCGAAAGGCATAGCACATTTCAACTCTACTTACTTCGACTTTGCGCCTTCGATGGTAAAAAGCATGATTATTAAGAGTAAGTGACACAAATCTGAAATTCTTTATACAAGCAATGTCTGCTCCTTTAAACGAGGACAAAACGCTACTTTCATCTCTAAATACTGTGCTTAATATGCAAGCCCTCAATTAAAAGATATTTGAAGTACCGTAATAAACCTTATTCTTATTTTCACAGTTGTTTGATTTTGCTTGGCAGATGATTTGCAGTAATGCACAGGGCCGGCGAGAGGGGGGGGGGGGCAGACGGGACAAATTCCCGGGGCCCGAATGCTTTGGGGTCCCGGAGACCGGGCTTCTATTCAATAATTAAAAACTACATCGATATTATTAAGAACGCCATCGCAAAAGCTAAATTCGGAAAACGCAACATGACATTTTGTAATTTTATGGTCCTTGTATGGCTGCTTTAATTTATCATAGGTAAAGTATTCGCTAACGTTACATTTCGTGATTCGTCTATTTAGTAACAGATAACATTAACATGTGACAAAGCTTATTTTTATTCGATAATAACGTTTAGAACATTTTCCAAATAAAATCGTAATCGTTAGGTATAATGTACTTATGCAGTATCAAAACTCGAATGGGGCCTAAGGCCTAATTATAAATAAATTATTTATTTACAATTTAACTTTAAAAAATGTTTTTTATTAATTTTCCCAATTTGAAATGGGATAGGCAGGACAAGTGCGTCACACGTCACAAAACCTGCATTGAAATTATTCCAATAAGGTATAGACAAATTTTGTGAAAATGCTATAGATAGGCGATTATTATTGTGAAGTTTTGTACACATTCCAAAAACTGATGAAATTTTCCTGCAACACTCTTCCATCCTCCACATCTCAGATGCGGCTGGAAATTTAAGGCTTTATGCCTACATTTTTTGGAGGCTCAAAATGAACATTATTGCGCGTGACACATGAATAAATTTTCTGCCTCCGGCGGCGCCTGCGATGGATTTCCACCTCATGTACTGATGAAAGACAGTATAGGGGCCCAAAAAGCTGAACAGTCCCGGGGCCCGTTTCGGCTATCGGCGGCCCTGGTAATGCATATTGAAGTGGAATAGATCCTCATCACCATTTCCCGTCTGAAACCATAAAACCAGTTAGAAAATCTAACCTAACCATCAAAACAAGTTTGTCAATGAAAATTTTTGAATTGCATCAATGTTGTCAATAGAAAAGCATTATGAGCAGAGTATAATTTTGTTGTTGCTAAAATTTGGAAATATGTGCAGTCACTGCGAAATACAGTGATATTATGGAAGGAAATGATATACAACATTAGGTACCACATCAGTGATTTATTTCGCCAAATACCTCCAGTAATGCAGTATTTGACAAAATAATTTAATTTGGTACCTACCAAATAGATATAAAAAAGGTATTTGGTTTATTTTTCTAATAAAAACGATATTCTATGTATTTGACAGTAAATTCAGATTTTACCTTGCACATCGATGACTAGATTGACAGGACTTTCTTGATGATGCTACACTGATGAGAAATTTAAAATATTGAAACACTAAAATTAGTTTAGTTTGGTAAAAGGTATTGGAGAATATGGTTGTGGTGCACTTTATTCTATAGATCCTCTTCAATCACGATTTTGTCTTAGCACCAATTAGGAACAAATTATCTTCAAAGTTTCGCACAAAAGGCACGAGAATTAATTATATACATCAATCTCAATAGTTTATTCCTCCTATACAGGTAGACAATACTGAAATGATCTCTAGCACTTACGTCTAGCTATAGTTGTGTGTATGTATCGTGCGGTAGTCGTTGTATATTGTATATACGGCTTTCTGAGTGATGTAATATGCTTTGTTCCGCGCAAGCGGCGCGGCGCCGCCGGCGCGGCGGCTCAATCAACAAAAACCAGCCAACGCCAAAAATGCACATTAGTATGCATAAAAAAAGTTTCAAGCACAATTGTAAGGAATTAAGCACAAATTCTGCAATGAAGGTGCATAAATAATTGTTTAATTTCTAAACAATAATTGTGCAAAATTATATTTGCTATTATGCATATTTTTTAAATAATTGAGCTTATTAATTATGCACAATTGTTTAAAAAAGATGCACAACGAGATACATTAAAAAATAAATTGATTTTAAAAAATATACACAACGACAAGTGTTAATGCTACGCAATTGTTTTTAGAAATAGAGAGCACATTTATTGCAGAATTTGTGTCAAGTACACATTCAGATACAATTTGTGCGCAAATTTCGTACAATTTTTCAAATTTTATGAGTACTTTTCTCTCAGTGTATCTTTAACAGAGAATACCTTTTTGCAGGACTCCTAATGCCATTATGTATACTGTAAAATGTATGTATCGATAATTTTTTTTATATTATGCTCCTGCTAAAAGAAAAATGTTTCTCAAAGAAACCACCACCATTATGGGTCCATAATTTTAATTAATCAGCTGAGAAAATGAAACTGATTCCTTGCAATTGAGCCTCAGTTTGAGTATCGAACAGTGAATTTATTTCAAACAGAGCTTTAAAATAATATACCTACGATCAGTGAATGAGGAGTTCGATGTTACTATAGCAGACTCAATGCTGCTTTAGGTATTGATGGGCTGCTAGTTAAATCACTACAACTCTATAAATAAGAGACCCTTTCACTAAAATGCACCCTTAATTTTGGTTTCATTGCTATATGATGACAAACATGGCAAATCTACAATTTTATAAATTGTTAGACGTAGAATGCCACTGTCAAAACAAGAATCAAGAAAAATTAATCTATAGCAAATTACGCGACAGACTCTTTATTTTGGGGAAACAATTTTCTCCACAAATTAGGCTTCCTCTGAAAATAAAGGCCAGAATAAATTAAGAAAATGACACGCTGGGCTTCAAGTGATATTTACCACCAAATTACTTTCAGAATGGCTATACTGTGGTTAAAATTAGCAGTAGTGTTTTATTAATACAATGTGAAATACAAGTTTAAACTAGTCTAAAAATATTCGCTCAAATTAATATTTAATTTGAGATGTATGTATTTTTAGTCTGTAAAAAGCATTCAAAAAATAAAAAATAATACTCCTTATACATTTTAAAATAATCATAATGACCGGATTTTATACTAAAAAATTGCATTAATAACATATTAGCAATTATACAATGAAAAATAATAATAATAGTAGTAGTAATAAAACATTATAATAAAGGATATTACATGCAAAACATCGTGCTATAGGAACAAGACATTGTGAGAAGTGCATTTCTTGTTTTTATAGCGCGGTTTTTGAAAGGACAATCACTTTTCGATTTAACACAAGATCTGCTTTAAATCTGATTGTACCTTAGACTATATTTTACCGGACCTGCGAAATGATTAGTGGTGCATAATAATTTCGCAGGTCCGGTAAAACATAGTCTAAGGTACAATCAGATAATTAAAGCAGCTCATGTGGGACTAGGCTAGGTTACTCCTTGATAGATATCCCCCTTCATACCATCGTTATATCACAAAACTGGTACTGGAATCTGGCGAATAAGAGCCCTTTCACACGAGGATAATGTATGCTAGATTCGCGTATCCGAAATACAGGTTAAACATACATTCAAATGGATCTATTCACACGGCACGAGCGATGCATACAGTATCGCGATTCCGAATTTCTGAATCCCGGCAACTTCAGTCGCCGGACGCTGAATGCGTATGCCGCATACAAAATTACCATTACGATATATGGAGGTGTTCAGACATGGATACTTTTGCAACGGAGAATGTATCATAGATGCAGGATATTTTTTCAGTATAAATTGAATCGTCATAGGTATTATTTACTACGCGCTATAGTGATGAACCTATCCACGGCACTGCGACAATAATTTAGTACTGATTGAAGAAATACGTGAATTCGATGCAGCAGTCCAAATTTTCGACCGCGATTCTGTATCTTGGATACCCGTATCTCGCATACAGAATCCTCATGTGAAAGAGCTCTAATTATCACAGAAAAAATTAATTTATTCTT
>MU182935.1:209142-251362 GCA_016904865.1 Pissodes strobi
TGTATATGTGTACTTTTGCCAAATAAGGCTTGAAGGTGCATGTATGCATATGCAATCACATTGCCTGACGAAACCAAGAAGCAGAAACACGTGTCGCCGGGTTACCTCCATCTGTTCCTTTCTACTCCTGTTTAGCGGACATTGCCTGACGAAACCAAGAAGTAGAAACACGTGTCGCCGGGTTACCTCCATCTGTTCCTTTCTACTCCTGTTTAGCGGACATGCCAAGAAGTCCTCTCACTATATAGATTGAAGGTCGCGACACACGACGAGAGGCCGCTCTTGTAGGCCGCGGCCGGCGCGGCGGCTCGGAACGAAAACTGGCCGCGACACACGAGCTGGCGGAACGAAAAATAAGAGAATATCCCATTGTGATATCTTTATTTGTTTACAAGCAAAAATATGGGATTTGCTCTATTATCTTGTCAAGACATAAGCGAAACTTTTATGAAGAATATTTTTTTTTCATTTAGGCCTTCCCTTTTCGTTAATTGAGTGGTATATTTAAAAAAACTACTTTTTAACCAAATCCGTTACTATATAAGGCAAGGGCGTTTAAGTTTAAGAAGTTTCACTTCAGATATGCGCACATAGTGCACACGCTTTTTTTTCCTACGATTGTGTGATTAAAACATTATTTTCTTTGTCGAAAGATAAAAGGTAAGTATTTTTTAATACATTTTTTGTACGCCCATGCTATTTCGGATTCTTTACCGTGCTTGGTTTTAGAACGGTAGGTTAAGTTTACCGGTTACTAAGCAAAAACGCGACGGTAAGTAATTTACTTCCCAGATAACACATTGCAATTCAATGGACAGCTTATGGATGTTTGTTACTGGACATATGGCATGTCCAATGGACATCCACAATTTGCCCAAGGGACATTCAATGTAGGTCCATTGGACTATACAAACGACACACGCATGGATATCCATCTGGATTCCAACTCTTGTCCATAGAGGGCTACATATTGGACATTCAATGGAGGTCCATTGGACTAAACAAACGACACACGCATGAATATCCATCTGGACTCCAACTCTTGTCCATAGAGTGCTACATATTAGGATGCATTTTGGACATGATTTATTAATAATTTAGGCTCGACTGTACAGGGTTATTTTTTATATTTCGACCACCCCCTAGGAGTTTTATTTTTTAAGTTAGAAAAAATGGCTTATGTTTCTGAATCATTAAAATCTCTAATAAAAAGTTTAAAAATATTCCTGCAAACGTCAAATTTGGCAGGTTGTAAATTTTAAATATATTATACATTATAATATGCTTATCTGGAATCAGAGAAAATATCTTTTTATATATACAGGATGTTCTATAAGAAAATTGACAAACTGCAAAAAGAAAAATTAAAAAAAACAAAATTTTTGTATTTAATTATCTTTCCTAACTTTTGAAATGCCTCAGGTGAAAAATACGTATTTATTTGGATAATATACGGGGGCTTCAAAAGTTTCTTGATATAGTTTTATAAATATAAATTGGAGCATAATTAATTGATTCATTGGTCTGATAAGTAGCACACATCAGTCACTGAAACTGAACTCTGGCCCCAAGGGAAGCTCTTGAAATATAAAAATTACCCTGTTCAATAAAATAAAGCACATATACATAATTCAAATAAATACTATATTATTCATTTAAATGTGACAGAGAGAACAGATATTATTAGTTATGATATTATTCAAGTTGCAGTCCTGTTTTCTTTTTATGTTGGAATCTCTCATTAGCCCTTCTTAGCCACTTTCTTATAGCCATTTCGGCGGCCTTTTTATCTGCCCCAATATCTCCACAAGCAGCTTAAAGAAATGTATTAGATTAGAATATTATTTTTATATTCGATTACAATGATTTACTTACCCAAAAATAAGGCTCCTATTTTAAGTTCTTTAAATGCTTTTTTATCTTTTATTCCATCAAAAGTGAAGTTTCTTGAAACCCCATCAGTTAAGGTCTCCTGAAAACACCTTCTTATGAAATCATATATATCCTTGCCACCAAGCTTGGATATCTCTTTGACCTAAAAAGTTTTAAACATTTATATTTGGTAAATATTATCTAAAATTATCTGTCAAACTTACGCTTTGTTTAAAATTACTATCTTCCGAAAGGAAGGTGTTTACTTCATCCAGTTGCGTGTCTTCTTCCAATGGAAAAGTGAATGTCTGTAGAAATTGGGTTTTGGATATTGGAGACTCGCTCCTGTTCTGATTTCCTATAATGGTTTGTAGGTCCTCTCTTATTTGCAACATATTTGCTGACATTGAGCTCATTTTTCTTTGCATTAAGTTTACAAGGACTTCTTTAAAATTGAAGTTGTTGTTAAATAAATGTTATAAACAATCTGGCAATGCTTGCTTTACCTAATTTCTTACTGAGCTCCTTACAACAGCAATTTGGGATTTCCGCTGGGGTATTTTCTGTAGGACCATGGACTGGAGTGTTTTGTGTAAACTCTATCAAAATGAATATTTTTTTAGGCATACATATAACAATTATTATTACCTAAGCTAATAAGATATTATCTTGACTTTGTAACACAATGCAATTTAGTTAACACTTGTTTTTGACTTTCACAGTTTTGTTATTTTAAAACTTCACACAACAATTGTTTTAGTACATAGTACTTTCTTCAGATGATGAGTAATCTAAACTAAATATTACAATACTAGATATCTATTTGTATTTGTACCTGCTTACAGTTGTAAATTAGCAATTCCATCTGAGGATTTAAGAGGGCAGAGTTGTTTAAGTCAGTTTGATCATTCAATAGTAAATCGGTCTTTTTAAGTTTATTAATTTCTATTGTTTCTAATAAATTTCCTTTTATTGTGAATGTGTAAAATATCAAAGTCTTCTTAAAAGAATGTCTAGTTTCTATTAAATGTTCACTGTAAGTAGAATCAGTTTTTATGTTCAGGATTCTTTTTATGTTCTAGAATTCGTTTTTTGAAATGAAATTTTACCTGTTTGTCCTATATAAATTTTTGGACAAATTCACTTTAGTTTCTATACTCCTAACTTAAACAATTGGCATGTTTTTGTTTTATTATTTTTAATTACAGAGCCTATTTGTACACTTATTAAAAGCAATATTCCGATTTAACACTAAGTTTTTGCCCATTATTTCACAATGTACGAAGCATTGTTATGAAGATTTAAGATAACAAAAATGCAAAAAATCATAAAAACAAGTATTTTTAATAAATTACATAGTAATGGATTTTCACCAAGTAACAGTCAACTCAATCAAGTTAATAAGTAGTACTTACTATTATTTGAAGTTTGACTTTGTATATCTGAGTATTCTGAATAAAGTTGGTCCACTCTCTCTGTTTGCCTAATGCAATCAATTTCTTTGTTTGGCTTACTTGTTGGATTAGTTGCTTCAGCGGGTATGATTTGTTTTTTTGAACCTAAAATTAAATACTTTCTACATGCAACTCAAAAAAAAATCATAACTTTACTTACCTTTAATACCATTTAAATCCGTCTTTTGCATTTTGGCATTTAATTTTAGTTTGGGAGGAGTTGGCAAACAGCTTTCCATTTCTGGTTCATCTGACTCTGAAGAAGAATGGAATATTTTTTTCCTTATAATTCTTTTTTGAGGCAAATCTTCCCTATCTGAGTTTAGGTCGCTCGTGTCCTCTGCTTTTTTTGCCTTTTTACGTGCTGTGCCATAGTCATCTAAAAATAAATTATAAAACCTATAATATTTACAGTTCCCAAAATCTACAAATTGATACACAGGGTGTCCGTTTTAAGTGATACCACTATATTGCTATCTCCGAAACAGTAAGAACTATGAGGTTGGTTAAATTAGAGAAAAGTTGCCTTTGTTGATGCCCACCCTGTATTGTGCAAAATCTACTTCTTAAATGCTACAAACTTTCCTATCATTTTTCTGTACAGTGATGCAATAAATTTAAGGGGGGGGGGGTGTAATTATAAAAAAAATCACCCTTACATCATACAGTTAAATTCTTACCAAATGTGCCATCCTTAAATACTCGTACGGTATATAATGGCCAACAGACATTGGGCGCTTCACAATTCTTGATTTCTATCATTAGTTTTGTCTTTGTCATAGGAGGCCAACAGTCACCGTTGGTTGTTAGCCACCTTGTTGGAACAGCTTCCACAATTTTGGAGTCTAAGAACTCCACCACGGTCCAACTTCTCATACTGCGATTTGGGTTTCAAAACGGGGGCTGTTTAAAGTTTTGATACCCTGTAAAATTTAAGAAGATGCCGAGGGGGAGGTCACTTGGAAAATATGTATACTTATTTATAAATACAAATAAAGTGTCTATTTAAATCTATTTAGAACTGTTTATTTTTATTTAAATATATTTATTTGTATTTAAATCTATTTATTTATATTTAAATGTATTTAGCTAGATGTATTATTGAGATTTGTGCACCTATTTCTGAAGTGAATTCGCACAGGAATCGAATATTTATATCTGTTTAGTTCTATTTATTTGTATTCAAATGTATTCATATATATTTAAGTAAATACATTTTTGGGAATTGTATGATTATTTATGATGAGACCTCCCTCTCGGAAGATGCCAAAAAAAAAAGAAGCAAAAGAAATCTCAGCAATGATCAGTATGAACAAGTGGAAATGCAACATATGGCTGATTTTCTAAATTTAACAGTATATACTTAAATTGAATATCTTCAATATTCCATTTTTGAATGCATCCAAGATTTTCAGGGCGAAGCAAAAATATTCCCACATCAGATGATTTGCATGGTTCAGTATAAAAGTCCTCAGTTTTATTAAATTTTTTGCCAACTACAATTTTTTTACCATCTTCTATAAGATTTTTTTTTACAATTATCACAGATCCATCTTTTAAACCACAACAGTTATCAGGATAATATGTTTTATACTAAAATTATCAAATATTTCTTTGTTGTACTGGTAGTTATTAACACATCCAGGATTATTTGTTGATTGTTTAACCAATTTTTTTTTTGTATGGCATCAATTTCGCCTTTTCTGCAAATTATTTGCTGTAGTGGTTTGTCGAATCATATGTAATATACACGACATATAATTTTCAAAGTGAAATGCACTATATTTATCTAATGTTGCATTTGAATCACTGATCAAATGTAACAAATTGTGAATGTTATGTGAAGCATTTTCTTTTTTGTATAGAATTAAAAAGCTTTCAAAAAAATATTTTAATGCTATATTTGCTTGATCTTTAAACTGAGCAATTAAACGTTTATTAGATAAAATAGTGACTGCAACATGAAGTGATATAAAATTAAGGTACATATCCCTATTTATGTTTTTTCTTAAAACAACAGGGCCTGAATACAATAAAAAATGTCTAAATTCAGTGGCCTTCCACCTTTTATACTCAAAAAGAGATCTTGGCTTTCGGTTAAATTCACACGGAACTTGACTTTTTAAAAATAATAAATGTTTAGAAATGTTTTCAATGCAATGTGAATTTAATTTTGATGGAGGTTTACCAGTACACCAAAGGTTAATAATTTTTTTAACAACCCCCAGGTAAAGAAGATGCATTGGATCTAAAATAAAGCCGTCTATCATATTAAAATTTGGAAGTTGCTCTATAATAGAAGTACCAGTATGATGATCGACTTGTTTGTGTTGGCGAAAGTCATCATCAGTCCTTAAATTAAAGTTCTGACTAGGAAAACAAACTCTACCATTTATATAACTACCCGCAATATCACATTTTGTACACGAATAGTAACCTGAATGTCCTTTTGTACACAGAATATAAGATTTAGCAGGCACATCACAAATAAAATACTTAATATTAAAAGAAAATAATTTTCCATTTAGTTCAAAACCATTTCTTATCAGGTAAACAGCCTCTGTAATAAACTCTTGCAAAAACATGTTAGCATCTTTTGGTTTTTCGTAGCCATGAAATATACCTACAATATCGACCAATGTTTCTTTAATATCTAAACTACATAAAATAGGATACACTTGGCTTGAAGAGCTCTTTGCTAGAGGTAACCCATCAATATTAATTAACACTTCAATACAGTTGGTATTTAAAATATGAGATTTGTCACAATGAAAAATTAGATTTGTTATACAATTAAGAATGCCAAAGTGATAATAATGACCCGGATCAACAGGTTTTATCGAGGACTTTATTATCATATTATATGTTCGTGGAGTCTCTAATAAGGTTCTACCATCTAAGGGTAGGTCATTTTGCCATGGTTTTAAAATCTTTAAAAGATGACTCAGAGCATTGTTTGGAATTTTGTATTGGATGGGCCAAGTTGCTAATGATGTTGATAGTGCAGTGCCATCCTCAGATTTGGATACGTTTTGAGGTGCAGGCTGCTTGAGTGAATGGGTTAATTCCACAGTTGATTCTATAAATTCTTCGCCGGTATCTGTATCAGATACCTCACTACTAGAGAATCTATTGGTAACGCTATCATAACTACTATGGCTACAATTTAGAGATAAACGTGTTGACTTTATATTTTGATATTCATTGGCCACTGGTTCAATTTGTGATGTTTGTAGAGATTCTTGGCCTCTTGCACTCGAAGAAGGATGTTGTATGGATCCATCATTTTCAGAGGTAAAATATTCAAGGAAACATACACGCCTGTAGTGCTTTTGTTTAATTTTTGGCATTTTAACCAGGTACTTACTTTTAATTAGATATGTGTATTAGGGTATTTCTTTAAAAAATAGGCCTAGATGCCTTTTTTTCACAAACACAAACGATAGCGAAAAAAATTTACAAATTAAAAATAACAAGCCCGGTGGCGTTGTACAGAGTCACCACTGATCACCGAAACCATAATAATTTTGCAGTGGCACTGGTTATATCTCTTGTATAAAGCCACTGTAGTTATATCTTACCGGATACCGATAAAGGAACGCAAGACTTAAAATAATCGAATTATTCTAATAATTATCTGATTAAGAATAACAAAAAGATACGAAAAATGCAGGTAACCCGGCCTAATAATATAATTGGTAAAAAAAACCTGTAACCTCTTGCTTCCTTAAGACTATATAGCAGAGGAGCTGCTTCCATATACGTAAAAAACTAAGAGGAATCAGAGACACTTGTCTCTGGAGGAATATATTTTGCTTCAGAGACAATTTTGGCTCAGTTTTGCAGGTTTTAACGTAAAACTTTTAATTTGGCTTGCTGCTTCTTTCCTCTTCCACGCGCCAAACAATACCCAAATGACATTTGACAAGTGACATACAACATGAGCAGTTAAATGTAGCGCAAATGTTAAGTCCTAACCTAAATCGTTTACGTTGGTCCTTGTACATGTACAATGGTAAAAAATAAATAGTAAAAAATGGGTGTACGCATGGCCCACCACTCGCTCCGGGGGCGCAACCAAACAAAATAACCCAAACCATTGTTCCCAAACTAACACAAGGCATGCCATGCTGTCCATGGATATACTGGACGGTATATGGACAAATTTCGGATGTCCTATGGACATCGTGTGCTATCTGGGTTACCGTTCAGCTGAACGGTAAGTAAAATATATATAATTATATCCACAGTATCAACAGAACCCACTTAAGGTTTAGTGGATCTACAGGGCAGAAATAATTATCCAAAACACAATTTTTACCATTTTCAAGATATTTGCTTAGTCAATGTCTTTGTGTTCATAATGGGCGTACAAAAAATAGTATAAGCATCTCGAACAGTAAGGAGTTTACCGATCTCCTCCAATATTGGCGACTGAGCGAAGCGAAACATTGTCGTCGATCGGTAAACTGTCATTACTGTTCTTGATACTTAATATACTATAATAATCAGATATTATAATACACTTTGAAAAATGTGTCTCTTAGAAGTTGTTGGTGTGAGATAAAAGATACATTTGAAAATGAAAATAGTAGGATTAGGAGGTATCGTATAAGAGACGTACGTTCTAATACGTATAATTTTTCGTTTATTTTCGCCTAAACTTATTCAGAACTTACCTTATAAATGGTAATTTATATTTTATTATAGGTATATATTAATAATTATTATTTTAAACTTTTCTATTCATATAAACAACGCTAATAATTTTTATTAATACAGTTTCTTTATTTTCAGATGTCCGACAGAAAGGCAAAACGGTTTTCTGGAGCACAATACCAGAAAAAGAAATTACAAAAAGAAGAAAATTAGGCGATTCTCTGTAAAAATTATTAAAAATTGAACCAGTTCCGTCAACATCATCACCAAGTAGACATATTTGCATCATACACTTAGTTGTAACTTTTCGAATATTTTTAACTTTGCCAGTAACAGTTACATCTGGAGAGCCATCATTATCTAAATTAAAAATAATCAAAATTATCTGAGATCTATCATGTCACAGGAACGGCTCAAAACCTTGGGTATAATAGCAATTACTAAAAATCAAGCCTGTGAAAATTAACTTATTGACGATTACGCAACAACAAAAGCTAGAGAAATATTTATATTAACCAATTTTGGATTTTTTTTCGTACTGCAACCTGGTTCATGCTTAGATAAAATGCAAAGGTCTTGTTGAGTATGTATTTTGTTTTTCGTTTGTTTTACTTTTTTTTTATTATAAGTATTATAAGTATTAAGTTTTTATTTACTTTCATATTTTTTATTATGATTATTAAGATAGGTATATATTTTGTTTTAACGATGTTACATGTTAAATATAGGTAATTATTTAATAAAATATTTTTGCTAAAAAAATTTTGCTTCATTAATAAATAGGGGCGACATTTTTCGGCTTGCACAAAGGCGGCAAAGGTATTAAGAACGGCCCTGGATAAAGCAAAATATATCGTAAAAAGTGCATCCAAAGTACGGGCACGTATTACAACAAGTAATATTTCAGTTTTCGCATGGCCCTCCGCTCGCTTCGCTCGCTACGGGGGCTCAAGAAAAGGAAACAAACCGGGTGCTAACCAAAACTAACCCAAGACATACCCAAAATCAAGAAAAAACTATTTAGAAATAAAACCTTAAAAAAAATTAAAAAAAACCGACGGGGTTTGAACCCGAGTCGTCGACGTGAATGAAAACCCAAGACCATCTCCGGACTTACACATAACCGGTTGCATCATGAAGACATGGAAACGTAACGTAAGAAACGTAACGGTGGGTCCGTGGTTCGCGGCTAGCGCTAGAGTCTTATAGTCACTTCTAACTGGGAATACTTCGTAACTTCGTCATAAAAACTTTCTCCACTTCCTCAAGCATGAGCTTCTTGGTTTTATTGATTGGGTTAAGGTGTTATAAAAGTTGACTCACCCATTTAAGTAAAGGTTTAACAAATATAGCCATCCATATACGACATTTAATAATACTAATTTAAACATCTACAGCGAATTCAATATCAGTAAACGGCACGTCACAGACCACAGAAATGAATGACGTGACACTCGCGACAGTTACGTGTTATTACGCGAGCGGCAAACGACAGCCCAAAAAATTTTTTTGTCGTTGGTGGTTGCCCAATGGCAAAAAATAAATGGTAAAACATGGTTGTACAATAGCCCTCGTTGTTTGAGTTAAGATTTAACCAAGCAGATAGGATTGGTCGCGTCCTTGGTGAGCTACGATGACTTATTAAAGTGACGCTTCTAAATTAACATACGAGGAAAAATAAATTAGTATACGTCAGTGCCTCTATACTTTAATTTTAATATGCTATTTAAATAATAAAATTTGATAGATTAACGCTACTAATGATATTAACGATAAATATTTGCTCGGCAAACATCTTTAACTCTGTTAAGGAGTAACGTTGTCGAACAGTCGTGAATATAAGTTGAAAGAACAAAATCTGGGAACAAGCTTCTAAAATTTCACGTTGAGATGATTAAAGGGCGGAGACATCACCTAGAGCTTAAAAATTAACTTTTTTACTCTTAATTTCGGTTGGGGATGCTTAATAACCTGAACGTTTTGCATTAAGAATAAAGACAAACTAAAACCAATACATAGGTACAATTCCGATAAAACGAGTTTATTGAGCTCATAAATTCACACAATATAAAACGATACTGATGATTCGAATGTATTGACATCAATGAAACAAAATATTACCGGATTTCTAGGAGATGAATTAGGTTTTGGGATTTGTTTATCAAACAATTCTCGAAATAACTCGCAGACAAAGCATACAGTTGTTTTTGTTGAAGGCATAAGGAAACATATGCCAAAATATTTACATGTTAATGTTTTTATTGTAAGTGAAAGATTTGTTTAAATGAAAAAGTGCAGTACATTTTGGTATATTTATTGATATTTTCTGGTTTGGTCCCCTCTCTAAATTTACCGGTTTTAATTAAGCGTTTTGTTGTGATAAAGTTATATAAGATTTTTATTTGCCACAATTTCAAATTTTCTAACCTATTAATATAAGCATTATTGTCATTTTAAATCTAGAAAGCAACCGGCTATATAGATTTCATATAAAATCAATAGAGCCCTTATTATTTTCCAAACGATATTAATCCAGAAAATAATTTTCTGCTAAATGTTGAAAATATTGTATAATTCAAGTGCCAGACAGAGAACATTTGCGGAACGGAACGTACGGCCCTCATGAATTTGTGCTCTGGTAAAAGCTGTCTTATCTTCAGAACCGAAAAAGAGACATAAAAGGATATAATTGGAGTTCGAATGCGACTTGTTATCAAACGTTTAAAGTATAAGTTGAGTTAACCGGTTATTCCAATATCTATTATTTGTTTTTAGAGAGCAGCAGAAATAAATGGGCACTTAATATATTTTTTTATGATGTCAAAAATAGAACTCTAAGAAATACGAACAATATATTTGGATTAAAAACTAAACTGATAAACGGGATTCTAAATTTATAAAATAGAAAGTAGATGTTAGTAGGTAAGTATTTTCTGTCAAATATCAAATTCAGGCAATTTTGTTAACATTAATTGAAAAGAAATGTAAAATTTTTAAAAATGTGGAATTATTTTATAAATTTATTCCCAATTTTATGCAGGGTGTCCCAGAATTAGGTGGTCAAAGTTAAATATTGCAATCTGCATAGGTAAATAACAGAAATTTGGTTAATAAACATATGTGTCCAGAAATGCTTCTTAACGTGTAGCTACGGCCCCCTAAAAGGGGACCCATGGTTTCTTTAAACCTAGTCCTAAATGGCTGCACATAAAAATTGTAATTTTTTGTATTTTAGTGATTTTTGCCATGCTGAATCTAGATCTAAAGTCAAAACTATCCAAATTTAATCGTAGGAATAACATTTAGGGGGATAGAGATACAAAAACAGCCCTTTTTCTAGGCTAATGCCTGATTTTTTTTGTCTGAAATTATGAAAATTTAGAGCTGTCTACCAAAAAGCAAGTCATTATTGATTTGTATCACTCAGATGCACCATTTTTGAGGAAAATGTATTTAAAAATAACACTGTTTAGCATACACATATCAAATTTTAATTAAAACTTTTCTGAAAAATAATGCTATTATATAAACAATTTGCAAATTACTTATGTAAATTATAGTGTTTTCCTAGCTGATAGTCATTCAATATATAATTATGCTTTAAACCAATTTGCTTTCAATTCTCAAATAATAACCCCAAAAATTAATTTTACAAAACAACATCTATGAACATTCAGATGCTTATGTAGCATGCTTTTTCAGGAAAGTTGCTAAAAGCATTTCTTTTCTAAGTTGGAGTTTGGAACCTTCGACAAAATGCACTATAATAGAGTTTTATCCACAATACCGAAGTATAATTTTTGCACTCGGCGCGCGTTTTACAAACCATGTTAGCAAAAGATGATTAAATCTAAACTTCCAATCTACCTAACTCTATTTTATATTAACTATTTGCTTAATCAAACGGAACCAAAAAGAACCAATCCTGGGATCCCGTTAGTTACGCTCGATCAACCAATACAATGAACTTTACGGAATAGGCCCTCTATCTTTATTTAAACTATTCTTACATTTAATAATTTTCATACTTTCGAATGCGTCTAATAATCTTCTATCGGATATATTGTGAATTAATTTAAAATTTGTAATTGTTATTCTATGATTATTTTCAAAAGCATGCTCAGCAACACTTGATTTTTCTGTTATTATAAGATATGTGTTCTTTGAATCTCGTTTGTATAGATCTTCTTCTATGCCCAACATATTTTTGGTTCCAGTCCATTTCATAAAATCCATTTTTTCCAGTGTTTCAATTTTGTCTGTTGGCCCACCCAATAATGTCTTAATAATAAACTAAGTTTGGTATACTAATTTTAAACCTACGTTCTTAAAAACTTTTTGGGAATCCTCTTGTAGACTGAGTGACTGAGGGTTATATGATATCCAGACATATTCTGCCGTTTCATCCTGATTAACGAAAGAAGTGGAATCGCAAATGGTCTTTCTAAACGCATGCCTATTAATTAGTCTATTAAGTAAGTATTGAAACAATTAACTTTCGCTATATTCTTAATTGTCTCCTTTTCATTATTAAATCTTTCTTGGCTGAGAGGAAAATTAGCTGGCCATTTTGTGTTGGTCACAATTGAAAAAGTCATTAGGAATATATAAAAAATTGCAGTATTTTTTCTATAAATATTCTATTTCTATAGTGTGTCATTATTATTGTTCTCGACTTCATAAGCAAATTTAATGGTGAATAAATAGTTGTTTAGTTTTGTTACAAAATCCTCGATATTAGCAGTTTTGTGTCCAAATCGCAAAAATGCCATTCACATACCTGTACCAAATCCTTGGAGAGATAGTCGCACTGATTTCATTTTCCAAAATACTTATCAAAAGATTAGCTAAGAACGGCAATAAACAATTGCTCATTGCCGTGCCTTCAAGTTGTTGGTAATAGTAATCTTAATATTGAAAATAATTTTGATCCATGCAAGTTTGGTTAAAGTTAAATATTCTTGTGTGATTTCGTTTTCAAAACTATTCATCTGAGGTAAATCACCAAGATATTGCAAGGTCGACAGAATTGGTAAACTAGGAAACAATGAGATCAAAATATCCCCTTCCTTAAGATTCGTAATTTTGTTAATGAGATCTAAGGAAATGTAGTCCTCCTGAATTCTGTTGTTTTATAGGTAAATTCTCAAACTGTTTAGCTAGCCACATGGATATATTATTCAAAGATTAAAGGAGAAATATGTTTTCTATCTAAAAGCTGACAAAGGTAATAAGGTTGCTATATTGAAAATAGGGGAATATTTTCAAAGTCTGCTAAAATTGTAACACAAGTAAAAATACTTTGAAGAAATATAGTAACCTTATTTCAAATAAAATTAATTAGAAATTATCTGTAAGCAGTCCTACTATGCCGAAACTATATGGTCTTTCCAAGATTCATAAACTTGAGAACCCAATGCGTCCCATAGCCTCCGCAATAGGATCACCGAGAGGATCACCAACTGATAACATATCCAAGTGGCTAGCAAAACAATTTTAGGATTTACCTATAAAAGAACCGAATTCAAGGGTAGTAAATTCATTAGACTTCATTAGCAAAATTAAAGGTACTAATCTTAAGGAAGATGAAATTTTAATCTGGTTTGATGTTAGCTCATTGTTCCCACCGACCTCACAATACCTTGGTGAATGACTTGAGATGAATAGTTTTGATAACGGAATCACACAAGAATATTTAACTTTAACCAAACTTTGCATGAATCAATATTATTTTCAATATAAAATAACCATTACCAGCAACTGGAAGGCACGGCAATGGGAAACTGTTTATCACCGTTCTTAGCAGATCTTTTCATGAGTACATTTGAAAATGAAATCAGTAAGGCGTTCGACTATCCTTCAAGGATACGGTACAGGTATGTAGATGAGATTTTCGCGATTTTCGATACAAAAACTGTTAATATCACACAGCGAAAAATTCCTAAAAATGATACGCCGCGCCGGATTGGTGGAGTATTGCACGGAGCTTAATACAGCGATTTATGGACGATTTCCAGCTGCACGGCGGCGGCGGCAGCACACAACAGTTGCTTAGCCTATTTCGAATCACGCGCGCAGCCCTGTATTGTTGTATGGTTTGATTCTATTTAGTTGTATCAATGTAAATTCGATCGAGCATTTAGAAACTCCTAGTTAAAGCTCCTTGGCGAACGAAGACAAAATTAAAATTAAAGAAATCGGTCGACCGATATCACAAATAAATATGTGTGAATTGATATTGAAGTTAGTATGTTAATTCTTTTTTGCTTGCTTATTTTTAATGCAGAACACACCCTTAAACATCTCACGCGCCACCACTGGATGCTTTAGTAATTAGGAACAATAGTAACACACTAGAATTTGATATTTATAGAAAAAATACTGCCACTCACCGATATATTCATAATGACTCCTTCCACTGCGACCAACACAAAAGGGCCTAAAATATGTTGAGCAAACCAGAAGGTTTATACAAACGAGATTCAAAGAACACATAGCTCATTTTTTAAAGTATAGTCGAACAGAAAAAGCAAGTGTTACCGAGCATGCTTTTGAAAACATTCATAGCATAACAACTACAATTTTGAAATTAATTCAGGATATTTCTGATTATTAGACGCATACGAAAGTATGGGAATTATTAAATGTTAGAATAGTTTAAATAGAGGGCCTATTCCGCATAGTCCATTGTATTGGTGGATCGAGCGTGACTAGTAGGATTCCTGATTGGTTCCTTTTGGATTCGCTTGATTAAGCAAACAATACTTATAAAATATAGTTAAGTAGATTGTAAGTTTAATTTTAATCATGATGATCCCAACATGCTCGTCCACATGCATTGAATACTGTAATAAATTACCTTTGATGAAAATTTATCAGGAATGAATAGAACCAAACGGTCCAATTCACTGACTCACCAACAGTCCAGACCTTATTCCAATGGACAATTTTCTATGACGTTATTTCTAAAATGTACTTTATAAATATCAATTCAATAATAGGGAAGAAATAAAACAACTACTAAGACGTGATATTAGTATTCTAAATGAAAATAAACCTATTTTCATTAAAAGGGTCTTAGCTTATTGCCAACACTGTCTTCAAAATCCGGGTGGACATATAAAGCAGGATTGCAAAGAATTCATGTGTTTTAGTTTTCTTTGAGTTAGTATTCTTGTTTCGGTTTTACTTGTTGGTAATAATGCATTAAACGAATATTGTTTATTAATTTTGTAATTCGTATTGAATACTGCTTTAACAATAAAATTAGTGAAATATACCTCAAAAACAGTTTCTTTAAATGTTCTAATCAGCGATCTCTCAAAAGTGCATTACTTTTATCCTGAACAGGTAATGTTTCTGACTTGTAAAATATATTTTAATGTCTATAATTTGAAAACGGTTAGGCTAAAACTTATACTATTGTTGTAAGCCAACCATTTTAGCATAATATGAATATTATATATAAGTTAATAATTAGTTAATTATAATTAATTATATTAGTTTTTCTGTACCATTTAGTCCGAATATTTTAGCATAGAATAAGTTTTTAATTAGTTCATTATAGTTAATTTTCGTTAATAAGAGTATTAGTTTTTCGTAGCATTTAGACAATAATTTATTATAATGTTATGAGTCATTCGTGCCTAAATCAACATGGGACCTTTTCAGTTCTCTTTGCTAAGATGTCGGTACTATTTAGATACAGGCCTATATGGCACCAAACTTTATTGAACAACGCTTTTAACAAAATAATAAAACATCATTATCGTCGTCAAGAACGAACAAATCTAAAAATTAAAATGGTTAGTAAATGTAAATAACAGTAAAAAGCTATCGCAAAATGAATTTTGCGATAGCTTTTTTTTAAGTGAGTTCGTGTACAGTTTTAGAAAATCAATACTACCGAATATTTAGAGACAAATACCAAAAATTTAATTTCACGAGAAACTAGCATTGAAAACCTGGTTTCGGGATCGAAATATAGAGTCTAAATCTGTAAAACGAAACCCTAAATTTTTCAAATTTCTTTCCTGGTTTGTCTTTAGTATAGCTATCTTAAAATTAATTTTGCGATAGCTTTTTACTGTTATTTACATTTACTAACCATTTTCATTTTTTGATTTGTTCGTTCGTGACGACGCGACGGACGGGGGGACAGATTTGTTCCTCGAAACGTCGACGGTTTTCCAGTTTTCTTTAGGTTTTTCAGCTTCGTTAGGGTCACTAAACTAGCACTTGTGCTGTTTACACCCTGGAGCCAGAGCCGAAGAGGCTCTAGCTTATAAAAAATTTAGAACATTGGTGGAGCCATAGGCAATCAATTGCAAGGTAAACACAACATGCATCTCAAGATTCAGCCTACAAAATTCAGTTTAAGCTTAAACTTTATTAGAATTAAAGGGAGTTGGCGCTGGTACCCGCCTCTGCCATTGCAACCTATGCAGGTTTATTGTAGCACTCCAAACCATGCTTAGAGAACCTCATCCAGTCCGGTCTCAGCATATATAACATACAGCAAGCCCACTCTCGCTTCGTTCCTATGTTGTAAAAATAATAAACTTTTACGCGCATATCACCCCCTCCAATGCAGCAGCCGACGGCCAGGTTATGGCGGCAAGCTAAGAATTAAACGTGACCAGACTTTTATGTACCTCATTATGCTTTTGCATGCATTTTTTTTTAATTCGACAACATGTAAAATTATACCACTTACTACAAAATTTCACAATAGATATGAAAGAGAACCTTGACACTAGCAAAATAATCTACCTACGGGTTTTGTTGTCTAGGCCACTATTAACATTTTTAATTTTCATTATAAATACTTTATATTGTTATTTCGATAAAAATCTGCAACTACATACCTTCTCATATCTAGTGGGAACATGAAGGAACTAAAATTACGGTTTTTTTGAATTGTTCGTACACTTTATTGCCGCACAGCGACTTATTCCACTACTAATGTCACTCATAATATTTAATTTTCAGGCAATAAACACAAATTTACCGACCCCGAATCTGTACTCTCGCACTATGCGCCAACATACGTCAACATGAAACTGGTAGCTCGAGCTGCTGAGAATATGGCGGCTAGGTGCGCAGCAGCCCCTATCTCGACACGGGATTTCAGGCGGAGTGGTTTTGCTATTCTCTTTATGCTATGGTCCGGTCTTCCTAATCAGACTCCACAAATAGAGTACCGGCTCCTCCATATACCTTGCATGTCCGGGTTTGGTCTCTCCCAGCATTGCATACCTGAGCCTCACACTCGCACCACACGTGTTTTGGAGTTTCATCATCCTCCTGACAGAACCTGCAGCGGCAATTATCTGCTAGGCCGATCTCTTCCATGTGTCTATTCATTCTGCAGTGCCCCGTCAGCTGACCCACTAATATTTTTAGCGTCTCCCGACTCCTCTTAAGTAGATCTGCCGTGAATTTTGGAGAGCCGTGTTTTATGAAGTGTTTGGCCTGAAGTTGCCCGGGTGTTTGTAACCACCAGCTTAGAGATTGTTTATCTATCCAGCTTTTAACTGCTGTTTTGAAGATTCTTCCTGCTATCGTGCAGAAGGGCTCAGGTCCCAAAGTAACCTTACTTGCGCCCCGTTTTGCAAGTTTGTTGGCTTCTTCGTTGCCCCGTCATGTCCCGAAACCCACGCATAGGTGAGCTTATTGTTACGACCGGACTCTTCAAAGGCACTTATACAGTCTTTGACTAGTCCAAGTCTGACCTTGTGTGCACTAACTGCTTTTAAGGCGGCCTGACTGTCGGAGTATATGCTACCCCCCTTTTTGTAATGTTCAGTTTCTCTATCTCCATGGCGCAGTGTTGAATTGCCGCGACCTCTACTTGAAACACTGTGGCTTGACTGCCCATGTTTATGGAAATATTTGACCTTGGTCCATGGACCCAACTCCCACCCCTTTACTAGTCTTAGAGCCGTCGTTATACTATGCTTGGCCTGCTTTTATAGGAGGCCCCTGTTCCCATTCTTCTCTGCGTACAATTGCTGCTAAGAAGGGTCTATCAAACCATAGATGGGGGTTGATTCGTCTGATGGCATTTCGAAGAGATACTTGATCTCCTCACTGTCGTCTAGTTTCCAGCTTGTGGGCCCTTCCCATTCAGTGATGGGCTTGTTGCCTGGCTTGAACCGGTATTGTACCATTCTTACGTTCCCCTGTATGAGGATATGTAATGGAGGTAGATTTAGCAGGACGTCCAGTGCTGCAGTTGGGGTTGCTCTCATCGCCCCCGAGACGCACAGACATGCCAGCCTTTGTACGCCTTCTAGTTGCCTGATTGCACATGTGTGCGTGGCTTTTATGTCCCAGGCTATAGGTTAGCATGGGCCTTACCATCATTTTGTACAACCATAGATTCAATTCGAGGCTCAGCACCCAGTTTCTTCCGCAAAGTCACCCGCATCTGCCCAGTGCAATTCTTAGTTTAGGAGTGACCTTGCCAAGATGCGGTCCCCAAGTCATAACTTGGTCAAAAGTAACACCTAGGTATTTGACTTCCTTGAAAAAGGGAATTATTATCCCGCTGAGCATTGTATTTTTTAGATCCTTTAATGCTCCTTTCTTTGTTAATGTGACTATTGTGCTTTTCGGAGGATCAACTGACAGTTCCCCCTCTTCACATCATTTGCTTACTATGTTCAAGCCCCTTTGTGCTATTGTTGAAACATAGCCCATGTTTCCCCTGACTACTATGACTAAGTCGTCTGCGTGGCATAGGCAGAAGTATCGTTCGTTTTTCATCTTGTCTAGTAGACTATTTACCAGAATGGCCCACAGTAGTGGTGATAGGACCCCTCCTTGGGGGCAGTCTCTCCCCACCTGCGCCGTAACCATGTTCGCACCTATGGTGCCAGTTATTGTTCTACACTTTAGGTTTATTTGTATCCAGTTGCTTAACCTTACTAAATTAAGCTGAATGGTGCCTAAGGAACAAACAATATTTAAACCTTATTCACAAATTACCCATAAACAGATACGAAAGCTTTGTCGGAATGTTTGATGTTCGTTGGCCGAAGTTTTATCGCGAGAGTAGAGGAATGGAATCTTATACCGCACCAACAATATGAAAATTATTGACGGCGACAGAAACATACGTTTAGCGTAGAACGGCCAGAACTGACTTTGAATATGCTCTAGTATTATAAATAGTTGTGCCTCCTTCCACCTCGCACATGTGGATGAGGGAAGAGGTTCGCATATATTGTGTCCGCGCGGCGGCATCGTCTTTCGTATCTGTTTATGGGTAATTTGTGCCTTATTCTCTATATGGAAAACTCCTATTCGGCATCTGTATAATATTATCATGCAGGGCCTTTTTCGCCATTAGCCTCATTAGGCCAGTGCCTGGCCCAATGGTAAATGGTAAAATGGACAACATACTACATAGTTTATTAAGTGCAAAAAACAATTGGTTCATATGTTTTGATAAAACACATTTATCTGATGGAAGACATCAGGATATTCATCCTCTCGTCACTCTTGTAATCTAAATTCCAAGGCAAAGCTAATCTTATTTAATTTCATTGTCTCTGATCTTTGCAAAACTCGTAATTTTTTATCTAATGAAAGGCCAATTGCAAAATAATACAGGAAAATTTAATTTAAGCTTGAACAAATAACTTCTTTATAAACAATAGTTTCAGCTCGAAGTCATATTGGTACCCGAAAGCTTGATTGGAATATTGGAAATAGACCCTGCATATATGGCGCTCTATGATGGGGGAAGCTCATTTTAGAGACCTGGAGTCACATTTGATTGTAAATTTACATTTAATTATTCCATCGAAGAAGTTGCTGAAAATAAAGAGATACTTATTTTGATTTGCTTCATCGCTGTCCTATTATACAGGCTTTTTCAAACTCGATGGATTATTAGTCGTTTCTGGAGATCGAAAAAGACACTTCTTTGAAAAAAATTTTAAACCATAACCGATCAGCTGATGACGACTATCAATTAAAATTATTTTAAGATTGCGGTGTTGCCAGATCGATCGTAACTGTTTTAAACGGAACATTCTTTAAATGTTTAAATTTTTGGATTCTACGTAAAATTCTAATCTTAACCGTAAAGTTATTAGTGTAGGAGTGAAAAAGAAATGAAAGTCGAACTTTGAACAATTTGAATAGGTACAGAGAGAAAATGGCTGGAAATGGAAAAAAGCGATTCGCAGCTTTCTATCTTAACTTTTAAAGAGTTATCGGATGATATGATTTTTATGGTACCAAAATGTTACTATAGTTCGCCCAGCCGTTGTTGACCCTCGAAACGCATGCAATCGAGGGTCAACAACGGCTGGGCGAATTTTACTGGTATCATCTATAAGTTGCTGCATAAGAAAGCTCTTTAAAAGTTAAGATAGGAAGGATTTTTATTTGTTTCTATGTCCTAAACAAATAATTTTACGAATAGGGTATGATACACCAACTAGGACTAACATTTTTTGATCTTCAGAAACGTCTAATAGTCCAAGAAGTTTGAAAAGCCCTGTATATGTGTAAAAGTTGTCTCTTAGGTAACAGGCTACTTTTTATTCTTCTCAGTTAGTTAATTAAAAGGCGTTATCTAAACAACATCTCTTCAGCCTTTGAGTGCTTGAATTCTTTTAAATTTAAGTCCTTGACATAATCGAAAATTAATTACTTACTTGTATTTCGTATTGACGCTTCAATTCTATAATGTTATTCATTTTTGAGGGGACCCTTATGCAGCATTGCCTACATGCACGATTCGAAATCGAACAAAACTGTTCACATTCTAATGCTGGCCTAAACTCATAAAACATTCTACAAAAACGAAAATTAGGATAATCCGACAAAATTTGCACCCCTAAGCGACTCGGTCAATTAAATTAACATTTTTATCGGACTTTTCTCCCATATCAAGCTAATGTCCTTAATTTGTCAAGTCCAGAAAACTATTTCAGCTAATTAATTCTACTTTATATTGGCTCCGAAATAAATTGGGCTGTGATGGGGCATATTCAAATCAATCAAGAACTTTGGGTTTTTCCTTTATAAGTACTTCGTTGTAATGGCACACGTTATTTGGCCGTACGCCAAAAGCATAGATGTGGCATGAGAGGCTAGAGTGGACCCTCCTCATCATCTGTAACAAGGACAACATAAAAGATAAATAATGTGGCAGGCCTTTCTTTTTCCAACCAGCTGTCTATACAACATCTAAATATACTATACAGTGCTTACAATATGAGAAAATCGATATTATAAACAGCCTATAAGTCACCTTAAGGCGACTTAAACAATTTTATTAATATAGTAAATAAAATTGAAGATAAGGTTTCTAGGCTAAATACCACTCTACTTTTGAATGCAAATTTCAATATTCATTTCAATAATCTTATTAATAAACACACTAGTCATAATATTTGGTATAATTAGTACTCACTCGTTGTGTATAAATGCGATGAATTTACCGATATAAAAAGAACTATATATGCTAAATAGAATTGTTAAAATGCCTTTCCCAATAGAAGCGTGAAGTTATTATATTTTTGTAGCCTCATCATCGCAAATTCTTATAATGTTGGCAATCTCGTCACGTGCTTAACTATGCAAATCTTTCCTTTTAAATATTTGCTTTGTTGCGGGCCAAAATTGATCTCTTGAGACTAAATACTTCATTTAACATCAACATTTTATCGTATAGAACGCGAACATCGATCGAAGTTACATCCGTGCATTCTATCGATTAGACCAGACCAGATTCACCGAAATGATATGATACTGTTAGCCAAATGAAAGAACCTGGCTGAAAAGAATGCGGGCAAAAAATGTCCTCGCATTTTTAGATTCTGCCACTTTTTTTTCCAAAAATCCTAATTTATTTTGTGTCTAGTTCCCTATAGTGAATTTACATATTTAAATTTTCTACTTGAATACTTAATTTTATTATTTTCCTAATACTACTGTCTTCAATTATTTACCATTTTATTTACACAGGGAATTCCGGAATAAGTATACCATTTATATTTTATTGGCCTTCAAGCCATTTAAAATACGCGATAACAGACAACAGCGCTACGTTTACTTGATCTTTAGCAGTGGGGCACTTTCCTGATTGGTGCCAGGCTTAGAGTATAGAAAAAATATATGCACTTTGACGCTAGACAAACACCTAACTTTTTTTACAAATTTTTGAATTTGGGCAGTTACTTGCTTTGGTCATGGGCGTGGAAATTGCTGAACTGTGTGGTTATTTATTATTTGGTTGTAGTATATATTTTATCATACGCTACCTACTATTGATTTTTGCGATGAAGAAGCAAGAACAATGCTTTTAAATTACCCTTAAAAAGAAAAATTGATCGCGTTTCCTTATATACCGGGGTTTCTCAGGACAGCGTTCGAAAAAATCACAAAGAAGATGAGGAGCGACAAAGGGAACGTCCAGATGAGATGCTCTCATCACCAACGAACAAAAAAAAAACTGGTTTATCTCTTAAAAGAAACTTTGAAGATTTTCCAATCATTTGGCAAACAATAAAAAAAAATTACTTGGAGTTGAAAATTGCTCCTACAGTCAAAAGACCGCTCTTTATACTGAGAGAAATAATGGATTTTCCTTATAGTCACAAAATCTTGAGAATTTTATTAAAGGCCAATGGCTTTTATTTTCGAAAGTGCAAAAACATGAGAAAAATTCTAATGGAGAGACCTGCAATTCTCCATTGGCGTTATAAATATATAAGGGCAATTCGAAAATACAGAGAGGCAGGAGGACTAACATAATTTATATTGGCGAATCATCGGTTGATAAAAATCTAACTTCTGGAAAGTGTTGGCAAAGTAACGACGTTTTTGGAGTAGTTAGTAATATTAGGGCAAGCGGTAAGTTTTTGGAATTGATTTTTTTTCTTATGTAATCTGATAGTAATTGTATATTATTTCTGTTTAAGTAATAGTGCGATCAATTAAGTGTGCAATAAATAGAATTTTTAAAAATTTCTATGTACGATCGAAAATGAAATACCTCTAAAAGGTAAAAAAATATTAAATTTGTTTGAGAAAAAAGTACCATTTCGTAAATAGACAGTTTGTCGCGGTTGCTCGTCTCGGTCGCAAGGATCCGAGTGCTACCTGAAGATGCTTATTGAACACGCCGAAACATTTTGCGGTATTTAATTTTCGATTGCGCTACTAATTACTGGTTTTAAAAAAAGTCACACACTTAATGGACCACTCTGTATATTGTATATATCGCGAAGTATTATGATAAATACTATCATTTTTTATAAGAATATTGTTACTTTTTCAGGTCGATTAGTAAATGTTCATGCTGGGTCTCAAAATGGCTTTATACCCAATGCTCATCTAGTATTTAAAGGGGGTCAAGCTAGCGGTGATAATCATGTGCAAATGAATAAGAAAAATTTTCTAAAATGGGTGGAGGAAAAACTGGCAAATATTCCGTCTGATTCAGTTATCGTTTTTTGATAATGCACCATACCAATCTGTGCAAGAAAACACGATTCCGACAAAATCTCTCTCTGCGAAGAGTAGATATTTACATTTTTGTATAACCAAGATGTATAGAACCAGTTTTATACGCGGTTAGCTAATTTTATATTTTTGGATAACTCTCTTAACTGAACTCTAGTATAAATTAACATTTTTATTAGAAAACAATTATGAACGTGATATAAAGGGCGGTTTGAAACATACTTGCTTCAATATTGCCCAACTTTTAATATAAAAATTGAACGCTAGAGAATTAGCTACGATAAACCCTTTTTTAAGCGACGTCATCGATGACGTAAGCACAAAACCTTCGTGAAACGAACTCTACTTATCACTATAACATATTTATTTATGTAATAAATACAACACATAATATAGAATAATATCCTTATTATAAATATGAGATATTATTATTATATGACATATTTTGTACTATAAGAATGTAATATAAAAAACCGTATTTAATTTTGATGCCTTAAAGTAACCATATTATCAATAATAATATGGTAAAAATAACCTCGTACGCCTATGAGAAGGCAAGTTTTTGTACGTGCTGCTCCGCTGCCCCTTCAGTCGTCGTTAAGGTTCACTCTCTTGGCGCACAGTAGGTGATTTCAGTCTAGATGGCTTCATTCGGTACATTGTTCATTTTGTACAATGTGCAAACGACCCATTATTGCATGAGCGGCTTACGCGCAGCGAATTATTTTTAAATTGGATAATAATGTATTGTCATTTAGGTACTTAGGTGTATTATTGTTTATTGTTTACTAAATATACAATGTCAAATCTACAGGAAATACAATTAGTACTTTTAAAGAACTAAATCTAGCGTTTCTGTTCACTGGACTTAAAACTATCAAGGTGATAATAATTTTTGGCCGTTTGACGTTTGAGATAATAAAATGTAAAAGTTTTTATTTAAAATTAATCTAATCTCATATAACTATAGTTGTTAACTAAAAACATTGTACCATTTGACACTCACGTCTACGTACATCAAAATTTTGAGTTTCGGACCTGCACATTTGGCAGCAGCGCAGTGTTATCCTTCTAATATTTTGCAGTATGTAGCAGACTCACCCAGTACTATAATGTTATTAGTTATTATTATTAGGCAAAGCAATTAAGGTCACGCTGAAGTAGCAATTATAAGCGGGCCAGGTGAATGTACGATTTAAATATATATCTTGGAATAAGAATAAACGTAACCATCAACTGAGGTAGTTGTTTCATTGAGGTACGTAATCAGGGGGTGGCGAATCTAAAAGTATTACAATTTCACTTCACGAGAATTAAGAAAAAACAACTTTGATAGCACGTACGCATGAGTGAACTCTCAAACTTTGGTGTCCCTAGACGTGAATCAATTTGGGGCGATTCCTTCAAATTGTACATCATCCGAGACCGCCCGAAGCAGAATACCATCTCACTTCGGGTAATTGGATCGGATAATGAACGAATTTCTCGCGAAGGAATTTTAGGTTGGTTGACAGTGGATCATTTCGTTCTAAATTTTATTGCTATCTCGTTTCTGTCTGATGGAATCAGGCATTTGTTATATATTAGGATTAGTCTAATTTGGGTTAATTAACCTAGGGAATATACTATCAGCCTACTCTATTAAAAATTATTTGTTTATTTTTGGAGGTTGACGTAGTACGTTTATAAAACAAGATTGTTGAATTGTTGATTAAGCCTTGAATCATTAATTTTTGGACCGCACTTCAAGAACATGGAAATGCTTTAGTGGAGCTATTTTATAGTGTACTAAAGTTATGTAACTGCTTGCTCCTGAATATGTTATGATGATTTAAGTTGGTACATATTCAGCAGCCTTTTGATGATTATTGTTATCTTTTCGACATACTCAACTTAGACTGAGCGCTATGTCGAGTTCTTGGTACCCTCTAAGTTAGCCAGGGGTTTAGTTTCTAATTTTTGGTATATATATTTTTTTGATGGTATAAGTAATACTTGCTGATCGTTGAACTTAGTGAAGACAGCATTATACAGGGATGGTCAAAGGTCTGGAATAAAATTCATATTTTTTGAGCAAGCAATGTTTTCAAAAGACGCTGACACACGATAACTGATTTTAAGTTTGTCACATTTTTCGGTTAAATAAAAAAAATGTTCCCAACCCCTTAGCCCCCAGTTACCCCAACTTTTTTTTTAAATGGAAACCTATGTCTTGTGGGGGCTCGTTGAAAAGCACATGAAAAAAGGAATCCAGCCAAATAAACAAGTTCTATGTTTGCAATAACCAGGTTTTTTTAATTTATAAATTAAAACGTTTTTATAAAATTAAACTTTATTAAATTCTATTCAGAGGTGATATAATGCCGCAAATGCTGAAAATATCCTCCATTTACTGTCTGGCATTCTCCTAGGCGATAGTAAAAGCCGTCCACAGCATTACGAATTACTTCAGGTGGTATATTACGTAGCTCCGCCGTGAAATTGTGCTTTAGATCTTCAATATTGCCCGGTCTCTTTCTTTCAAATATCCCCAAAGAAAGTAATCTAGAGGCGTTAAGTCGGTGGATCTTGGATTGTACCGCGTCTCCCAATCCAACCATTTGGAAACATTTGATCTAAATACATCAAAATTCAGTAGTAACTTTCAACTTCCTGAGTTTAACTTGTAAAACTTTTCTTAGCAAAGTACTTGCTTACATAACTTGAGTATATAGAATAGAAATAACGACAGGAGCTTACTTTCTAAATGAAGGTATTGGCCTCTTATCACTTTATTTGGGCTATGATTTTAAAATAATTGGGAAATGTGCATGTACATTAATGACCTGCTGGCCGAAACGAATAATCCTGTTTACAGTTTTGCAGATGACAGTACCCTTGTATCCCAATTTAGATCAGAAAAACCTTTACCAGCGACTGAGACTTATCACCGCAGACAGGAGAAGATTACAGCTATTAATCAAGACCTGGAGAAGTCCAAACTAGGGGCGACAGAAATTTGGTCCAGTTCAATGCAGCAAAGACCCAAGCAGCCACGTTTACCAAGAAGGCCAATACGACGGGCCCTGACATCATTATGGCAACATCGACCATTCCTTTATCCTCGTTAATCGGACTGCTGGGTGTCTCGGTCTACAGCAGTGTGTCCTGGCATGATCACGTTGCTAACATCACAAAATCAGCCTCCCAGAAGTTTGGTGCGCTATTTTGCATCAAAAAACTGTATACACCGCAGCAATTGCTCTTGCTCTGCAAAGCGCAAATAAGACCGTGCTTAGAATATTGCTCACACATCTGGGGTGCCGCACCAAAGCACCTGGATTCCATTCAGAAGAGAGCTGTGCATCTCATCGGTGACCCGGAGTTGACCCGGAATCTGGATAGTCTGGAACATCGCAGACATGTGGCCGAGATGACTCTGTTTTACAGATACTTTCACGGCAGATGCTCCCACGATTTGGCCCGCCTCATCCGACCTCTGCCAACGCCTGTCAGACAGTCGCGACAGACGGCAAGAGCGCACCAGTTCGTCGTACAACTGGAAACACCTAGAACATCGCTTTACAAGAACTCCTTTGTCTGGCGCACTGAGTCACTGTGGAACTCACTCCCAGGACATTTGTTTCCCCCTAATTACAACCTACGACTATTCAAGAACCGTGTCAATCAACATCTTCGCACACACACCGCTTGTTGAGCGCCATAGGATCTCCCTTTAGTGTGTGTGCCACTGCCATAAGAAAAAGTTAGAATTTAGTAAAATTGAAAGAGATTCAGCGGAGCAGCAACCAGCTTCAAAATATATCAAAGAAATCGGAAAAATTCTTTATAGTTGTAGACATATACTATTAGAGAGATTAAGCGTTATAGTAGAAGGTAAGGAAAGTGAAGAGGTATTAAACATTGTACAAGGTGATAAAAGTTTAAATATGTCTGAAAAATTTGACTTGAGAACAGCTGCATCCTTATTGCCGTGTATTGATGGTAATGAGGATACAACTAATCAACTAATTGACTCTGTTCAACTTTATAGCGAACTGCTGAATGACGATGGTAAAAAACATTTAATAAATTATGTTCTGAAAACTAGATTATCAAGTAGTGCAAAACTACGACTAGAAAATACTTACAATACAATTGACGACTTACTAGCTGATATAAAAACACATTTACTTACAAAAAAATCTGCAGCTGCGTTAGCAACTGAAGTACATTATATCATACAAGTCGGGAAGGCAAAACAAATACAAGAATTATTTCTTAATTTAACTATAGCTCAAGCAAATGGCAAAGATATAAATATTACATTCTTAGAAATGTCAACGAAAAACTTGCAATTAATACCTTTTCCAATGGACTAAAAAAATACTTAACTGCAAACAATAGTAAAAGCTAGGGACTATTCCACACTAAAGGACGCTATAGTAGGTGCAAAAAATGAAGAAAAGCTTAAGTTCTCAAATTCTAGTATGTCTGTATTTCATATGAGACAGAATAATAATAATTCGAAGAGATTTAACAATCGCGGTGGTCGGTTTCGGTTTCTCAAATAGTTTTAATAACAATCGAGGTAGACCATTTAATAATAATACTAGGTCGGGCAGTATAAATCCGAGAAATTTTAATAACAATAATTTCCATAGACTAGGTCTAGGTCGAGGCTCCCGTTGAAGTCGTTCGTATTTCCGTGGCCGTCAGCAAAATCGTAATATGGGTCAACAGAGATCTTATTTTACAGACGTAAGTGGATCAAATTATAACAATCCGGACCTTAGGTCATATGAAATTCCGTACGCAGTGAATTCAAATTTAAACCCGGGAATACGCGGAATAGAGCAGAATAGGCGGTTTTTTCGTGTCCTAACAGTAAGTGTAATAATTTAGAAGAACATGTAGTTTTAAGCTTAAATTGTATGAATTTTGTTGAGGTGCATTTCGAAATGCAAGATATGCTATTTTTAATAGACACTGGAGCTAGTATTAGTGTTATTTTTTCAGATTACTTAAGAAACGGTGAATATGTTGCTGCATCAAAAAAGGTAAAAGTAATGGGTATAAGCGATTCTACATTTTCCCTAGGCTCAACAAATGTTCAAATTTCGGTAAATAATATTGAAATTAAACATGCATTTTTAGTACTTAATAAATTTAATTCAGGTATACAAGGTGTACTAGGTTCAGATTTTTTTTCGAAATACGGAACAAGCATAAATTACGAGACATCATTATTTTATTTTTGGGTTAGCGATAACAAGGTATCGGTACCTATGATTTCGAATTTCGATTATTATATTTCAATACCACCTAGAAGCGAAATAATAAAATACTGCTCAGCCGATTGTACCTGTGCCTGCGTTATTTCTTCTGAGGAGTTGTGTGAGGGTGCGTGTTGCAGGTGTTATAGCGAGACCGGAGAATGAAAGAATTGCCGTAAGATTTCTGAATTTAAATGACCGTGAAATAAAAGTTAAACATTATACATCTAGATTATAACCTATTGAGAATAATCATGTCTATAACTTTAACAAAAACGATAATTTATCTGTAGAACGCGTAGATAAAGTTTTAGATCTAATAGACACTTCGTCGCTAAACAACGAAGAAAACCTTTCAATCGAAAAACTATGCACAAAATATGCAGACATCTTTCACTTAGAGCTCGATTCTCTTACGGTTACTAATCTTTACCAACAGTGACTACAGCTAAAAGAAAACGGGGTTCCAGTTGATGTAAAAACACCTTATAGGCTTCCCCAGACTCAAAAGTCAGAGGTTCATAAAATGCTTGACAAGGGTATTATTGAAGAGGCTAAGTGCGAATGTTCTTCATCCCTTTTAATCGTACCTAAAAAAGCTACTAATGGCGAAAGAAAATCGAGAATGGTTATTGATTACAGACTAGTAAACCGTCAATTAAAGGATGAAAAAATGCCTCTACCTTGCATCTCTAAAATATTATACTCACTATCGGGGACATTGTACTTTTCTCACCTCGATTTATCTCAAGAATAAAATATAGTAGGCCTTACACAGCATTTACTACTAATGAGGAGTTCCAAATGAGAAGGTAACCGATGGGTTTAAAAATTAGTGCAAGTGCATTTTCTAGACTCATGACTGTTGCATGTTCTGGATTAAATTATGAGTCACGTTTTATTTATTTGGACGACCTAACTTATTACAACGACATACTTATTACAACGACATAATAAAAATCTTGTTAAAGTTTTACAAAGACTTAGATGTAAATTTGAAATTAAACCCTAATAAATGTGATTTTCTTAAAAAACAAATTTTATATTTAGGCCATGTGATTTCTTCAGATGGAATATCTCCAGATCCTGAAAAATCCAGAGTGATAGCTAAATAATTCAATATCTAAAAATGCTGATGAACCTAAACGGTTCGTTACATTTGCAAATTATTATCGAAAATTAATAAGTAAAATTGCACAGATAGCTCAACTTCTTAATGAATCAGGGACGTAGACAGGGGGGCAGGGGGCGTGGCCCCCCCCTTTTTAGTCCCGCCCCCCCCCCCCCCCCCCCCGGCCCACCCTAAACATTTTTGCAAAATATATAAACGTTCGTATTTCCGTAAATGAATAAAGCTTAATTTTTAAATATCTTACCAAATTTATTACGAAGAAACATACCCTGCACACGCTGAACAAGAACTTATAAATAATACGACCTAAAAAAATCTATTACGAGAAATCTTAATCTATTACGAAACGTTAACGAAATTTGGTACGAAAAAATAGACGCTGCTGGCCACACTGGGCACGCTGGCTAACCCAGACCAGTCGTCAATTCACAGTACCCGCAGTGCGCAGTGACCGTAGCTAGCTATCCATCATCCATAACCTAAATGTCTGGGTAGAAGTTGCTCTGTTATCCATTGCTCTAAGCTCTAAGCAAAAAGTTAATATTTATTTGTGCTTATGAGTTAAGGCGGCATCCCATGCATCCGATATCCGACGGTACGATCGATGGTCCGACGCTGCTGCTATTGGTCAAACATTTTTGACGTCGTATGAGTTAAAATAATTTTAACTTTCTTCCGATATCGTGCGTTTTGTAACCTCACTTCTTGAGTATTTTTTATTGTTTCCTTGACTTATGTTTTTGATTTTTCATTATCTTCAATACAAAATGAACCATCAACTTCAAAGACTTTTGCAAAGTAAATAGTGTGCTGCTTTTTCCCTATTGCTAATTTTAAGCAAGAGTAAACAGGGAAAACAAAGTAGATTTTGAGTACGGGATATTTTTAGAAACGGGAAATTTCAAGGGGCATTAATCACTGCAAGAATTGCGGTTGATCCAAGAATCGACGAATCTTGCGGTTGATCGATGGATCGAGGATTTCAAGTGACACTTTTCACCATCTGCGGGAGAAAGACTTGCTGTAACATTAAGGTAAGACGGGTGTGACTTATTAAACAAATTTCAATTTTGATAAATGAATTATTATAATAAAAATTTAAACGTGCGATACTTAAAACGAAAAACTCACGGTTATATACAAGAGAAAAAAAATACAAGGGTCCAAAAGAAGCATTTATGTTGGTTAGTTGCTAAAGTTTTCTTCATCTTTTTCCATCTCTAATGACATATTTAACGGATTTCGGATCCGAAAATCGGATGCATGTGACTTGCATAATTCTTGCTCATGAAAATTAAGGCTTCTTCGGATATCGAGGATCATGGGACGCTGCCTTAAGGTGCTTGTCCAGAAGAATCTAGGAATTGATTAATTTGTTTCATTGTTTCGGTAAGTAAAATTAAATGCATGATGCATGCTTACTATTTTTATTTTTGGTTTTATAAGCGGTAATGATATTGCAATGTACAGTACTGCAGTAACGGAGATGAAAGATCAGTTTTTGGTTTTATATAAGTTAGTGTGTTAATTGACATCGTCAAATCTTCTTACATGTTTTTATTCGACTGTAATAGAATATAGCCATTGCGATTCAGTTAACGCGTGCAGAATGACTTCATTCTTTCACAGTATAGTACAGTAGCGTTAGACCTTTAGTATAGGAGTCGAAATTTCAAAAATTATTACACAGCTAAAATTTTGGGGCATGATATATGGGTATAAGAGGATTACAAATCGAAGTTTTCAAGATCCTTTAAAACACGTGTGGTACGGTTTACTCTATACTCGTAGAGTCTATCACTAGTTACGCTTTCGTGTTTTTTTTTTAGATACCTTTAAACTAACGTAATTTCAAATTGCAAAAATGAGCAAATGAAGTTTGATGGACTATTTTAATGTTCGAAATAAAAAGACAAACAACTCCTGTTACTCATGGGAATGTCGTAGTACCTTTTTCTATAGAAGCTTCGAGTTCTGCGACTTCTACGAACATTGATGTCATTGATGATGGGGACTTAACAACAGTAGAAAGTCTTGAAATGTGTCAGAATCAGAATTTCGAATAGTGCTGTCGATGATTCGTCTGATGAAGATCAGGACATTTCGCCGCCCCAAGAATCTACCGTAAAACGTACATTACCCCACTCAAATTTAGTTATTTCCATGGGTGGTGGTCCATCAGACATTGCGCAAAATATAATTAACGGCCCTATGAAACCCAAAAGGGACGTTTATCCAAAAATAAAATTTGACTCTGGAGCCAGTATGCGTTGGCCATGCTTTAAAGCGTCATGGTATTCAAAGTCTAAGTGGCTTGAATATAGTGAAATGGAAGATACAGTGTATTGTTCTTATTGCAGATTTTTGTGTGTGAAATCAGGTGATTTACCCTCGAAAGGTGTTTTAATTAAAAGTGGATTTAGGGATTGGAAACACGCGGAGTAGGTCGATAAAGGATTTAAAAAACACGACTCAGTGAACCCCATCTAAACAGTGGAAAAAATATAACTCTTTTTGCAAAACAAATCCTCGGAAATGTCTCTACATTGTAACAGTTCGATTTTGCCAATTTTAAAATTTCATTTATATGCCGCATTTAGGGAAAAAACTATGCTGTATTTTGCACTCATCGGTTTATTAATTCTGAATTTAATAATTCGCTTGAAATTGCCTCCTTTCTCAATGTAAAATTACCTATATTTTAAGCATAGATTAGCTATATATTCGTACTAGCTTTTAGAATCCATTGTAATTATCTATTTTAGTTGATAAGCGATGTATGTACCTTATTATTAAGTTAACTTGGCTTGATTTGCATTATATTATCGTAAACAGCCAGCGAATCGATTTATATTTTTAAAGAATTCAGTTAGCCTGCAAATACGTTGCATTTGACTTATTGAACCATAATTTAATTTCAGTTTGAATATTCTATTACCTTTTGAGAACCCTAGGTTGATGTTCCGGAGATCGTTTTTGGACCTCTGCTTTAAATATATTCTCGTTCGGTACAGCTGACCAGTTTTTTGTAAGGTTTATGCCAAATAATAGGAATGGGCTAGGTATCGCGCGTTTTTCATTCTCGGTTTAGATTTTTGAAGGTTTATTATTTCTGTCAGAGCATTTCCTAGCCTTTCTGGAAGAATGTAATTTTAACTCACTACTCGTGGCTTCCGCCGTCATTTATCACCATAATAAGCGAGAATTAAGGCGTTTATTTTCTTAGAATTATTCCTTGTATCGAAACACTCGTCAAGTTTTCAGCCCATGACTACTTGTGTCGCCGTATTTAATTTAAGGCAAATTGACGGAAGAGGGAACGAGGTCTTTTCTAGTTTTGCTCGCCTGGGAAACGTTTGCCAGTATAGCGAGAAACTGCACGTTTTGCGTATTGTGAAATAATACAACCCTTTTGAGGGGATTTATCGTGCGTTTCTGTTTGTGTTTTGACACGACCGATTATTCGGGCTCTACAAGCTGTACTAGGTAAGCATTTTCTCTGGATTCCTTTTTCTGTGGCCTATAAAGCACTTGACCGCCATTTTGCTATATATTTTTTTATTTCCATTATTTATAGCGGCTTCCACGTTCGTCCCATAAGACCGAGGCCGTCGAATCTCCTCTAATATACCCTCAAGTCCGAATCTGAGGTAAATATCGCTACCATTTTTGCCTAAATTAATGAAATTGACTGCCTATCTACCTTTTATTTTTTTTGTGCACATAACGCCATTTGCTTTTCCCATGTGTTATCTTATCTACTTCATTTTACCTGATCCGAATTTTTATTTTAATGCAACTTTAGTTATATATTCTTTTAGGGGTGATTCATATCATTCATTTTATTTGCTTTATTGCACTGTAAGTCCATGGGTTTTTTTGTCTGGGAAAATTTATTTTATAAAGAAGATGTATTTATGCAAAGAGGAAGGGAGTCTATGAATTTTTTATTAAAGTAAGGGGGTCTATGATTTTTATTAAAGTAAGGGGGCTTCATTTAATGCGTACTTGATTATTTCAAGGTTCTTCTGCTAAGCAGAAGTTTACGGGATGAACCAATTTCTTCTGCTGGGCTAGAACTTCTTTTGCTAGGCCAGAACTTCTTTTGCTGGGCCAGAACTTCTTTTGCTGGGCCAGAACTTCTTCTGCTGGGCCAGAACTTCTTCTGCTGAACCAAGTTCTTCTGCTGGGCAGAAGTTTACTTGACGATCCAATTTCTTCTGCTGGGCCAGAACTTCTGTTAAAGAACTGCTGTGGTTCCCGCACTAGAGGCCATCGACAGAGTTCGACGACGGGATTTGGGTATATGTTTTATGTTTCATTGTGTCTTATGTTTAATCTTCGCTTACTTTTATTGATATAAATCACACATTGAATTGAGGTAGCTCATTGATTTTAATTAATTTAATTTACATTTATTCACTGGTTTATCGGACCAGTTAATCAAATTGCTTTGATTTGTTTTCTCATTTTAAAAGATAAGTGCGGGCTGGATAACTTCATTCTTTTCATTAATTTTTCATTTCATTAATTAGTCGGCAGATATAACTGCTCTGAATTTTATCTTTTTATCATATGAATCAAGCTAACCATATTTTTAATCTGATCTGGTGCTTTTATTAACTTCTCAAGTTTTTTTGATCTAATCATTGTGTCCGCTCATTGCGGCATATTATCACCATCAGTGCAGCTATTAGCGCACGCATACCTAGTTGTAAGAACCTTAGTCTGCGCCAAGTGAACACTTTGATAAATAGTTTAGTGTATTTAGTGATAAGGCATATAGAACTGAGGTTTTCCAACTGAATTGGTCTCTGTACGTACAATCTTCATATTGTACTCAGTTTATTTTATTAATTACTTTAAGTCATTTGACATTCTTTTGTCTACTCAACCACATTTTTTTTTTAATATAACCATTTTCTTCAGATAGATTGTTGCTGTGTTTGCAAAAAAAAAAGAATTTAGTAGCAAATATACTGTCCATTAAATTTTTAGATTGTGTTTTCTTGATAGGTTAAGTTGGTTGATAATTATTCTCTTTTTTGTGATAGTTCGAAATTAGGAACCGGTTAATTTTATGAGCGAATCTAGCCACTCGGTACAACACCTGCCGAGCTTTTTCCGTTTAGCTGGCTAGAACGGGTGGCGCTCAAACGACCCCACGACAGGGGCCGGGCTTTGCAATACGTCTCTCCGGGGCTAGGTTCAATTTTTTTAATTAATTGGGAAAAAAAATCTGGGTTCAATCATTAAAAAAAACGTGTTGCAAATTTGGCGCCCAACTCAAAGGGCAATTTTTTTTTGAGGAGACCTATTCTTTACAAAATTGCAAATTTGGCAATCTTTTTTTTGAGAGACCTTTTCTTGATAAATTGCAAATTTGTTCTAATTTATGTCCTGTATGCCTTATTAGATTTATTTTCCAGGTGATTTTCATGAATTGGTAGCATTGTATATTATTGTTGCATATTATTTTGATAACTAGTGATTTAATATTTATCCAGCATTGTTATTTCATTGTTATTATTTGATATTATTTGATTGCTTACTAGGTGATTTATTTTATTTTTTTTTGATGATATTTCTATATTGCGCATTGATTTACATATTGAGCTCTCCGAAGGGGACAGCTACCTTTATTTTTTTATGCTGATTTATATTTACATGCTAATTTTCTTTATTCGTTTATAATTTTGTTATCTTCTGTTATCTTATTGTGTCAGTAAAGATGGATTACAATATGATAGTTAATTATCTTAGGAAAGAGATGCTTGTCTATGAACTTAGTATTCGTGGTTTACCAGCTGATGATTCAAAAACTGTTGAACAATTAAGAGCAGCTTTACGTCCAGTTTTACAATTAGAAAAGAAAGGCAAACCTCTAAATTATCCACCATATAAGCTTAAATTTGACAGTGAAATCGAATATATTTCGACAACATTAAAAGATCTCCAAACTTCAGTAGAAAGTTTAGCAGGAGACACTAAGTCTAAAGCTAATTTTGAACGTATTCAATCACGTCTCGTTCACTTGTTGAATCGAATTAATCGAATACCTACCGCTAATCTTAAAGAAGAACAGGTAAAAATTAGATCTGATTCTTTGATAGAAATATTATCTGCTTTAGATAGTTTAGATTCACTGTTGAAATCGGATAAAGATTTGAGTGCTTTGTTAAGTAAAACGCAGTTAGACGAATCAGATTCTGACTCTTCTGTTTCTAGTTTAAATTCTAATAAACCACCAACTAATTCCACGCCAACTAAAATTCGTTCATGTCACTCTAGTAATTTTAAAACTCGTGTTGAAAAATGGAATCTTAAATTCTCAGGTGACTGCAAACAACTTTCAGTTCACAACTTTTTAGAAAGAGTTTCTGAGTTACGTATTGCTAGGGGTATATCTGAACAGGAATTATTTGAGTCAGCGATAGATTTGTTTTGTGGCAGAGCATTGAATTGGTTCCGGGCTAATCGAGCTAGGTTTGTTAACTGGAAAAGTTTATCTGATCTCCTGTGTAGACATTTCGAACCACCTGATTATAAAGCTAGGTTATTTAAAGAAATTTTGGAAAGAACGCAAGACCAGTCTGAGAGTATCGTTGATTATTTGTCTAGTATGAGTGCTTTGTTTAGGCGTTATGGAGGTATGTCTGACGATGTTCAGCTGGATATCATTTCTAGGAATTTGTCCCCATTTTACACAACTCAGCTTCCTGTTGTTAATTCATTGGAGGAGCTAGAGACTGAGTGCCTTAAGCTTGAAGCTAAAAAGTACCGAGCTGATCATTATATTCCACCATCTAGGAGGCGACAAAATTTTGTCGAACCTGATTTCGCTTTCTTGGCTTCTGATGCATCTACTTCTAGCTTATATAGTGATCATCCACCGCCCATTGATGTAGTTGCATTACCAGCAGCACGAGCACCAGCTGAAAGACCATCTTTTCCTAGACGTCCAGTTACTTGTTGGAACTGCAAACAGACAGGCCATTTAAATCGGCAATGCCCTAGCAGTAAGAAGATCCATTGCTATCGTTGTGGTACTCCAGATGTGACTACTAGAAATTGTCCAAAGTGTTCCGGTTCGGGAAACGGTATTCGGGAGAGTCGTTAGGTCGGCAGACCTCTCCTGTTATTTCCACTCCACCGACATTAGTTTTCCTAATAAGAATTTTTTGGACTTTATTATTGCACATGCGCACGGCGATGAGCGCCCATATTTGGAGATTTCTGTTTTGGGTCACCCTATTTTAGGCTTACTAGATTCCGGAGCTACTCGGACTATTGTTGGTCAACCTGGTTTAGAAATTTTGCAGGGATTAGGTTTAAAACTTATTAAAAATCAGACCACATGTACTGTTGCTAATGACTAGACCTGTTCAAGTATAGGTTATTTTCAGACACCTGTAACCTTGTTAGATAGGACACGTATAATAGACATTTTAGTACTTCCAGAGTTAGCTCATAGATTTATTTTGGGTATCGATTTTTGGAAAGCCATGGACATTGTACCTGATCTGAGACAGAATGTTTGGCATTTTTCAGATAAATTTCCTGAAATCTGTAGTATTGTGGATGGTGATTCTTTGTCTGTTTCTGAAAGATCCGCTCTTGATTCGCTGGTAAAGGAGAAATTTTCTTTAATGGGTACTGGTCTTGGTTACTGTAAAGTAGCTGAGCATGTAATCGAATTAGAACCTGGCTCAAGACCTATTAAACAGCGTTATTACCCTGTCTCTCCGTTCAAGCAGGCGATTATAGATAAGGAAATAGATGAAATGTTAAGGCTGGGTGTAATAGAACCATCGAAAAGTCCTTGGTCTAGTCCTGTATGTTTAGTACGTAAGAAAGACAATGATTATCGCTTTTGCATCGATTTTAGAAAGGTCAATTCTATTACTAAAAAGGACAGCTTTCCCATTCCCTATATTTCAGCCATTTTAGACCGTCTCCGCGACGCACGTTATATCAGCTCTATTGATATCAAATCAGCATTCTGGCAGGTACCTCTTAATGAGTCTTCTCGTGAGATTACCGCATTCACTGTTCGAGGTCGAAACCTCTTCCATTTTCTGCGCATGCCTTTCGGTTTAACCAATGCGCCTGCTACCTGGTAACGTATTATCGATCGTGTCTTAGGTGTTGACTTAGAAAACAACGTCATGGTCTATTTAGACGACATCATTATTATTTCCAAGACTTTTTCAGACCATTTGAGGATATTAGGTCTTGTGTTTGATCGTTTAGAAGAAGCCGGACTAAAGGTTCCTCAAGAGAAATGTCACTTTTGCAAACCCCAGCTTAAATATCTTGGTTATGTTGTGGATTCTAAAGGATTGAGGCCCGATCCAGAAAAAGTGCAGGCTATTATTAATATATCACCACCAAAGAATGTGACTGAGATCCGACGTTTTATTGGAACCGCTTCCTGGTACCGACGATTTGTTCCTAACTTTTCTTCCGTTATTGCCCCTATTACTCGGCTTACTAAAAAGAACATAAAATGGGAATGGACTCCAGATTGTCAGGAATCTTTTAAATCAATTAAAGAAGCTCTTGGTACCGCTCCAGTCTTGTCATGTCCTGACTTTAATCGCATGTTTACCCTTCAAACTGACGCTTCTTCTTATGGCTTAGGCGCTGTTCTAACCCAGCAATTCGACGATAGGGAAAAGGTAATTGCTTATCTTTCACGTTCCCTTACTAGGCAGGAAATGAAGTTGACAGTCACGGAAAAGGAGTGTCTTGCAGTGATTTGGAGTGTGGAAAAACTTAGGCATTATTTAGAGGGAGTTCATTTCAAAGTAATCACAGACCATCATTCACTATTGTGGTTACATAATTTAAAGGATCCGCAGGGTCGACTTGGTCGTTGGGCACTTCGTTTACAACCTTACGATTTTCAACTAATTCATCGAAAAGGCGAAGAGCATATAGTGCCAGATTTTCTATCTAGGTCCGTACCAGTTTTGACAGAAGATATCGCAGTCTTGGAGGATTCGTTACCTTCTTACTCCAACACTTCTGATAAGTGGTATGTCGATATGTTGAAAAAGCTGGAAGAACAACCAGATAAATTTCCTTGTTGGAGAGTTGAAAGTGGTAATCTTTTTAAATTTGTTAAGACCACAAGTCCCAACTTCCCTGATCAGTCCAGTTCTTGGAAAATAGTTTTGCCAAAAAATCATCGAAAAGAAGTCCTGGTTCGCTGACATGATCTTCCAACTTCAGGTAATGTTGGAATTTTTAAAACATTTTGGAAAATAGCTGAACGTTACTATTGGCCTAAGATGAGAGCAGATGTTGCTAAGTATGTCCGATCCTGTCATATTTGTGCTCAAAATAAGGTGGAGCAAAAAGCACCAGCAGGTTTAATGGGTAATCGACCCGATATTCGGGAACCTTGGCAGTCCATCAGTCTAGACTTTGTAGAACCATTACCTCGTTCAAAACAGGGCAATACTCACATCTTGGTAGTTACCGACTACTTCAGTAAATATGTCGTTCTCTTTCCTTGCCGTTCTGCTACAGCGAAAACGTTAGTCAAACATATAGAACAGGGCATTTTCTTGGTTTATGGGGCTCCACAGTATCTAACCTGTGATAATGGTACTCAGATGAAATCCAAAGAATTCCAATCTCTTTGTGACAAGTATAAGGTCAAAATTTTCTATACTGCATCTTATTATCCTCGTGCTGATCATACTGAACGTGTCAATAGAGTCGTCAAAAGCATGTTGCGATCTTATGTCAACCAGAACGATCATCAAACTTGGGAAGATAATCTTCCATCTATTGGTTGTGCTATTCGCACATCACGTCACGAAACTACAGGTTATACTCCCTATCTAGTGCACTTTGGGCGGGAACATAAACTTTTTGGGCAAGATTATACCGAAGGAATTCCATCGGCCGAGACGGACAGTCAAAATTACATTCGAAAACGAATCGAAACTATTAAACAGCTCTTTGAGAAAATTCATAAGAAAATTGGGTCGGCACAGTTAAGAAATCGACACCAATACAATCTTCGAAGACGTCCGGTCAATTTTGTTTCTGGTCAAGAGGTATGGCGTAAAAATAAAGTGCTCTCTAACGCCGCCAATTATTTTAGCTCAAAATTGGCTCCTGAGTTCCTAGGTCCATTTAAGATCAAAAAGAAAACCGGTACGTGTACGTACGAACTCCAGGATGAACACGGTAATAGCAAGGGTATTTGGCATGTTCAAGACTTGAAACCGGTGTACATCGATTCAGGTTCTGATGGTCCATCTAACTGATTCAAACCAAATTAATGAGTAATTTGTATTTCTATTCCTTGAATTTAAATTTTCTTAAATAATGGTCATTTTTAATATTCTGTATCTACCTTGATTTATTTGTGATATTAATTTGTTTTTCTTTCTGTCAATTTCTTATATCCACATTGTTCTGTTGAATTTTTACTATGAGTTTATAAGCTATCATAAAAATTAATTCTTATCTGTATGCATTTTGCTTGGACATTACCCTGAATTGTGACCTTACTCGATTGTGACAAATTTCTCGAAATTGACTGTTTTCCTAATTGTGACCATTTTCCCGGATTTGACGAATATCCCGGATTTGACACACCTGGCTATGACTTTCCCGAATTTGACTATTCTCTTGATTATGACAACCCCCCGAATTTGACCCCGAATTGTGACTATTGTATCTGATATTGTTTTTTTTTGTAGGTAGCTGAAAACTGATATACTGTGGGTATGAGCGTTGATTAGCTATTTTTCTTGAATTTATTTCATTACCTTTATGTTGATTCTATTGTTTGATTTTAGTGTTTACTTTTATTAGTTGATTTACTTACCTTGTTATCTATTTGATTTGCTTGATTATCTATCTTTGAATTTAATTCGTTACCTTAACTTTGTTGTCTGATTTGATGATTGCCTTTATTAGTTGATTTACTTACCTTGATAGTTACTTGCTTTAATTTTTGGTTATCTATTTTTGAATTTATTTCGTTACCTTTATCTTATCTGATTTTTATGATTGCTTTTTCGTTGATTTGCTTACCTTTCTTTTGACTATGATTTTTTTTTGGGCCTAAGTAGAATAACCTTCGGGTTTTTCAGTTATGCTGGCTTTTCCTGCTTAGACCATTACCTTTGAGTTTTTTCAATACTTGAGCAATGTAACTTGTGTTACTTCAGATGTATCTGGATTTACTGCTCAGCGTATTAATCACTTTTCGGTCTAGAACTTTGTGACTTAACGGTTGCATTACCATTTATTTGGGATATTACCTGGACTTGTTTTTTTTTCTCTTTGCCCTGCAGTTGGGGCAATAGATTTGTTGTAGGTAACTGGCTTGGCGCGAAACTTGATGGTTGCCTCCATCAAATTGGTAAAGAATTTCTTCTGCACAGAGATACTGGTTGTGGTAAAAGCCCACAGAGTGCTGTGGGCTTTTACTGACTACGCTGACCTTCCGTCACTTACTACTGTTGTTCGCTAGAGCAGCCTTGAGAAAGCTGTTCTGCATTCACCGTTATCCTTCTCAGTCACTTGTAATTGTAAGTAACATACCTTGTCTTTAATTTTCTCCACTTACTTTATTACTTAGCTTTGTCGATTTTTCCGACCTTTCTTGATTCTCTTTGCTCTGCATTATCTTATTACGTACCTTTGTCCTTAATTTTCTTATTACTTAACTTTATCTATTTTACTATTTTCTTGGTTATTTGTCTATCTATTTATATCTTAATTCTTTTTTTTTAATTTGGTGGAACAATCTACTCTGGGTTGAGTACGCCCTGAGTATCCCATCGCTGACCGTGGCATAGTGTTTGGGGTGACGTATGCCTGTTATGTTGAATATAGGTTTATATGTTGAATATAGGTTTATATTCTATTATTACTTAGTTCTGGTTGGTTCAATTTATGTTTGGCTTCTGGAAATTGATCCAGTTATGTTATTATATATATTAATTACTTAATTTTCTTATTAGTTTTTTTTCAAAAAAAAAAAAAAAGCTTAATGTACTAATTTAATTTGGAAATTGGTGACATTTAAATTGGCTGGTGGTCAGTAATGTTTTGGCTTATCAATTTTTTTTATGCGGTACCTTTGAAGTTACTTTAATTTGCTAATAGGTTAGCTGTAGGGTACACCCGTACGTCACATAAGTGCTTTGAATTAGCTACCTCAATTAATTTATTATCGTCGGTTAACTTCTTCTAAGTTTCCCTCCTTTTGAAGGAGAGGGGGAGTTGTAACAGTTCGATTTTGCCAATTTTAAAATTTCATTTATATGCCGCATTTAGGGGAAAAAACTATGCTGTATTTTGCACTCATCGGTTTATTAATTCTG
>MU182936.1:5634-19316 GCA_016904865.1 Pissodes strobi
TACATTTTGCTCTGATACACGATAACTGTCCAAAAAATTAATTAGCTTTGATGAAATTTGCTGAACACGATATTTTTGACGATCTTCCGATTTCTTTTGAAATCGGCATAAATCGGCAAATGATGAGCATTTTTTTGCCACGCCCGAAAAAATGCTTACCATTTGCCGATTTTTGCCAATTTCAGTAGAAATCGGAAGATCGTCAAAAATATCGTGTCCAGCAAATGTTTTGAAAAAAGAGTTTTTTTGATTCATACTGTCACGATTTGTATTTTTTATCGGTGACGACACGCCTTACTTAGCGTGTAGGAGAGTAACTCCGATTTAGGAACGCACTACGTCAAGTTGAGAAGAGATAATAAAGGAGACACATCGATAAAAACAATAACAAGTTTATTTACAAACAAACTTAACAACGGTTAGATTGTATACTAATAAAGGCGTGTTTAAGATTATAGATGAATTAAGAGTTTACACTATACCCAATTAATATGAAATGCATGTCTTCTCGAGGGAGGCTTAGTTCAAAGTTTGTCTAGCAAGCGACGTCACTATTTTATTAATAAAGTTTATGTGAGCGGGTTGTCTTTTATTTAGGTATTTGTTCTGATATTTATAAGGTAAGTCTTTTTAAGTTATCACAAATTGCTAAGGCACCTTCACTACTTTTTGAAACTCCCCAAAAACTATCCCTTCACTAGAAGCTCTGATACTTCATAAATTCGACTCTCTCTATACTTTTTAGTAGCCCCCGAATGCCGTATACCTATGCATACGTTCACCCAGGTTAGGTAAGGACCTGACAACCTTATACCTGTGTATAAGTGTTCTCAGTTATGGGGGTTGTGGGATAGAACAACTTGAAGTGGACGTACCTGTGTACTGTCCAGCGACCAATTGAGCGGTTTGAGAGACCCGAAAGTCTGATTAACTCGGCGTTTGCCTGCGTATAGATGATGTATGCATCATTAAGGATTAAAGTCGCTCCCGTCGACGGCTCAAATTGTTTATAATTAACAGTGAATGTTTATATAACATTTTTCAAGTTCAAGTTCAAACTGGGGACAGGGTGATATTTAATTAATGATTTTAATTAGTTCACACATTCCCCCTCCCTGATAACGTTGGTCCCCAACGTTTTAACCTGACTTATTGGCTTTAAAAGATAGAAAACCGACCTCAATTCGAGAAGACATACTGTATTGCACCTAATTTTTTTATAATTTAATATATATTTCGTCAGTGGACTTGTTCTGGCTTAGATCCACCCATTTCCATTTCATGTAGTAAGTTCTTGTATGGTTTGCCTCGCTCTGTGTGCTAGTTATAGGTACATGTAACAAAAGAAAAATAGTTTTACAAATGTTATAATCTTATCCTATGTTTTCTTATTTGTGACGTTTTTTGTTGTCTTATTAACAAAATCATAATTTTATAAACCCGGCTGTTTACTAGAGATGTATTATTTCAAAATTTATTTGCTTTTATGGCCAATAACGTTTTACGTCTTAATATTCATTGTGTTAATAAAGCAACTACGTTACAAACGTATTATTTAAATATGATAAAAACTCTCTCGATTTGATTTCTTTAAGCTTATTGATCTATTCTACCTTATATCTAGTGCAAACCTATCCGTTTTGAGAACATCTTTTTATACTGGCTTATAATGCCATTTTTTAAAACTAGGTTTTTATGTCTATGGACAATAAGATGCCTTTCATATGATATCTCCTCTATTAAGATGCGTCCATCCCAACAGAGGTGACATTAATTCATTGTCTTTATAGCTGTTAGTTTTTTTTTTTGAAAAGGTCTGTTAGTGCGGTATATCTATAAAGATAATGAATTTTTTCCCTTGGCATTAAAAAAGCAACTCATTTCGGCCCTGTCTAAAAATAAATTACCTATCCTATATTACGGTATGTTAAACTTATTTCTTTTTAGAATAAATTGCAAATGCCGGTCCTGTCTATATTCTATTTAGCCATTGTTCTTTACTTCTTATTTTTAAATCCATTATTCACAAACTTATCAAAACTATATAGTATATAGACTTTTCCGTCTATGTATAAAATATTTGCTAACATCATAGTTTATTGACTCAGTTATGCTTATATGGGTATATCAAATGACACAATTTATTTTGCTGACTTAATTCAACATGCCAGTTTTGTTTAAAGCAATAAAATATATTTGCAACATATCATATGTCTTTATGAATCTTATTATTTTCTTAAGTTATTGCCTGGCAGTTCAATCTTGTGCCATTTCGATCAATTAATATTAACAATGTAATGTAAATTAATAGGAAATTATACGTTACGCTTCCGTGGGTCACAGATGGCGACTGCATATGTCATTTTCGCAGATTCCTTGTGTTGCGGACTGCTTGGTTTACACAAAGTCTGGTAGATGGTGCTTGTAGCGGTTGTTCTTTGTTCCTCGAAAGGCGTGGTAAAATGGCGTCGACTTGATTTGCTTCTTCGTGTGTGTGTTGGCATTGGATGGGCTAAAGAATACAATCAAATATAAGTATCGTAAATATGATTTTTGGCAATATTAGATACTTGGCAAGATTTGATTTAAGGTTTGTTATTATTGAATTATTTTTTAAATTATCTAATTCGTTGTCTACTGCTGCATGTATTTCATTCATATATTATAATTTCTTATACTTTTTTATCTTCTAGAAATCCCTAGTCGAAGAATGGTGATACTTCTGCTAGTGATTGTTCGAATGGCTGCATGGACTTGATTGGTGCTTTCCAATGGCTTCTGACTGATCCTGGATTGTGACCCATGCGGCATGTTCTCAAGGTAAGGTTATATATTATACATTATTTACAATTTCTTCATGATTTGCTATATGCTTCTTGGTATCGCTTACATATACATTTTCCAATATATTTATTTTATTCTATGTTTCTTATATTTACTTTCCATATCTTAAGTTTTTCTTACTCAAGGCTTACTTTAAATATATATAGGCACGCTATGTAGGTATATCTATGCTAGCTTTATGTAAATTGTGTAGGACAGAGAAACATTATATTATTATTTATTAATATAAACACCTTTTGCTTATATATATCCTCACTATGTACGCTTCTTTTTTTCTCAAAAACATCTTCTTCTATATTTCTTCTCAACTTTTCAACTTATGTATGCTTCTTCTATACTCTTCATGCTTTACATAGACATTTCTTGCTTATGTAACATTTCACCTCGGGTACCAAAATATTTGCTTGGCTTCCTTCAACGTCAGCGTAGCTACTTCAGTCCCTATATGCTCAACTTTTCCATGTCTAAATTTTTTGCTGTGACGTTATCTTTTAGACCATCCGTCACGTCGTTGCAATTTTATTTAGGCCGGAGAACACTATATTTTATAATACTTCCTCGTATACACATATATTCCTCCTGTATATACTTTCGATACACAATTTTCACATTTACTTGTGCTTTACTGTATATATCTTCACATTTGCTTCACCTATTTATTTTGCACACATAGTTTACTAATTTACTCGCTAATATTCTATCTTCATTTTTCTTCATAAATCCTATGTTCTATACTATGTTTATTTTTCTATGTAGATTATTAACTTCCTAAGTGTGTTTATCTATATACTTGTCTTATTTACACTCGGGCTTATATTATGCTATGTTTCACTATATATCTTTCTTATTTATATTTTAACCTCTTAAGTGCCTTGTATATATCATTTTCTATGAGCACTTGGGTCTTATATTTACACTATTTACATTTTGAGGCTTCGGGTCTCTCCTAGTTTTTGTGTTTTGTTTTCTTAGTTGCTTAAATTCTTCTTTTACTTGAGTACTTGTTCCATATAATTATATTTTTCCTCTCTTCGTCCTCTTCACTTGTTTCTCCTGCTTGCTCCATGGTTGCCTTTAGTTTCTCCTATACAAATCTGTTGTATTGCTCCATTTTGATGTCTGTTCCATATAATTAACTATATTTGTGTTTTCGGTACTGACTAGCACCTTCGCCAAAAATAAAGCAGCTCCCACAACGTAGTTACCTTCTTTCTTTCTTTGTTCCAGGTATGAACAAGAACCCCTAGATGGCGCTTGTGATGTCGACCGCCCGTACTTCGGCGAGCGTCCGTGGATGCAGCACGTGTCCGTACTCTGTCTTTGGTGTCGCAGACCACCTCTAGATGGCAGCACTTGGCCGTACCTCGGCGCGTGATTCGAACCAATATGTGCTTAGATTTTATGCAATAGCTAAACTGACCTATCCTGCGTTTATTAAATGTTTAATTATTTAATGATTTACTTGATTTCGATGTTTAATTTAAGTTATTACTGTTGTTGTGACGTAGATTCATTAAGATGGCTGCACTAGGCCCAATTAACACTAAATTGCTTGGCGTCACTATTTTAGATGTGACGTAGATGAATTATGAGTGTCACGACGCTCAAATTAAATCACTTGGCAAGCGAGGGTGGTTTATTTTAAAGTTTATTTGGCATAGTGACGTCACTCTTTATTTAATAAAGTTTATGTGAGCGGGTTGTCTTTTATTTAGGTATTTGTTCTGATATTTATAAGGTAAGTCTTTTTAAGTTATAACAAATTGCTAAGGCACCTTCACTACTTTTTGAAACTATCCATTCACTAGAAGCTCTGATACTTCATAAATTCGACTCTCTCTATACTTTTTAGTAGCCCCCGAATGCCGTATACCTATGCATACATTCACCCAGGTTAGGTAAGGACCTGACAACCTTATACCTGTGTATAAGTGTTCTCAGTTATGGGGGTTGTGGGATAGAACAACTTGAAGTGGACGTACCTGTGTACTGTCCAGCGACCAATTGAGCGGTTTGAGAGACCCGAAAGTCTGATTAACTCGGCGTTTGCCTGCGTATTTATATGTTACAAAATCCTGATGGCTGCATCATTAAGGATTAATGTCGCTCCGATCGACCGCTCAAATTGTTTATAATTAACAGTGAATGTTTATATAACATTGTTCAAGTTCAAACTTGCGACAGGGTGATATTTAATTAATGATTTTAATTAGTTCACAATACTATCACCTAAAGCGTCGCGAGGGTCTCGAGAAAAAACTAAGCGACAGTTCAATAGGAAATTTCTAGGATAAAAACTCTTTAAACTCTCTCTACTTCGGACCTTGCAAGGAAAACATCGATTTATAGGACAAAAAGGTAAGGATTTTTTTACAAGAGCTAATTTTAATAATGGTGTCTTTCGTACAAAATGAGCTAGTTGAATTTCGAGTCTTAACACTTACAAGAGATTTAAAGTCTTATTTGAAGTACCCTGTACATATTGTCAGTCTCTGTAATATATTAGTATAATCATCTACCTAACTGGCCAAATTATAATCATAATAATCAACTATTACAATAACTCTGTATTATGCCGGTTTGTATTCTATATTCACGTTTGACGCAAGTATTTTCATTGGCAGCTTAGGTCATAGATAACCTATGTAGTAAATAGGTACGTATATAGCCGGTAAATATTGTAATCTACTAAAATGCATAAGCTACTAAACAAATATCACCCTGTCGCAAGTTTGAACTTGAACTTGGAGATTGTTATATAAACATTAAAGGCAGACTATAAACAACGCGAGCAATCAACGGGAGCGACTTTGAACCTTATGTATGCAATGATCATCACTTTGTTTTATATATATACGCTACCGAACTCTCAGTTCGGCAGACTTTAGTCTCACCTCCAGCTCCCAAGGTTAGTCACTTGACGAGTGCCTTCTGGGTTCTATCCGCTCCTAAAGTTAGCCATACGACTGCTTTAGGTTCCATTCCTTTCCTACCAAACTTGGTACCGGTTAGTCACTTGACGACTGCTAGGACCAGGGGTTGCACAACTTCCATAGTAAAGTCTTGACAAGAAGTTTGTCAGAGTGTTGCGAAAGACAAGTGTCTAAATAGTCAGTTAAAAAGTTTAGTGAAATATCTTAGTGCTCTTAAATAAAACCCAACCCTTAAGAAAAACTATAAATTATAAGACAGTAAACAAAGACCTATAAACAGTACCTCAAATCGAGAAAACATGCGCACCGTAGTAATCGGGTATAATAGAATCTAATTTTTTCTGACCAATAATTGTTGTTTAAGTTTTATCGTTAATACATTGTAATTGTTATAAACTAAACGTGCTTACTTTATCATCTCTTCTTACCCCACGTAACGCGATCCCGGTCTACCTCAGTTACCCTCCAGCACGCTAAACAAGGCGTGTCTTCACGAGTAGAACATCCAGTGGTAGATTAAAGGAAGCATTGAGACCCCGTCATTGTACTAATCGCCACGAGGCTCTTCTCTGAGAAGTTATTCTTTAAATAAACGCGCTACCCACTAAGCTACTCGTGACAATATCTACGATTAAAATGAATTGAGCTCCGTTCGATCCCTGTATCAAGGCGAGAAATTAAAGTTGTAATTTGCAGTAATGTGAAACAAATTACTGCCATGAATCTTGCATCCAATTACAGTAAAAATAAATTAGTTAACTAATCTGACATTAGCAAAATGAATTCTCTCATCATCATCATCATCATCACTCAGCCCTTTGTGTCCACTGTTGGACACAGGCCTCCCCTATTTCTGCCCACTTCTTTCTGTCTTGAGCTGTCTGGATCCAATTTGTGGCGACTCTCTTTGTGTCATGCGTCCACCGAGTTGGGGGTCTTCCCCTGCTACGTTTATCGGCTCGGTGTCTCCACTCCACCAGCCTTTTCGTCCATCTTCCATCTGCTGATCGGGCCACGTGTCCAGCCCAGTTCCATTTGAGTCTGGCGATGCGAGAGATGACGTCAGTGACTCCTGTTCTTCGGCGTAGATCTTCATTTCTTACATGATCTCTTAGAGACACTCCAAGCATCGATCTTTCCATTTTGCGCTGCGCTGTTCTAAGCCTATTTGAAGATGTTATGGTCAAAGTTAGTGTTTCAGCCCCATAGGTCATGACCGGTAGTACACACTGATAGTCAGAGGGTTATTCTTCTCTCTAGTTCACATGTCTGGTTGTCTCTTGAGATTCGGATTTCGTGACCAAGATAAGTATATTTATCCGCTAGTTTTATTTATTTATCCTCTATAACTATGTTTCCACTAGGAACCAGATTTGTCAGGAATTTTGTTTTAGAGATACTGATTTCTAGACCTACTGCAGCACACACGTTCTTAAGCTCCTGCAGCATTAGCTTAATGTCCCCGAGATTTTCAGCGGTCAGCACTATGTCATCCGCAAACCGCAGGTTTGTCAGCCTTCGACCGTCGATATTTACACCCTTTCCTTCCCAATCCAGTCTTTTAAACGCGTATTCTAGGACTGTAGTAAACAATTTTGGAGACATCGTATCTTCCTGTCTCACACCTCTACCAATCGGGATCTGTTTCGTATTGTCATGCAGCTTTACCACCAATGTTGCGTTTTTATAGATGTTATATATTAACACTTTCGCTGCTGACAGTTCCAGCTGTGGTATTACCTGTGTGCTAAACATTTGTTTTCTCATTTTGCTTGTATAAACTCTCTATATACCTAAATATACTATTTTAACTAATATATACTGGGTGTTAGAGAATTTTGAACACTTGACACGGATCCGTGTCATGCGCATATAGCAACAATTTTTGTGTCATATGTTGACCGACTTGAATTCGTGTCGGGAGTTTTTTTTATTTTGAAAATGTGTAAAACGAATAAAAACTAAATTAACATGAATTTTAATATTAGTTTATTATACAGAGCATATCAAAATATGTAAAAACATACTAAATTTGGCAAATATACATAACATGTTAAAATGTAAAATAGTTCTGGAATGCTTCGATAATTTAAACGATAAAATATGGGCACCCTTTTAGCTCTTCATTAGTCAATTTCTTCGAATTTTTGCAAGTAAATATCGTTATTTTAGGTTCCTAAGGTCTTGCCATAATATCCGCCATTTTGTCTTAAAATCAGCAGCAACAAAAACCTGAGCCGAAAACGGCACGTAAAACAAGAATTCCCTATGCTTTAGCTATATGCTTTCAACCGTACGTTTACCTCCACCTGCTGCTCTTGGCGTACTTAGCGCTTAATTTTTATATTACGCGCGACACGGATCCGGGTCGCGCGCATATAGCAACATGTACGTGGTGACACGGATCCGTGTCATCAGCAGTCAAAGTGTTAACTTAGAGTATCGATTATCGATGCGACATTCCCGCAGTGCTTCCAAGACTGCGCATATCTCAATAGTGTCGAAGGCCTTATGGAAGTCAACAAAGGCCAGAACCATTCGATCGATTTCTCAATCAGCACTCTAATGGCTTGTAGGTGGTCGTTCGTTCCAAAACCGGCTCTGAATCCGGTTTGTTCTAACGGCTGATAGAGGTTCAATTTGCTTTCTAGTCTGGTAATAATTATTCTTGTGAAAAGCTTATAGAGGTGATTTAACAGGCTTTTTGGTCTGTAGTTTTCTGGATCGGCTGCATCTCCCTTTTTGTGGAACAGTATTACAATAGCGCTGTGCCATCTGCTGGGTATTGTGCTGTTGCGTAAACAGAGATTGAATAGGGCCCTTATCTTTTGGAGCAGATAGGGACCCTCGATCTTAATTGCGTCCGCCGCCACCGTATCCTCTCCGGGTGCTCTGTAATTTTTGGTCTTTCTTAGCGCAAATTCAATCTCTTCCAGCATGATATCTGGCATTTCTTCCGAGCCTTGATTTATAATGCCTCTGTCAGTTCATAGAGTATCGGGCTCTGAATCCCTATTTATATCCTCTCTATTGCTTTTATACAGCAGGTGGTAGAAATTCTCAACAGACTTCAGGATTTCTTCTCTGTTCGTTATTAATCTTCCTTGCCGATCTCTGATTTTGGTCATTTCTTTCCTTCCGGTCCCCAAGTTTCTTCACATGACTTTCAAGCTTTTTTTGTTTTTCGCTATAGTTTGCTCGATCTTCTCTTTGTTATAAGATCTGATATCTCTTTTTATGGCCTTTGACACTTGTTTATTGATTTCTCTCATTTCTTCATTTGTGGTAGAATCACGGTTTCGCATTTCCCTTCTTTTCTGGATCAGTTGTGTGGTTGTTTGGCTGATTTTTTCATCTCTTTTAGTTTTTGGGCAGTACCGGGTTTGGCTTTTTTGTATGGCTGTTACAATGGAGTCGTTCATGGTGTCAACATCTTGGTGTTGATCTTGGTTTTCCAGTAGCTTTGTGATGTGCTCTTCGAACCCCAATACATCCCTAGGGTACGTTTTGTTCCTGTGTCTTTCTTTATCTAAGTCGAGTACTATTTTAGCACGTATCAGTCTGTGGTCGCTGCCAGTTCTCACTCTGTTTATTACTGACACGTCTTCGACTATTTGCTTTTTATCTGTTATTATAAAATCTATTTCGTTTCTGGTGCGGCCGTCTGCACTTTCCCAGGTCCATCTTCTACTGGGCTTTTTCTTAAAGAAGCTGTTCATTTGGAAAAGATTAATTTGTAGCAAAAACCCAAGCAATGTTTCACCGCGTTCGTTTCTGCCCTCGAGTCCAAAGTCTCCCAATGGTATTTCATCCAAATCATTTCTTAGTCCCATTTTGGCATTGAAGTTCCCGCAAAAGATGGTAAAATGCGTCTTCTCCTCTTGTAGAGCCAGCATCGTCATAGAAGATATCAATTTCCTCGTCTGGGTGATCTGACGTAGGTGCATAGACCTGTACTACTTTAATGTGGTATCTTGTGTTTAGTTTCAGAACCATATAAATCACCCTCGCGCACACCTTTCTTATGGATAATATATTCTTGCAGTGACGTTTGTGCACTAGAAAGCCGGTTCCTCCCATAGAGCTGTCATACTCGCCCGCATGGTAAAAGTGATGTCCTGACTTTAGGTTAGTGTACTGTTCTCCTCGTCTCCTCACCTCGCAGAGCCCAACAATATCCCATTTTACATTGTTCAGTTCTAGTTCCAGTTCTATCAGTCTTTCGTCCGAGAGTAGTGATCGTGCATTATAGGTTGCAATATTTAGTCTCAAATATTTCATAGATTTTGCCAATGATTTGTCCCCCCCAGAATCCGTGATACAGACCGATTTGGCATCGGTGCGAGATTCTGAAAATGCATTTCTACTCGCCTGGGGTAGCTTGCGTTTTGTATTTGGCATCATCATAGGGGGTCTTTTAGCCGTAAAACACCGCGCAGGCTAGACGTGTTGGTGAGTTTTATTATCAGCCGCCTATTCTGGGACAGACGCTGTTTGCAGCCGTCCACTCTGAGCCAGACGCTGCCAGTTTGCTAGTTTTGGTCCGCCCCGAGTATTTCATTTCCTCGGTACCACCCATATCTGGGAGGCATTCCCCTATTCGCCACCTGGGAAGGCGCCCGATGGAGGATCGAGCAACCCCACACGGGGTTCTCTACTTGAGATAATATCAGATATGATAAAAAATTAGGGGTCTCCACAGCAACTATGAAAAGAATCAGAAATATATATGATACGCGATATTAGATAACCTACGGCTTTTTAAAGGTAAGTTCGATAAACAAAATGGCAAGATCAGTAAACGAAAACAAGAAATTACGATAATTTACATGATATAGACCGCAAACGACCTACAGTCGTTTAACGGTAATTCATTAATCAAAACATATAGATACTCAGAAATATCAAAAATTCTGTATTTGAAACACGCTCTGAATCACATCAGAGCCCATGTTCCATGTAACGACGAAGCCCACTACGAAGTGATATTTCGGAAATAGATACCCGTGTTAAAAATCTGTAGTATAACGTACCCGGGTCGATTCAACATAGTTGAATCAGATAAGTAAAATTGTGCTTTGTCTTTATTTTGCCAATGAGCGTTAAATTAGATCAAAAAGAAAACCAAGCCCTACGTTGTGTTATTATTATATCTTACATAATTTTAATTATTCGGATTGCGCTTCGATCAAACACAATTAGGGAAATTTGAGGGAAATGTGCGTAATGTAAATTAAACCATAGATTCCTAATACGCCTAATTTATTAAAGAAAAGCGTGCCGGACTCAGCCTGGAATTCACGAGGGGAAAGAGTACGGCAGAGAAACCCTCGATCTAAATTCCTAAACCGAATTATGCTGTATAATCTATTAGTATTATAACTAATTATATTACTGTCTCCCCCACCACAATTTGTAGTTCTACGCTTGTAACGTAACAATACATTTAAAACTGAAGAGATAGCTCTCTGGTCGAGAATCGAACCCGAGTCTCCCGCGTGCCAGACGCGGATGTGATAACCACTACACTACCGAAAAGGGGTGTTAGTCAGCCAGACGCCGCTGGAGGGTACTAAGGTCCTGGTTACGGAGGCTACTCAGCTAAAGTTGAAATTAGGGCCAATATCTCTAGAATGATCATTTGATTTATAACTAGGATATTCACCCGTCAGGGTAGGAAAATGTTAGTAATTTCACCAAATCTCTTGCTTACATTACAATCACAGTCATACTAAAACCAAAATTCTAACACGAAAAGACAGCAAACAATACATTTTTGTTTTCATTTAAAGCAGTGTTATTCACAGCATAAAACGAGTTCATTAAATATATACACATGCTATACCATCAAATGCTCGAATGAATTATTATCAATGAGAATAAAAGAAATAATTGTGCAAATTATGTCAATAACAATATCAATCCAATATGTTATGCCACCAAATATTAATTATCAATGAAAATACAAGAAATATTTATGCAAATTATGTTAATAACAATATCAAAATATATCCATATGTTATGCCATCAAATATTAATTATCAATGAAAATAGAAGAAATATTTATGCAAATTATGTTAATAACAATATCAAAATATATACACATGTTATGCCATCAAATATTAATTATCAATGAAAATAGAAGAAATATTTATGCAAATTATGTTAATAAAAATATCAAAATATATACACACGTTATACCATCAAATATGAATTATCAATGAGTATAAAATATATAATGGTACAAATTATGTTAATGACAATATTATAAGTTTCATTTTACCGGCTTGTAATGACATGTTGCAACACAGAAGCACAACAATTCACCAAAATAAACCGTACACTCCACTGGCTTCTGACTCTCTATTTTTCCGTTCTCGAGCAATACCTTTCGGATCTCCTCCAAAAAACCTACACCACACCACTCCTAGTTCCAAAGGCTAGGCTTGTGAGCTATAACTAATTCACAAGAAGTGTGATGGCAATAACCAGAAACGTTTAAGTTTGATCGTCTGTCTATTCCTTTAACAAGACGGATTAGCAATACCAATCTTTTTCGGAAACTCAATGTTCTGGAAAAACCTGGCTAACAGTGCAGTCCCGTACGGCGCACAATTTTCAATTCATAGACCAAGTTTATCCGACCACCATCACAATACCGCTTGTGGTTGGTGGCTTACTAGTAAAAGGATTAATATAATTTCTTTCCTCTAGCTTTACAATTTGATTCTTCTTTTAACTTTTCCAAATTTTTAACATATTAACATCAAAAACAATTCAATTCAATTCAAGGTTCTACGTGGAGTGCTCCACACGTTCCTCTGATGACACACGAAAGGTCGGAACTATCGGAAGAAAACTCAATTATATTTTACTCAAATTCACCAAGAATGGTGGTTTTGCAGTCTTGGGGTAAGTCGTCATATGGGTCGATACTCTTGAACCAGGTGGTGCTCCAATTGACGGCACAGAATCTTGAAGGAATGTAACGCAGTCAAATTCACGCCATAGTCTGAGTTTTTCACCGGTGGAAAGTACATTCGGAAGTCTAGGACTTTGTGACTAGTATACAGTGTTCTTGTTCGGATATGTGCATTATTGTGTTGCGTCCGTTTTATGAATTCAAGATTGTGCGCCGTCAACCAGGTTTTTTCAGAGCATTGAGTTTTCGAAAAAGATTGGATCTGCTAATCTATCTTGTTAGATTAATAGACAGACGATCAAATATAAAAGTTTCTGGTTATTGCCATCACAACTCTTGTGAGTTAGTTATAGCTCACAAGCCTAGCCTTTGGAACTAAGAGTGGGGCTTACAATAATTTAAAAGGACCCTAAGAAGAAGTCCTGCAACCAGCTACTAGCTTTCTTCGAAGAAAAGTTTTTAATTTTGCTTGCCCTATCATTCTAACACGGGCATCTATTTCGGAAATCTCACTTCTAGTAGTGGGCTTCGTCGTTGACATGGAACATTGGCTTTGATGTGATTTATTGCGTGTTTCAAATGCAAAAATTGTGATATTTCTGAAAGAATTGGAGTGTAATGTGAATCTTTGCCTTGCATCTTCAACCTCAGAGAAAATGAAGTCAGCAATGTAATTCAATACTCTGGTCGGGGCTTTAGTCCGCAGAGTACTTGTTTTCGCTGATCCAACTTTTCACGTATATCCTTACATGAGGATTTATCAAAACGATGGGGCTTTTCTGGTGTTAGTGACGATGGATGAATGCCTTCTTTTGAGATAGGTGTGCCTACTTTGGCAACCAAGTTTCAAATATAGTAACGATAAATTTTGATACTGAAAGACTGCCTGCTCGTCTCGAGTGTCCAGATGAGAAGGGTTGTCAATTCCCAAAAAAATAATATATATCATGTATATATATAATTTTATATGGGTGTCTGTGAAA
>MU182936.1:29316-40483 GCA_016904865.1 Pissodes strobi
ATCAAGTTGCACTCCAAACGAATTTATCTTTCGAGCGACTCAGAACAACGGAAGTAATGTGGAGAGAAGTAAGGTAGCGATAGCATCGATAGCACAAATCGACCAGTAAAAGGAGGAAATCGCACTACCGGATTTTGTAACATTCACCGCGTTACACGCTTAGCATGCGAGAAGTACCGAGATGGATGCCCGGAGCCTCAAAGACGCTTTTTCATATTTTATTTGGTTTTTATTATCGCTTGGTTGAAAATTTCTTCTCTCTGCGGCCCAGTTTTTGAAATGTGGTGAACATGTTCACTGGTTATCTGATATATTCACCACCCCATTCAGTGGGGAATTTGAACATTTTAGGAATGTTAGTATATTACTTTGTGAAGTGTTCATAAGAAGATTTCGTTTATATACCTGGGTCTTGAATAATAATTATTCTAATTTAAACGATATTTAAGTTTTTGTAAATGGCTGACGATGGAAAACGAACTATTAATCTTGTATTTAATGGAAATTGATGATTCATTAATTGGCGAAGAGGATGTTGAACAAATCAGGGTCAAATAATAAATAATAAGAAGATTTGACTCCTTTGGGACATTATCGGATAATTTATGTAAAACGTGTTTCGATTAACAAAACCCCTTGGTAGAATGTTACCAGAACGTCTAGAACATTTTCTTGAAGCTCCAACAAGAAGATCAGCCTTGAACAAACAAAGCAAAGTAAGATCAAATAGCTGTATCAAATATAGCCGAATACTTAAAAAAAATTATAAGATAAAGATGGAGATATGTGTTAGGAAGTTAATTATATTAAACAAGTTTGGCAATATGCTGCTGTATTTATGGATTTTTTGTGTCTAAAACATTTTAAACCAGTTTTAGTAGTTTTCATATTATACATCCCTATATATCACTATTCTCGGAAATTAAGCATCGAACTAAAAATTGGCTGGCACCATACTGTAAAGCTTACAATGTAATAATTAGAAATTAATTTTCCTTTTTGATAGTTTTTATTTTTTTTATTATTATGCTTAGTATTTGCTCTATGTATTGATTGACTTATTGGTTTTGTACTGTAAGGAACTGGGCAACAGGAAACTGGTAGGTAACCTCAGTTTCACCATAAACGTTTTCACCCAGTATTCCAAAATACGATTTCGTCATATGACCACTTCGTCCGGTGAAATATTGTGAACTACTAGTCTAGGCATATGCTAATCTTCAGACCGAACTAGGGAAATGCAGTTCACAGGAATGTACTTCTTGATACCTAAAAAGTACTAAAGTCGGATCTACGATAGATCTGCGGTCAAAATTCTAAGTGAAATGATTTAAAAGTTAAATAGTTATAGTGTCTGAAAGTGCTGAGTGAAATTAATATAAACTAAGAACCCTAAATAATTATCTCCATGAAATAAGAAAACTTAAGCATAAATTAAAGCACAACAACGCTCTTAAGAAACTTTATTATAATACAGATACTAAGACCTATAAACAATTCAAACCACTCCTCAACCGAAAGCACATGCGTGGTTTAATAATCGGGTATAGTGTAAACTTAATTATTTGACCAATAGACGTTGTTATACTGTTTTACCGAAGTGCCTTCTTTATTATCTCTTCTCATATGACGTAGATCGGTCCATAATCTCCATCCAAGGCGTGACGTCACATATCTGGTGAAAAATTTGGCTGGTGAAAGTTTTCACCACATTTCAGGAACTGGGACCCTCTGGTCCTAGGCACACACCGTATTTTTTTTTATTTTTGATGATCTTGACCCTAAGCCGATCATTCCTAACCATACATTTTTTCTTCGAGCAAAGAATTCAAGTATAATAAACACAAAGACAATTGGCAAAAGTCTGTATTTGGAGTAGTACTGATGGTTACGTAATAACTTTCAATACGTGTTTCTATATTACTCAGACTAATAGATTTATTTGTTGGTACGTTTAGAGTTTAGGGTTCATTGTGCATCTTATGAAACAGGCGTTGTATAACATTCCGTATCAAAAATAAGTGACTGTAATTGTTACTTAACACGCTGCTCATGAAAGTACCCTCAAAATACCTCCCGGAATTTCCCGAACACATCTGACAGCACTCCGAATAGTTTTGATCTTTCAGCTGATTAGCCAAGGCGTGTCGTGAGCTGAATCATAAGCCGTAAATCTATTAAGATTGCAGAGTCATCATGTTTTGCTTTTGCATATTCATGAACGTGTTCTTCGGGTTTCTTAATTGTACGTACGTCAGGTACCACGCTGTGGGGGAGTGCGGATCTTGAACAATTACAGTCCAAATATTGTTCTTTAGAAGTCAGGTATATATGTATAGTAAGTATATGTCTATATATTGTACATACACTGTATATATAGTGTATATTTAATATGGAAGCCCGTTTTACTTGTCATGAATCATATCAATTCTGGCATGATAATGGAACAACAACAATTTTAGTCGATATCCAAATCAATATCTTCCAAAAGATTCCATTGCTTTTCGCTTTCTGAGATTTATTCCTGTCTCATATAAACAAATACAACAAGAACAAGATCTTTCAACTATTTTCTTTTGCTTTTGCGTCTTAAGGAACAAGTTCTCCAATGTCATAATTGCCTGGTACCACGCTGTGATAGTACCAGGGAAGAAGGGGGATCACAAACGCAACAATGTAAGAAAACCACTTCTGTCGTGTGGTCTCAAGAACAGAAAACAAAACCATATTAAAAACTAAATAAAATTAAGTTATTGGAGGCGCCGGGCATCGATCCCGGTACCACTCACATGCTAAGCGAGCACTCGATCACTAAGCTAAGCCGTCGCCGTCGATGGAAATACGTGCGTAAAGTGAATGATCCGGATACAGGCCGGCTCAATGCCTAGATATTATCATTGTATAATATAATAGTTGGTTATAATGTTTATAATTTGGCAGTTAAGTTAGTATTCAAATTAACATATTACAAATAAAACCATAGATGCCTTATATCTCTTATTAATATCAAACCTCAAAATGGGGAAAAGTTTAAATTCAGCTAGTTCACCCTGTATACGAGGCATCATTATTTTTAATCTGGGCTTTTATACAGCTTTTACTTAGATTCTCATCAAGTGATCAGCTTTTCTGTTAAGGAAAGATCCTCGTACAAAAATACTACTATATCGTTTGTTATAAGGTCCTTCCGATTCTAAATTTTCAGCCTCTTCGATCTTCCCAGTCCCCTGGCCGTAGATTTCCCTCACACAATGCTCGCTCTAGTCCTCTCATCCATGTTTTTTGTCTACCTCTTTTTTTCTATTCCATTTCTAGTACTAATAGCCGACGTTCCAGGGCTTTGTTTATCTGCCATGTTTCGCATCCATATAGGGTTATGCACAAGAACACTGTACATACTGAACAGGAGGTGTTCTTTTGTTCGCGGAATATGCATTTGGACCAAAAAATGGAGTTTAAACATAATTCAATGTTCAATTTCTTTTTCTGTTCGTCATTTTCCATCAAATGTTTTCGCTACATTACAAGTATCTAATATAGTCTTTTATTGTTGATCACATTCGAGGCCCTCCATTTTATCTCCCCCAACTCGAAGATACTGAGTTTTTGTTTTATTTAGTGATGAGCCCCATTCCTCGTAGTGTTTCAATGGTCTTCGAGTCATGAACCCTAGATCTTCCTTATTCTGCGCAATAATCACCTGATCATCTGCAAAGTGAAGAATATTATAGGGTAATGTCTCTGTACAAAAGCAAATCCTTAATTTTTTTGACAATCTTTGTTTTGCAATTTTCTCTCAAATATTTAAATTTTCCGTCATTTTCGAAACACAGAAGCAGTTAGACAATTTTTCTCCCAGAAATTCCCTACCGAGCTCTTGTCTCAGTTTTTTGGATCCTCGCGACATTTTAAAGTTCTGTGAGCGGGTGCATAGTGAAGAATCCAACTACCTATTATAAACCATATACGTATAAAAGACGTACCTATATGTTATAAACCTTATGGGTTCTCGATACTGATTTTTGTTGACATATCTCACTATATTTTTACGGTCCAGTTGTACAATGGTTTAATACCTCTCATTTCCCAAATCGCATATATGAACACTAATAAAACCGTTTAAAATGATTTATTTGATTTAATAATTTGAAAACATTTTTGAAAAACGCGATTGATTAGTATCAGTTTGATTTTGCGTAGCAGTTTTAAGCTTTCCTTTTACCCTTAGATCCCATCGTCTTCTAAGTTTTTACCATACCATACGAGTGCAGTACCCATCCCAACATTCCCAACAGCGGCCTTCGTCTAACCAAAACTGAACTGACCACATCTTTCCATTATTCTATCTAATCTGTGGTATCGGCTTGTTCTTTACTCTTACCTAATCCAAAGTTTACAGAATTAAAAATATTAATTCTGTAAACTTTGCCTAATCTAAGGGCTTCTTAGGGAAATATTTCCATGGTTTCTTTTAATACAGCAGGCGCCACCTGTCCTACTTACTGACTCTCAATCACCTAAAATACTGAGGCAAAATGGATGGGCCTTTTAAGATCCTTTACAGGCGTAGACGACTATACGAAAATCGGCCTCTCCTATTGGTCGATCTGCATGGTCCTCTGTTCGCTTCGCTCTCTACGGGGGCTCAAGAAAAGGATGCTAACCAAGTGCTAACCCAAGACATACCCAAAATTAAGAAAAAACTGTTTAGAAACATAATCTTAATAAAAATATATAAAAAAGCTACGGGGTTTGAAACCGGGCCGTCCAGAAGAGAACCAACCATCTAAACCTCTCGACCACGAGAGCTCTTGCAACAGACTTGATGGCATCACGAAGACATATTGTAATACGAGATGGATCAACCAATAGGAGAGGCTGATTTTCACATAGTCGTCTACGCCTGTAAAGGATCTTTAAAGGCAATGGTGGATAATCGATACTACGCAACCTGTTTTGGAATTCTAGGTTTGTAGTTATATTCGCGGATGGTTTTTGAAAGATGGCGCTGCCCATGGCTGATTTTGTTAATTTCATTTTATCCTTAGGTGAAGTAATATGAATTTTTGTTCCTAATTAAAATTGGACCCTGAAAATCCCATATTTGTTTAAAAATCATATATTAAAGATGTGTTTACGTTTTTAAGGGAGTTATAAATGTAATACAGCGGCGTCAAATTGCTAGGGCACTTATTATATCTAATAAATACAGTTTTAATTTTTGGTCTAATTTTCGCTACTAACCGTAGTATTGATTCCACAGCTTTTAGCTGTATTGATACTTTTACCTTGGTATCGCAGTCGTGTTCTGGAACATAATAATTTTTTTTTATCATCATCTTTCAGGTAGGGATATGCAATACTTACATACTTTGACAGTATTGATACTACTATCGATACTACGTGAGAACCGCAAGTATTAGCATGTAAGCATCAATACTTCAAAATATCGATAAACAATGTCCTGGAAGAGACGAAAATAAAAGATAGTTATCCCAGTCACCAACTCTGTTTCTCATCTATATCTATATCAATGACATGCTAACCGAAACCAATAATGATAGAGTACACAGATGGCAGTACCCTTGCCTCCCACTTTAGATCAGAAAAACCTTTACCAGCGACTGAGACGTATCACTGCAGACAGAAGCAGATTACAAGAATTAATCAAGATCTGGAGAAAGTTTGAACCTGGGGCGACAGGAATTTGGTCCAGTTTAATGCTGCAACCCAAGCAGCCACGTTTATACGGCGCCGGCGTGCCCTGACATCATTATGGCAGGATCGATCATTCCTTCATTCTTGTCAATTGGACTAGTGGATGTCTCGGTCGCAGCAACTACTCTTACTCTACAAAGTGCAAATAAGACCGCGCTTAAAGTATTGCTCACACATCTGGGGTGCCGCATGCACCTAAGAACACGCTAAAACTGCTGGATTACATTCAGAAGAGAGCTGTGCGTTTCGTCGGCGACCCGGAGTTGACCTGGGAACTGGATATTCTGGAACACCGCAGACATGTGGACGAGATGTTCCCAGGATTTGGTCCGCATCATCCCGGCCCCAGCAGCGCCTGTCAGACATTTACGACAGACGGCTAGGGCGCACCGTTCGTCGTGCAACTGGAAACACCTAGAACGTCGCTTTACAAGGACTCCTTTATCTGGCGCACTGCATCACTGGGGAACTAACTTCCCAGGACATCTGTTTCCCCCTGATTACAACCTACATCTTCGCACACGCACCGCTCATCGAGTGCCATAAGATCTCCCTTTAGTGTGTGTGCCGGTGCCATAAAAAAGCTTTGTTTTTAATTATGAACGGGCCTGGGTACTTTCGACCGCCTAGCTGTATCACAGATTTTGTAACGTTCGCCTCGCTAATCACACATTTCACAACGTTGCGTCACACTTTTTATAACGTTCGCTTCGGCGTATCACACATTTTAATAACGATATATATTTTTCTATGTAATAACGCGTTCACCACCTTGCTCTCCAGAGGTACAGCGCATTAGCGTCTTCAGATAGAGAGCTGGGTTTCAGAGTCGATCTTGGTCGATTTTCTGAACAAAAAGAGATGTGCTCTTAGAAAGTTTACCATAGGGCTAGTTCTAAAGTCATTTTGTAAATAAAACAAAAAGCTTTAGCATTATATGAATATTTTAATAAGTTACTTTACTTGAAAATAACTAGAAGCTCATAAATACACAAAATATAAACAGTGAATTATTGTACGTAGTCAGTGCTACGATGTGAACAATATTCGTCGAGGCAAAGTTTCGACCTTGAATAATATGACATAAATAAATCTCTTAAAATCTAAAGCAATGCATAAACAGTGGTAATACTTCACTAATATATGTTTATAAACATAACCTTGAATCTATCTACAGTTAAATGTCTATTAGAGTTCCTGCGGAACAGCTACTTAACAACTATGTTAGCTGATTTAGCTTTGATATAAAATACAACAATATACAAGCAATAATAACAGGATTAATATTACCTTAGAGTTCAGCTATAAGCTAATATGTACACTATGAACACCATTGACGAGAAACGTTCAATTTTCAGGAGGTTATCTTCTAACACTGGGGGAAAACTAGATCTTCTATGGCTAGCTTCTATTTACAATGTAGTTCAATTTCTTGCAAACAAGAATGACTGGACTGTAGTGGTTTGACTCTGGTATGCAGTTAGTGCATATGGCATGACATGAATGCCTTGTGAATGTGGCTTATTGGTACACGCATGAATCATTAGTAAATATGCTATACTGGTAGCATAAGTAAGCCGAGGTCCGCGTAGGGGATACAGCCTTGTGATAACTTGAGTAAATTGGCAGACTAGTGCCGTTTAATCCTTATATATTATATATTACTTCCGCTGAATAGTCGCCACTGCCAGGTGCTAACCCAATCTAACCCAAGACATACCCAAAATCAAGAAAAAAAGCTATTTAGAAACATAATCTTAAAAAAAAATAAAAACAAGCACGGGGTTCGAACCCGTGTTTTCTAGGTGAGACCCAACGATCTAAACCTCTACACCACAAGAGCTCTTGCGAGGAATTGATTGCATCACGAAGACATATCGTAATACGAGATGAATCGACCAATAGGAGAGGCCGATTTTGATATAGTCGGCTACGCCTGTAAAGGATCTTTAAATGCTGATGCCGAATCGATATAATAATCTTCGATATAAATAGAAATGATACCGTGTCAATTAAAATACAGGCATATTCCATGTTTATTTTGTTGTTTCATTACCCGGAGTTTTAGAAGATTTGATTCAGTAACTCAATTCCAATAAGACACGTAACACTCTAGTTTGGGTTAATATTATTTGGTTGCGCCCCAAAGCGAGCGGAAGGTCATGCCTGTAATTATAGACGCTTGTAAGCGAACGCACCCGTACTCTGCTCACGCGGAAGCCAGAATGATATTCCTGTTCCTGTGTATAGGACGCGAGTTATTAACAATGTTTTGCGTGCACCCCGTCAATATCGTGCCGGAAGCTTCGCACTTGCGTAGTAATGATGAAATCATGAAAAGCTACACTTGTAGTATATGCAACCGGCATTGAGCCTTTGTTTAGTATTTTAAAAGATCCAATATTTCACTTCACGCATGGCCCACCGCTCGCTTCGGGAGCGCAACCAAACAAAACTAACCCAAACCAACCCAAGGAATGCCCAAAATTAAAAAAATAATAATTAAAAAGTGCAGTATGACAATCGAATCTTACACCTTTTCTAACGATTCAGTCTTTTCCAAAAGCGTTTCACTGGTAGTATTAAATCCCATCGGGGAGCAACAATAGGATATTCAATTCAATTGGCTAGCGTTTTAAAACGCCACTTGAGTCGCTGTAATCAGAAACAAACAACATACTACGCAAGCGCGAAGCTGCTAGCACGATATTGAACGGGTGTACGCAGACATAAGTAGCAAATTATAGCAATTTGAACTGGATACATTGCCGGTAATTCCGTTTTCGAAGATTCGGTTTCAGTTCGAAAAATTCGAAACATTTTTATGAGTTGATCCATTAGCTCATCACTACTGGGAGAACACTCTCACAGCTGCTTGAGTTGGTATAAAATCAGAATTCAGAAGTATTTAACCTGAAAGAAATCCGAGGGTGTTCGACACTCGCGTTTAGAGACAGCCCGGGTGCAAACGGAAATATCCGCCCGAGTCTTCACGCCTGACGAGGTCTCACGCCTGACGAGTCCTCATGCCTGACGAATCCTGGGCATTATAGACACATTTCTGACAAATAGATGTCTTTACGGTCCAGGGAATTGCTTTCTGCGAATCTCGTGGCTCATTGGTTAGATGGTGCGTTCTGCCGGGGCGGCAATACATGATTTTTTTAGGGTTATGTTTGTAAAAGTTCCAGGTTCCAGCTTCCATGTTTATGGCGTTGCTCCTAGGCAATTGCCAGCACACCCCTTGTCAGGCGCTTAGAGAGAGGCAGAGCTACCCTTATGCCTGTGTTACACGTTATTCCAGTTTGAGGGGCCTTGTATTCGGTGGGAACCTCCAGTATGACGGGCCTGTGCCCCTGGTGATTCCCGACTATTGCACAACTATAAGCAAATGAATTGCATGGCTGCGTTTCTAAGCAAGGGGGCTTCGCACACTGTAGGTATAACCACTTTCTGTCAGAGACTCCAGATCCACGCAGGATATAAACCCTACCGCCACAGGCCACGCTACCGCGTGCGGAAATAAACCCTGAAGTCCTAGTAGGAATCACCCTACACTATGCGACTATGGTGTAAGGGGTGGGCCCTTACACCATCCATCCGGCACAACTTTTCAGACTCCCCCCGAAGGATTAGAGCACGTTTTCAACGTGTTCGTCCTTTGACGGCACGACCGGAAAGGTAAAAAGTCCTTTTTCTTCATTTTCGGCATGCCTTGGGGTTAGTTTTTGTTGGCTGCGTCACCGTAGCAGCCCAGCCCAGAACTCGCCAGGCCGGAAGACCAAAAAAAAAGTCTGTCAGCCCGGATGCTTTAGCTGGCGAGCATCCTGACAGCTTTCCTTGTGACTTGGCGCGCAAATTGAAAATTTATATGTTGGCCGGTCGTAGCATTTTTGTAAAACAAATTGATGAAGTAAATTTACAATTTTTGCATTAATTGTTCTAAATATCTTGATAAAATAGTTTTTTAAATCCTGTAGTCAGAAGTATTATAATATTACACTTCACGCATGACCCTCCGCTCGCTTCGCTGGCTCCGGTGGCGCATCCAAATAAAAATAATCCAAAATGCAGAAAAATCAAGAAAAAGCTTTTTTCAAGCATAACCGTCAAAAAGTCTTGCCACTGACAGGAATCGAACCCGAAAAACCCGAAACATCGTATCCAACCGCTAGACCACTGGACCTGTTGGAAACAACTGACTGAAAGCATTCAACAAATCCTCTGGATAGTAACCAAACCAAGTTCCGCCCACCAAACTGTGGAGGTGAATATCAAGATGCTCACCAGCCAAAATATCCGGGCTCTCTCTAGACGCTATAGTTTTTGACTTGCATATTAGATTTTTAAAATGTAACCGATGACCATGTAGAAACCCGGTGTCCGATCAAATGGTCAGTTTTTGGGCTTCATTTAACTTTGAGTGCTCTAATTTATAACATATTGGCTCGGATTGAGGTGAGGGGTGTAGGACATTTTTCTGCTCCAACTCCAGCATGCGATTTTCTTCTTATCTCAATTTAATTGTACTGAATATTGATTATATTTTTGTTATGTCTACACGAATATACCAAAAATATATACAGCTCCCTCCGACAATCGATTTCTGGGTTATTCACCTTCAGATAAAGGTGCGGTCCCAGCATGCTATTTTCCTTTAATTTCGTTATATTTTGCCAATTTAATTACTGTTACACAGTTTATATCTGAGACCACAGATAGCGGAGGTCAGGTAGATGTTATTTACACTAACTTTTCTAAAGCTTTCGACATAATATGATCATGGTATCGTACTAATTAAGTTATTTAGTTGTGTGTAGCAATATGCAATTCAATAAGTTTTTCAAATCAATTTTGATAGATGGGCCCCTGTTTACGAGATACTGTAATTTCGACTCCTTATTCATATGTGAGAATGTAAGCTGCGCTTTAAGTTATCCAGTTGGTTATTTTTAACTGAAAACATACGCGGAAAAATCAAACTTACCCGAGGCACATTGGCTGAGGTGGAAATGAGTGTCACATATTAGTCATCTATTTGTAAAGTATCCAAGTTTACACTTTTGCCATAACACAGGTTCCTTAATTTTTAACATATTTTCAGTGACACTACACTACACATATTAAACCTAATCTAAATATGATTATATTTAAAAACAAATTGATTGTCTGGATGATTGTGTACCTTCAGAATGGGTGGTGTGAATGGAAAAAGTCCTACATCTAAGGAATCTAAATGCAGAGGAAAATTTTAAATTACATTATTTCAAATTCAGAATCTGTTACCAACATTATCCTTGACCGGTAATATTTGATGGAAAGGAATATGCTTTTTATATAATATATTATATTATATCTAGATGGTACACTTGACTTAAGGGAAAGCAATTTCGTCATCTTACTTTAGGTGGATAGGTGGCATTATTCGGAATAGACTTTTCAGCAAAAT
>MU182936.1:40883-103733 GCA_016904865.1 Pissodes strobi
TTTAGGTGGATAGGTGGCATTATTCGGAATAGACTTTTCAGCAAAATGTACTAATCCGAAAATTTCCAAGGCTCATTAACAGAAAGTGCAAAATTGGGTTCGCAAGTATGTCAAAACTTTCAATCGGAACCTAATATACAGATTCGGAAAATATATAAATTTATATTTAGACTTTCTCTCGAACATGATTTTTACTATTTTTATATGTTAATGGTGAGAAACTTGCATATTGATTTTAAGGTGTCAACTAGTAAAAGTTGAACTAAATAGTCTGAAGATAACTATAATTCCGGCCACTAAATGTTTATGACAACAGTACATGCCTCATGCCTTACTAATACTATACTTAGTATTAATTTGCATCTCTTAGTGTGTGGTGTTGCTAAGCTTTTCATATTATTTGAGTTTTGTTTGAAATATATTCATGTAGGCATCCGGATATGGCCGTTTTTCAAAAGGTGTTATTTTTATTGTGCTTTTGTCTGGTGTTGAATTGGATTTTGATTTACACTGATGGTCAACTTCTAAGTGAATATAAGAACCCTTACTTCCATTTTCCATATGGAGGGCCTTACATGGGTGTAAGTATTTCTATTTCACTTATATTGCCGGCAAGATACAAAAAAAATAAAGTAAAATGTATATAATTTTTATGCACAAAATTTGTGTTCGATAAATTCTTACAGACTTAGAAATGTGATGTATTTAATTGGCTGCATTTCGTTTACGCCGGAGCGCCTCATCGCAACTAATAATTTATTAAATACTAGTTTTGTCGAAAAAAAACTATAACATTTGCAACCCTGTTCACAACAGCACCAAAATATTTGGCCTTGATTTTGCTCATTTTGACTCCCACGGCCTATCGAGCGATGTGAGAAAGCATCTTGCACTAGTAAAGGATAGTGTGCCAGTGCGACATCTTGTAAAAATCACATATTAGTACGATCATCCCCAAATAAATCGGGGCGATTATTTTGAAGGAAATTTAGATACTCCTGGTCATTTATTTTATCTGGAAGATCCAAGATATTAATGAGATAATCGTTAATTATTTCAAACCATTTAATTCATGCTGGAAGAATCGCTCCAATGCTGCGTTTTGAGTTTCGCTCGCCCATAAAAACACCTTCTGTTAACCAACATCCTTCTTGGAAATTTTATCTCACAGGTAAATAGAATCATATCATCAAAAGATAGGACTGTTTTTAAGCAATTTCAAAAATATCTAACGTTCCAATAATCAACTGACAAACAATTTCTGGACCGATGTGTATGGATGCAACGCAGGCGCGGATCCAGGATTTATCTGAGGGGGAAGCGATTTAGAGTAAAGGGACGCAACGCACTAAGAAAAAGAATAACAAAATCAAGCAACTTAATTATTATATTAAACATTTTAGTTCTTCGCCCCCCTCCTCTAAATCCGCCCCTGATGCAACGACTGTTGTATAAGACACTATATTTTGAGTTATTTCAACGTTTGCATCTATTCACCGGTTACTAGTGTTGACTAGTGTAAACAATATCTTAATACCCACAAATCCAAAGCGGATTACCGACCTGGCAACGTTGGACCGGACCTTCGATGGAATCGATAATGGAGTGATCGTCACTACTTCAGAAGAAAATGGTGGCACGGACAGACATCAACAAAAACTTTCCTCGTCCGACGAAATATCACTCGGGGACTCGGCTGATAAACGTGAACAAAGCAGGATCCCACCCTTGATAGGAAAAAGTAAAGATGAATGAACTACAGTTGATAGTCGTAGGCCCAGAAATGTGGCAACGCAAGGCTTACGGCATCAAAGGCCCCTCCTATCAGAGGAACCAGAGACATCAGAGCACAGGACGTTGCTAATGACTTAAGAATGGTCCAGAGTAAGTCCTGGATCTTTGTGACTGGATTTGTACCAGGTACAACACCAGAAACAGTAACCAACTACGTAAAAACCAACATGAATATTGAGCGCATTTGTGTGAAACTGCGCACAAAGAATGATAACATAAAAAGTTCATTTCGATTAGGATGACCTACTTAATCCGGTTGTGTGGCCAAGAGGTACTGTGGAAAATCATTTTATGAATCTCAGCCGGCTTTCCCAAGTAAACTAGGGGGCACTACCGCCAAGATGTCTTCGAAGCAAGATACAAGAGTTTGAAATGTTTCTGAAAATACACAGTATCCAGTACGACATATTGTGCTTCAATGAACATCATCTTAAGTATGACGAAATCCAATTTTTAAGTATTGAGAAATGTACACTGCCAGCATATTAACAATGGTGGTGCAATGATTATGAGTAGAAATGGGCTAAAAGACAGAAATATCGAGGCTCTGGCAGTGCCATCAGAGTCTGACTGTGAAGTGGCTGCTGTCAAGGTGGAGGACCATAACATGACCATATTGACTGTTTACCGTCCCCCAATGGGAGACTTCGCTGTTTTATGTACATAATGGAGAATGTGTTGCGTCATGTCGAGCGGGGGATATGCAGGCATACTATATAGTTACAGGTGATGTTAATATCGTTTTTAATTCAAATTCACAAAGGGGCCAAGATTTTATGGATCTTATGGGTACTCTTTTAAAAACGTCCTTTAGACTTAACTGCATTTAAGCAAGCCACTGAATTAAAATACAAGCCGCGATAGAATTTACACCTACATGCGGCAGTTTAACGTTCCATGATTCTAGAATCAGTGAAAATTAACGCCTTTGATTGGTTGTGCACGATCGGGTGGGAATGCGTAGCTAGAATTAAATTAAAATTAGTTGCAGTTCAGATCCCGGAAAGACAACAAGCAAGAAACCACTTAAGGCCATCGCCATCGCTGATCTTCAGGAATCGTAACGGGACTACCAACTCATCCATTTAGCCCCTAGCCCCATATCTCTGAGGAATTTACGAGATTTTCCAAGATTTTTACCCCTAGGGACTTAGCCAAATTTCGAAATAGGAAGGGCTGTAGAAAGCTTACGGACGAGCGAAAGAAGCCCCGAAGCGAAGGAAAATGTATTGTAGGACCAGCACTCTCCACTGGTACCGAATAAGCCTCCTACCGAATTTATTGAGATTATCTGCGATTTTGCAACCTCAGGACAGTCGAATTTTCGATAATCTCGAAGAAAGGAACGACTCTACTAAGCTTACGAACGAGCCAAAGAAGCTCCGAAGCGAAAGAAAGGGCATTGTAGAGCCAGCACTCTCAACTAGTACCGTATCAGCCTTCTGCCGAATTTATCAAGTTTTTCGGAGTTTTTGGAACTTCAGTACTTAAAAGATTTTTAGGAGAAAAGAATTCTGAAGACAGAAGTTAAGCACTTGAAGAGGCCTTGTCAAGCGGCCGAGTGCCAACAATTCTCTGAGACCTTCAACTGTAGTGCGCACCCTACAGCAACACCCCACGAATAAGGTTAGTTGCAAGCACCTTGAGTCAGCCTACTTGTTTGGGCTCCCCCCATTCACGTATGCCCCGTCTGGTCCTTCATACTAGTCGTAGTTAAACATTGGGCGAAAGTAAAGCGCGTCAATGGCTAGTTTAGGGAGCCCCTTGACTCCCCCATACTTTAGGTATTCCGACTACCGGTGGAAATCGAAAAGGCATAGGAGCCGAAAAAAGAAAATAAGACTTAACCTAAAGAATTCGGGCGCGTTCAAAGAGTGATAAGTTAGCCAAGTGTATACGGGAGATAGCGAAGTTATACTGTTGCGACTGGAGTTATCTCAAAAGAAGAATCAGAGGCTATTTATTACTAGTTCGTATACCATACAAAACCAGCACGGGCTCGGAACTGAGAGCCGTGTCCGGGGACTAGTTTGGTCTAAAATACACTAATCACACATTAATTCCCAAAAAGTCCACCCTGACGCCCCTGAATTACACGAAACCTCTGTTAGAAAACTGCCTAGCAGCATCTGACAACTACAGCAAATGGCGCCTCTCGGTGTTGTCGATTGCTTACAGGTAGGGATCTGCAAGACAAGAAATCTTGTCTTGACAAGCAATTTCTTGTCTTGTCTTGAAATATTGTCAAGAAATAAAAACAATCTTGTCTTGACAATTTCTTGAGACTTGGTATCTTGTCTTGACTCAAAAAATATTGAAAATTCTTGACATCTTGACAAAAGGGTAACTCCCGTTTAAAAGTCGTTTCTTGACACCTTGATAAGAGGGGAACCCCTATTTAAAAGTCGGGATGAGATAGGTTGATATGATGTTTATGCTTTATGCCTGGAATCGAGGGTCACGCGGTCAGGATAGTATTGTTTTACAGTTCATTGCTTCATATGTGTTAACAAACTAATTTTTTCCTAATCTAAAAAAGTTTAGGTAAATTCAAAATTTCTGTACGCCACTGAAGTAGATCTGCTTAGCAAAATTCTTTTTGATTCTAATATCTTAGGTCAGAACTTATACAAAAACGATAAAAAAATCATTTGCAAATAAAAAGTCATTAAGGATTAAAAAATCATCCCACAAGACATAGTTTTACCAAAATTAAAGTATCAATTTTAATTTTGTTCGTATTGACCTGATTTTTTAATAGTCAATATTCCGCTCCCTTTCAAATGTTTTTTGCCAATGTTTACCTTTTTATTTCATTTGGCCGCCACTGAAATAGACTCGCTTTGCAAAGTACTTTTTGGTCCCAATACCTTAGGCCATAACATATCCAAAAATAATAAAAAGACTTTGAAAATAAAAAAGTTATTTTTTACATAATAATTTTCTTATCCTTCCATTAAAAATGTTGCAGTGCTTTGTTTTTTTTTTTCTATAAACCAGCTAACAAATGAGTTCTTTTTTATTTTATATTTTCAAGTAATTTCAAGATTTTCTTAGTTTTTTCCAAGAAATCTTGGACTTGAGAAGTAATTTCTTGTCTTGTCCTGAAAAACAAGGATCATTTCTTGTCTGGATCTTGTCTTAAAATCAAGACAACATTAAGACGCCCACAAAAGACGATTTTAGTGCGATCTTTGTTAAATCCGTACGGAATCCGGCTTCTCAGAACCCTTAAGACTTCGAACGCGTTTTGAAAATTTCGCGTACGATGCGAGAAGCCCCAAAGAACTAAAGACACTAATACGTGTTTGATATTAATTAAAATATCTTAAGTCATTTATTAGTAATTGTTCATTAGAGAAAAAATCCAAATAAAACTTGTTTTTCCAAAAATACTAGATTAGAGTTGAACTATCCTAGTACATGTATAAGGCTTACTCAGTTAATTGGGGCATATTTTACGCTATCACTTGATATAGGGATTTATCAGAATTTGATTTCAATTATACAGGGTGTCCCAATTGTTCAAATTAGGTAATCATTCGAATTACTGATTTTTGTATAAGGCTTAGCCAACATTAGGAGATAGGATTAGGTTAGGGTGTGTAGATAGGTTGTGTGATAACCACTGACGACTACCTTTTGATAATCTTCCCCCCTGCTAAGCCTTTGTAAAGACTTGTTATAAGGATTCAAGTCAAAATTGAAGTTTTGTACATTAAGATACATAAAAACGAATAACTTAAAAGTTAATCAAAAATAAAATAAATTTATAAGCATCCTGTGATAAAAACATAGTAGACATAAATATTGTTATAAAAGGAGACTTTCCAAACCCCTCAGTCGACGGCAAGCGCGCACCAAAAGCCCCCGAGTGTGGATGAGCTCTTGGTGCTTGAACTGAATCGAGATAGATCAAAGGAACAGATAGCTTTAACCCAGAGTCCCCCGCTCACTTCTAGCGAGTGTATTGGGAACCCTGAGGAATTCATATTAGACTCGGCAGCGGCATTTGGTTATCACAGGGAATCTTTTTCTAAATGTCTTTCAACCAAACAAATATTTTGGGGAAGCTCAAATCGAGGCGGGGCTACACATAGGGCAGCTAGAGCGTCACTCGGCCGGGCCGAATCTACGCGGCCCCCTACTGGATCACCCCGAGCCGCATGTGACACATAGTACGTCTTGACCCTTGGAGCGGTTCTCTATAGGCAGATTTATCAAAAAACCAATCATGTTAATTGCATTAACAATATCTTTATTAATTTTCGTGATATCCCTACTTATAAATTCAGTGCCTTTGATCCGTTACGTTCTGAGCATCTGGCATTGGATGATGTGCGTCCCCAGTATCGTCTGCATCGTTCATTCACTAATAAGGATATAAATGAAATGTATGGCTATTTGGAGTCACAGAAATGGGATTTCATCGGAGTGCATCTATTGATGCCAGGTTTGATAGATTTCTTGAGATTCTGACGGTTGTAGTTGACATGATCGTTCCGGTATTATCGAGGAAGGTTAAGCAAAGTAATAGTAACACTGTTGATTGGTTTGGGAATAGTTTGTCAACAGCGGTAAACCCTTCAATTTCTAACAGATCTCTACAAAAATAGACCCTCTAATGAGAGCCAGAGCCAACATATGCAATAAAAAACGAAATGCTTATACCAATCACATAATGAGTTCAACCAATATTGTCAGAGCTTCTTGGAATGTTGTTAATGATTTTCGGGCAAGAGTGAAGTTGAGGCGGCGGGTAGATGTAAATTGGTTCCCAAACTAAGAAGGGTCAAAAATAATTTGTAAATTGGTTCCCAATATTTTTGGTTGACTTGATCTTTATGTGTAAATTGGTTCCCAAGATTTACCTAATCAAGCACGGTTTATTTTTATAAATCTGTTTATTATACAACATACAACATAGTGTTCTACATTAAAAATAGCAACTAATACAAAATAATAACTTTCATAATTTCAATAATTAGTAGATACCATCACAGTGAAAAGAAACACATTTAATAAAATGTAGTCGACTAATTTCCTTTCTTGAATAAGATTCTATCATTTTTTCTATACCTTTTTGGCGGTTCTTGACTTTACTATTATGTATTTTAGCCGTAATATTGACCCTCTGTAATTTTACATAATTTTCAGTTTGAAATTTTTTATGTTTCTCCAAAAAAAAATGGTAGGATGTTTTTATAAAAAGACGCATTGAAATGTTTGTGAAAAGATTCACAGGCATTAGTAGTGCACGTAAGTTCAGCTGAGTTCTGATCCCAAAGGAAAGGTGGTGTTATATAATTATCTATTAAATAATCTGAATACTTTTGAACATTTTCGTCTGTTGGTGCTTTTCGAAATTCTTAATGTATTACCATTATCCTTACAAATATTGATTATTAAGTTGAACAGATTTTTATACGTTTCTGGTCGCTTATTTGGTAACAATGAAAAAAATAATGGAATATAATGCCCGTTACAACACCCATGTAAAGTAAAACATTGGCAGAAAAACTGTGTGAAATAATTAAACGTACTATCTAAATAAATATGTGTCACTTTTTCTAACATCTGAATATTAGATTGACGCGAAACATCACTATTTCTTCAATTCTACTGTTACAAAGTAAAAACTGCTCACCCCTACAAGTTTGGATGTTTGCCTTGTCAAGGAAGTAAAAAGTTTCCTGGATGTTTTTCGGTAAACTTGGCTGCATTTTTCTACGAGCATTAGAGATGTTTCTTCGGAGAGAAGCAACGTCAGATGTAACAATTGTGGATGGTAGATTTCTTGAAGCACTCTGCGAATAATCTTCGCAGGTTTTTCGGATAGGTGGTCCTCTACAGCTTTTCGTTTGCAGGCAGTGTTAACGATTTGACGGTTTAACTCCCTCACAACGGCATCATGGATATGTTTTTGTAATAGTCATATTATTGTCACCTTCGCCCAAAATAAGGACAAATGATTTGCGCTTTCTATTTGTGTAAGTCCATTCCATCGCTTCTCGCCAGTTTTCAAGGGCTTTTGGAAACCATATTTATAGTTTTCCACGCTTACTTGAAATTATTTCGAAATTCATGACGAAAATACAACAGAACTTTAAACACAAATGATAGCCACAGAAAAAAAATGCAAACTAAAACTTCAATATCTATACAATTCCTTCACACCCTCAATTTGTTAAGGAGAACCAATATACCAAGGACCTTTTTGGGTTTGGGAACCAATTTACATATTATTAACAGATCTTTCAAACTACCCCTTTATTTTCTACCTGCCGGGAACCGATTTACCAACACCCGAGGCGGCTACCGGATTGACTGCATAAGATTTCGATTTTTTTTTGCCAATATTGCAGAGGGAAGTCTAAGAAATATTCAACCAACGGCAACGGCGAGGAATTACGCTGACTACTTAAGCGAAAAAATAAGGCGGCATGATGTTACATTTGGGTTTTCGGAGGTGAGCTATATACAGGTGTGAGATGTCATCAACTCCCTTAAGATCAAGAATAGCAGAAACATTTACAGCATTAATGTTTCAATGATAAAATCCTACAAAGATCTACTAATTATCCCACCTACCAAACTGATTAACTATCGTATCAGGGATGGCATCTTTCCTTCTTCCCTGGGTTATCCCTATTTTTAAGAAGGGAGGTAAAAGTGATGTGGGCAATTATCGCCCAATCTCGCTGGTGCCCGTATTATCTAAGGTCTTTAAGTGCTTACTGAAGGAGCAGTTGTGCACTATTGTGAGGCCAACAGCCTGTTGTCGGATAGTCAGTTCGGATTCAAAGCTAACAAGTCAATAACCTTATATAGCGGAGGCCTTTGAGGAGGGGCAGTATGTTAGTGTAACGTGCTGTGACCTCTCAAAGGCCTTCGACCGTGTCTCGCATAATAATATCCTCGATAAGCTGAGGTTATATCGGATTGACGAGACTAGTGTCCGTTTGTTGAGTAGCTACTTGGAAGAAAGTACGCAGTTGACCTCATATGGGGGAAAACTGTCAAGCGAGGATGGTTATCTGTCCAAAAGCGTTTTTAATTCAAACCCTTAAAAATATTATTGTCTAAACGGTGCCCGGACTGAAGTACAGTGTGCCTTAGGGCTCGGTGGTGGGTCCTCTTTTTGTTTTAATTATGTCAATGATAAATAATTCTGTTCCGACATCGAAGGTTATGTTGTTTGCCGACGATACATCTGTTTCGGAGTCTGACGTATGCATGAAGAGGTTAACTGAAGGTTTGGTTAGCAGCTAATATACTGGTTTTAAATAATGCTAAGACAGAAAATATTATCTTCGGATTGAGGAGTATAGAGCAGAACACTGAGGAGGTACAGTTTTTGGGAGTTCATCTTGACCCAACATTAAGATTCGACAGGCCTGTATACTACATTGCTGGTCGTCTGTCCAAGGGCGGTTTTTTTTATTAAAAACATTAGAAAGGGTGTTGCCTAAACCGTGTCTTCTCCAGGCTTTTCATGGTGTTTTCCAGCCGGTGGCCTGTTATGCTACCTTGACATAGGGTCAGTCGCCACAAGCAGCACTAGTCTTTGGACTGCAGAGGAGGGCTGTGAGGGTTGTGGCAGGTCTTGATTACAGGGCTGATATATCGCAGGTATTCAAAAAGCTAAGTATCATGACAATTCCATCAAGATACATATATGAATGCCTTGTCTATTGTCATCGAAATTTTAGCGACTACAGCCCTAACAATTGTTACCACGAGTATCCAATCAGACATGACTATTCAACAAACTGCCGTTATTCGGATTGCCAGCTTCCCTCTGCAGCTGGCTTGTACGTTGCAGTTGATGGACACATCTGAGAAACATTCACCATTAACGCGGGCGTGTCTCAGGGCGCAATACTTTCACCAACTCTGCTCCTCATCTATATTAATGACCTGCTGACCGAAATGAATAATCTTGTTTACAATTTTGCAGATGACAGTACCCTTGTCTCCCAGTTTAGATCAGAAAAACATTTACCAGCCACTGAGATTTATCACCGCAGACAGAAGCAGATTACAGAAATTAATGAAGACCTGGATAAAATTCAAACTTGGGGCGACAGGAATTTGGTCCAGTTCAATGCAGCAAAGACCCAAGCAGCCGCGTTTACCAAGAAGGCCAATACGGCGGACCCTGACATCATTATGGCAGGATCGACCATTCCTTCATCCTCGTCAATCGGACTGCTGGGTGTATCGGTCAACAGCAATATTTTCTGGCATGACCAACATCGCAAAATCAGCCTCCCAGAAGTCTGGTGCGCTATTTCGCAACAAAAAAAACATATACAACGCAGTTGTTGCTCTTGCTCTACAAAGCGCAAGTAAGACCATGCTTAGAATATTGCTCACACATCTGGGGTGCCGCACCAAAGCACACCCTAAAGCTGCTGTATTCCATTCAGAGGGGAGCTGTGCTCCTCGTCGGCGACCCAGAGTTGACCCGGAACCTGGATAGTCTGGAACACCGCAGACATGTGGCCGAGATGTCCCTGTTTTACAGATACTTTCACGGCAGATATTCGCAGGATTTGGCCCACCTCATCCCGTAACTCGCAACGCCTGTTAGACAGTCACGACAGACGGAAGGAGAGCATCAGTTCGTCGTACAACTGGAAACACCTAGAACATCGCTTTACACGAACTGCTTTGTCTGGCGCACTGCAGCTCTGTGAAACTCACTCCCAGGGCATATGTTTCCCTCTAATTACAACCTACAGCTTTTCAAGAACCGTGTCAATCAATATCTTCGCACACACACCGCTGGTCGAGTGCCATAGGGTCTTCGTTTAGTGTGTGTGCCACTTCCATAAAAAAAATAAAACTGATTACTATAGACTTGAAAGAACAAGAATGTCAACAAATTACTTAGGTCCAGAGTACTATAATCACCTACCCATTGATCTGAGCCCTTTTAAGAGCCTTTACACAAATAGTGCACTATGTGAAAATCAACCTCCCCTATTGGTCGATCCATCTCGTATTACAATATGTCTTCGTGATGCAATCGATTTCTGCCAAGAGCTCTCGTGGTGTAGAGGTTTAGACAACTGGGTCTCACCTGGGTGGCCCGGGTTCAAACCCCTTGCTTTTTTTTATTTTTTTTTAAGATTATGTTTTTAAACAGTTTTTTTTCTTGATTTTGGGTATGTCTTGAGTTAGTTTGGGTTAGCACCCGGTTAGTTTCCTTTTCTTGAGCCCCCGTAGCGAGCGAAGGGCCATGCGGATCGACCAGTAGGAGAGGCCGAATTTTATATAGTGCACTATTTGTGTAAAGGATCTTATAACGCTGATCTGAGGGGTCTGCCAGAGCAATCATAAGTCCAGTATAGGGGAAGTTCTACTGCGGAATGCCTTTTATAGTACTCGGGAGTTCTTGGAGTTTGAGTTTTTATAGTCTGTTTATCTGCATGGCTCTTGCCGGGCATGTAGTGTATTTTTGGGGCCAATTAACGTCGGTCTTAATTGCTTCTGGCACAAACAATATAGCTAGCTATATTGTTTGTGCTTCTGGCCATGGCTCGTTCCGGCAGATACGCTGCGGGCTCAGACCGAGCCGTCTGTAAATATTGGCCAATGTATAGGTTTTTAGAGTGTTGGTGATTGTTTGGTTGTAGCATCTACTAGTATTAATGCCATTTTAGTTGTAATGTTTATTAGTGTTATATAGTATCGTTTTAACTGGTATTAATGCCATTTTAAATATAATGTTTATTAGTGTTATTTAAGATGTATAACTAAGTGTTGACATAATTTAAGCAACCTAATATTATTTCCTTTTTGACGTGGTAAATTTGTTTGTGATAATTAACCCTAATCCTATTGAATTAAATTGAATAGTCTTCCAGAAAAGAACCTCCTCTTATTCTGCGGTTAAGTCGTATACTACTTACAGGTGACCCAAGTCCATAATGACGCTACAACGGAAACTGCCAGTTTCCCTTGTTCTTGAAAATAAATCTCAGGTCTTATTTTCCGCGATTTGGATAAGGTGATTTTGTTGGGCGTAAATTGCCACGATTATTACCATCAGTCGTAGTAACCAGTACCAAAGTCGATTTAATTTTTCCTTTCATCTGTAGCTAAACTGAGTTAAAATATTATTTTTCATTTTATACTATATCATAAGCAAAGCATTTTAAAGTTAAATTTATATTGCAGATTCTGACGGCCTTTGCTCTGCCACTGAAAGTTCCAACCCCGGGAGACATCTTCATAGCTGTGAATTTTGAAGCTTCCTATAGTCTGCCAGAAAATGAAACTGAGTTTACATTTCCGCCAATTATTGCCGCCTCATCGCGTCAACTCCTGTATGACATGTTTGAGCGTAAACTTGAAAGGTCAGTTGATCATATTTAGAGAATCCTTGTGTTATTTATATATTATTAATTTTAAATTAGTGGCATGCTTACTAAATATAAAACGAGCCTATACGGTTACGGTTATATACCGATTTTCGCATATCCTTTTGCTTATCAAACAATTTATTTTCAATTGAATTAAAATACAAATTCGTTTGTGCAAGTCAACATAAAAGTCCAAAATCAGTGCTAAAATATATCACAGTTTTAATATTTCAGAATATCGCAATACCTATCATCCTAAAAACTAAACTGTATTAACATACAGAAAGATAAAAACACGTTTTCATATAAATATCACATTTAAAATCACAATAAAAAGAAAAAATAAGGTACAAGTTCAATTTGGAAACTCCATTTGTCTCAATCGCACTCACATAAAATACTAGTATTTAAAAATCCATGCCTGTGTAAATGGTTTTTATGGGCTTTAAAAACATTTTGTCACCTAAAATTTGTACAGTTCTAGGAAGTTCATTATCAAATAAGGGTCCATAGTAGTTCACCCCAAACCAGATATAGCTCAGTCGAAATTTTTGTATGTTTACTGTCATTATATATAGATTTGATTATTAAGGGTATAAGTGCCAAGGTTTTCTCTGACATACCTAAGACATGCATAGATTATAAGAAAGGCAAAATAAATAGCTTATTTCTCTCAAACACCTCCGCAGCATCTTCTCTATAGCCTATCCTGTGCATAACACGCTGACGGGAGAGGCCCCATACAAGGATTCCATATCAACAGTGGGAGAGAAAAAATTATTAAAGCTGTCAAGACCGATTGTCTAGTCAATTCGTTCCTCAAATATCTTATAAGAAAAATGTTTCTTGATAGTTTTGCAGCCAGAAAGTCCACATGATGCCCCCATGACAGTATGGGATCCACTCAAAATCCTAGAAACTTTGCATTTTCCTGTCCTTTACAGGATCCTTTATGACTGAAGCATATGGTCTTGGTTTTGTCCTCAGTCAAACTCAGTCCATTTCTACCGAGTCATTTTGAAGCTGACAATTTAGCAAATTCTATTTATCTGTAGCTCTAACATGAATCCTGGTGTCGTCCGCAAAAAAAAACGTATCGGAACTGGGATCCACATTGATGTTATTTATGATATCGAAAACATCATGGGTCCCACCACCGACCTTGAGGCACTCAGCAAGCAATTTTTTGTACATTTGAAGTTTTATTATTTATTGAGACAAACTTTTTCCTGTTAGTTGATTAGAGTTGAAGGGAGTTGGCGCTGGTACCCGCCTCTGTCACTGCTACCTATGCAGGTTTATTGTAGCACTCCGAACCATGCTTAGAGGACCTCATCCAGTCCGGTCTTCCTATTCAGACCCCACAAATGCAGTACCGGCTCCTCCATGTACCTTGCAGGTCCGGGTTTGGTCTCTCTCAGTCTTGGATACCTGAGCCTGCAGAGAGCCTCATACTCTCACCACACGTGTTTTGGAGTTTCCTCCTCCTCCTAACAGAACCTGCAGCGGCTATTATCTGCTAGGCCGATCCTTTCCATTTGTCTATTCATTCTATAGTGCCCCTTCAGCTGACACACTAATATTCTTATCGTCTTATCTATCCAACTTATTCTAACTGCTGATTTGGATGCTCATTCTGCTATCCCACAGTAGGGCTCAGGTCGCAGGTCTCAACGTAACCTTACCTGCACCCGATTTTGCAAGTTTGTCAGCTTCTTTGCTGCCTTGATGGCCTTCATTTCCCGGAACCCACGCAATCGTGAGCTTATTGTTACGACCGACCTCTTCAAGAATACTTATGCAGTCTTTGACTAGTCTAGATCTGACCTTGTGTGTACTAACAGCTTTTAAGGCAGCCTGACTGTCGTAGTACCCTCTTGTTTCTAATGTTCAGTTTATCTATCTCCATGGCGCAGTGTTGAATTGCCTCGATCTCTGCTTGGAACACCGTGGTTTGACTGCCCATGTTTAGGGTAGGGAGATCTTTGACCTTGGTCCGTGGGCCCTGGCTCCCACCCCCTTACTGGTCTTAGAGCCGTCGATATACCATGCTTGGTCTGCTTTTATAGAAGACCCCTCCCATTCTTCTCTGCCTACAATTGCTACTGAGAAGGGTCTATCAAACCCATAAAAGGAGGTTGTTTCGTCTGATGACATTTCGAAGATACTTGGTCTCCTCGCTGTCATCTAGTTTCAAGCTTGTGGGCCTTTCCCATTCAATGATGGGCTTGTTGCCTTGCTTGAGTCGATATTGTACTATTCTAACGTTCCCCTGTATGAGGATATGTAATGGAGGTAGATTTAGCAGGACTTCCAGTACTGCAGTTGGGGTTGTTCTCATCGCCCCCGAGACGCATAGACATGCCAGCCTTTGTAGGCCTTCTACTTGCCTGATTGCATCTGTTGGCGTGGCCTTTATACTCCAGGCTATAGAGCCATAGGTTTGCATGGGCTTTACCACTATTTTCCACAATCAGAGATTCAATTTGAGGCTCAGCTCCCAGTTTCCCTCGCAAAGTCGCCTGCATCTGTCCAATGTAACTCTTGCTTTCTGAATGACCTTGCTAAGATGCGGTTCCCAAGTCATACCTTGATCAAAAGTGACACCTATTTACTTGACTTTCTTGGAAAAGGGAATTATTATTTCGCTGAACATTGGATTTTTGAGATCCTTTAATGCTCTTTTTTTGTGAATGGGATTATTGTGGTTTTCAGCGGATTAACTTACACCTCTCCACACAATTTGCTTATTATGTTCAGGGCCTTTTGTGCTCTTGTGGAAACATAGCCCATGTTCCTTATCCTGACTACTATGACTAAGTCGTCTGCGTAGTATAGGCAGAAGTATCGTTCGTTTTCCATCTTGTCTAGTAGACTATCTACCAGAGTGGCCCACAGTGGTGGTGATAGGACCCCTCCTGGGGGCAGCTTCTCTCCAGCCGCGGCGTAACCGTACTCGCACATAGTTATTGTCCTATACTTAGGTTTGCTTGGATCAAGTTGCAGATGGTTGGGGGTATTTCTTTGTGTTTAAGTGCTTTAACCAGCGATTTGGCTGGAACGTTGTTGAAAGCGCCCTCTATGTCTAGAAAAGTGGCTAGTGCTGGTCCAGGGCCACACATGTAGTTGTTGATATGCATATTGACGCTCGTTAAGGGGTTTTGTTGAGAGAATATTGTCGCGGATATACCGATCGACTAGTTTTTCCAGTGTTTTGAGCAGGAATGAAGTTAGACTTATTGGTCTCTAGGACGACGTTTGGTCTGGTGTCCTGCTTATTTTTGGCAAAAAGAGGACCTTTGCCCTTTACCATACCGCTGACGTGTGGCCCCACGCATTGCATGCACTGAGTATCGTTCAGATGTGTGGCAGTAGTATATCCTGTCCTTTCTGCACCAGAACTGGGTCGATTCCATCTGGACCGGAGGCCTTATAAGGCTGGAATTCCCCTATTGCCCATTTAATTTTTTTTTTAAATGTTACAATCTCGTTGGCCCTTTTCTAATCTGTTTTTCTGGCATTGCATACTTTGCTGTTGGTTTTGTGCGTTGTGGCTCTATTAAACAGCCTTCTCACCTCAGACCTTAATCTACCGAAGTGATTGTTCCACCAGACTGTTTTTGTGTTTTGTTAGTAATGTAGGAACTTATCAGCTTATCACTATTTTTTTTATCAAAATTGCTATATTTTAATTTGGGAATAAGGAGATTATTGGATACACAGTCATATGCCTTAATAAAGTCTCAAATTACTGCACTCACGATCTCACCATTTTCAACGCCCTCTACAATTTTGTTTACTAAATAGATCAGGGCATCTGTCATGGAATTTTTTGCTCTGAAACCGAACTGCCCAAATTGAAACAGATTATTTCATTCAAAGTATTGTACGATTTGAATATTTAATACTTTTTCGAAAACCCTTGCTATAACAGGCAGTACTTAGAATATATCCATTTGACCGAAATTATTGCAGTCACGATTCTCATTTATATTCATTAATTTCCACAGTTCTAGTTATGTTTTTAGAAACCTAAATTATATTAAGAGTTACGGATATTTCGTGAAAACCAAGCATGCTAAGCCGTTAAAGAAAGGTGAAGGAAAGAGGACGCTTGAATTCCCTAGAGAGGAGCTACGAGGCCCTAGGTAATTCAAGATTCCTTCTTCCTCCACACTTGCTTTAACAGTTTGGAATGCTTGACTGCGTCGGAGCTTGAAAATTTTTTTCCATTTCTTTTGTTCTGCAACTGCTTTATTTAAAGCGACTTTGTAATTCTTTTTCTTCTTCACGAAACATGCATACTGCTTCTATGCGGTCGATGCGTTGATATTCATCAAAAAATACAACATTTTTCACAGCTACATGGTGTGAGCTTTCGTTGTCGTTCTCCTCAAGACCCAAAAAGGTATTTTCAAAATGAGAAAATTAACTACTTACAGCTCTTTCAGTAATTGTCATTATTTTCAGGTCATACCTACGTCATGAGAGGTAAAACGTTTTTATTGAAGTGGTCACGCTTTAAGTTGTTAGGGATCGAGCTTTTAAATATATAGACTAGTCTTACAAAAGGTACCCGTCCCGTCCCTCTTGACACTTCCGCCACCTGGTTCTCTTGTTTAAAGCAGACGCTTCCTGAAGCACTGCGTAGTTGTGCAATCATTTCGTGGACAAGGTCACCCCTTGAAAGCAAGAGAATTGAGATATGGATCTTTCTAGATATTGAAGGAGCATAAAACGCTATAGTTCCGGAAGTCCTACATGCATCAGCAGCTGCAATGGCAATTCAATCCATGATAGATGACCGGATTCGAACTATCCTTATAAAGTCACATCGTCGCATCAGCGTGACACATTCAGATCTGGACCTGGAAAGGGGTGTTCGCCAGGGAGAAGTCTTATATCTTTTTCTTTCAAACCAGTAGTGTTGTAGCCGGCGCTGTGTAGCTTCCCAGCCGCGTGGGTAGTTTTTTGCATGCCACATTCCGGCAACACATTTGTTCGGGAATTTCAATGTTTTCAAGGTTGATGACGAGTGTTTATTTTTGAGGATTAACATATCAACAGAATTATTATGAAAGGTGAGTTGAACACTATTTTTTATTGAAATATGATGATATAAGTGCGTCTATAAATTGAATTTTCTGTTTTTTCTTTATTGTCACAAATATTTGTGGTCCCTTTTGGGATAAGCACATTCGAATGTTGGCAGCCGAGTTGTGAACAGTGAAATGTGAGCGATAGGAAGCTTAAGCTAGAATCATGAGAATACTTGGATTGAAGGATTGCGATGACATACATGTCAAAGTAGGGAAGAAATAAAAGATAAGATTGACGCATTTGGAGCTGCTAGAAGGGGGCGCCAGGATGAATTAAAGGATCTAATGTCGGAGGAAAGCATGAAGGTGATTCAGATTAGAGAATGAGCTCTAAGGTACTGGTATATTTTCAATGAAAAGACACAAAACTTTCGTTCATAAGCAATCTTCATTATCCTGAAGACACTGTTACTGTTCCCAGAAAGCAAAAGGATGAAACTTCGACTGATATTCCATGTTTGGCATGTTGGTGAAGGATTACAACATCTACATGAACTTCGTAGATAGATGTGACTAGTATATTGGTAGTTACAATTACAAAGTGCATAGAAATTCGTAAAATGGTCGCCAAGTTTTGTTTGGCATTTTGTAGACTTAGCATTGGTCAATGATTTCATCATGTACAAAGCACGCTTATCTGGACGCCAGAGGACTGAATCTTAAGGATTTTCACTTTGCACTAGCAATTACAATGATAGGTATGGATCCCTCAATGAATACCCGAGAAAGACGAAGCACTGAAGTTCCACCAAACCGGTTCAAGGTAATCATGCCATTCAAAAGGAGATTCGATAAAGTTGCTCTCACATGCCAATTTATGGAACCAAGATTTGTTGTGCTTTTTGCAGTACACGGCTGCAACCGCATCGAAGTAGATGCAAAGTGGGTCTTTGTCTTACCGAGAAAACTAACTGTTTTCAGGCTTTCCTTAAGAAATTATATTCTATTATCTCAGTTTCCTAGTGATGTCATAGAGCCACCGCCATTTTTCCGGAAAACTGATTAAGAAATTCAAAAAAAAACTCATTTCCCCTTATTTGTACATCCTCAAAGCATAATTTTTTTAGCTGGAATCTAAAAACCAATAAGCAAATTAAATCCATCATTAAAGGGTTTCTTCTAGTGGACGATTTTCAAAAACCAATTTATACTATTCTCCGAGACGTGCGCTGTATAGCTGGTGTGAGAGGAAACAAATATCTGTGAAATCCCACAATACAATGACGTACCATCCGCAAGACAAATGAAGAGGAAATAAAGTGCTCAGCCCCATTTTCAGCTGAGAAGAAATATGTAGAAAATGTATTAGATGAATCGCTAAATTGGAACTCCCGTCTGGAGAAGGTTATCAATAAAGCGAAATTATCTATATGGACCTTCAGGCGCATTTGTCCCTAACGACATTCTGGTTTGGCACTGGAAGGGTAAACAAAGTTTAGAACGAGCCAGGCTATCCGACTATTTGTCCTATTCAGGTAGTTCTGAAGAGAGAGACCCTAGGATACCTTTAGGGATTGCATCAACATAAGCTGTAAGCTATCAACCTGGAACTCAATAGTGCTGAAAGATTTAATCAGGTATAGATAGCCTTCTGCTATATATTTGGATGTAAGAAAATTCACAAAGCTCTTGAAGCTGGCTTCACAACAATAATAAAACAAGTCAACATAGGTTTAGAAGCTTAAATATCTGCTTATCAAAAACTGTTGCTTATCGATATGCGGTCCGGATTGTTAGAAGAGAGTGACTCTGAGCTGAATGACAACTCGGGCAGGAAGCTGATTCAATTGCTAGAAATGCAGAGACCTCTGTCTTCGTTCGACCATAACCAACAACACTTGGCATATCGTATGTAATATAGCAAGATAAGCAGCATCTCAAACTGGATGGGTGAATAAATCATATATCAATGAAGAAAGATCGCAGACTAACCTAAACTTTATGGGTGAATAAATCATACTCAATGAAAGAGATGCTAGGCTCGGAGCACTCCGATGCTTTCGAAGGGAAACGATCAAAATTTGGATCTAGATGCAACGTAGAGCTTAACAGACAGCAATTGCTGATCGTGATCAATCTGAACTATTGAACTCAATCTCAGAATGCCACCTAGGCATTGATTTTAATGTCAATCAGCAATGTTATCAGCTTTATCAAAAACTCCCTCACATTTTTATTGAACGATGGACTTTCCTTGAAACAGAGCACAGGGTTGGGCAGCCCAACCCAACATTTTCGGTCATTGACATTTTATTCATTAAGAAATAGAAAAAATAACAATAGTTTGGTGGTGTATTAACATAGAATAATAAGTAATTTGGAAAAAAAGGACAGAAAGGATGATAATAATAATAATAATATAATCGATAGTGAGATAGGCGTTTTAATGATTTTCTCCATTAAGGTTAATTTCTAGCAAATGCTACAAGCATTCAGGTCCCTCTAATTGAATTTGAATTATGGGAAAATACATTAGTTATTATTTACTTTATAGTTTTTGTATGTATTATAGAAAATTGCTCACTTACGAATTAATGTCATAGCCTTATATTGGATGAAGTTTGGGATATATTATGAACATCTGATTGCGTTCAATAATGGATTTTGCATTTACTTTTTTTAAGTTTAATTTACATAGACTTTCCTGCTAATTTATTCGTATGCAGCAATACAAAACATATCATTAAGTAATTAACATAATATTATTTAAGTCAATTAACAGTCAATATTTTATGCAAAATATTAAAAGCAGGATTGCAACTAAATTCAAAATAATAGAATGAATACCTACAATCGGCGCCTATAACTGTAATGAGGTTTTCAGTACTTCCTCCTTGAGAAGTGTGAAAATCAATATTTAAACATTTAATAAGGTAAATCTCACGTTTACATAGACGATAATAAAAAGTAATAAAATCACTTAACATTTAAATGGTGTTAATTGAAGTAAAATTCCTCTCTCTGGTTTAGGTCTAGATTACCTTGCATACATTTTAGCCTTAGGAAATCCAAACATATCTACTTAATAACATTTGATGCTAGGCAGAAAATAGCCTAAATGTTTTTAGATATCATAACTCGTCCTATAGTAGGTCTCTCATCTGAAATATTTGTGCATGTTTCATAATAAGAACGCCTGACAATCACTGAAACGGTAGAACAATTCTTATAATCATCTGGCTTGTTGCCTAATTAAAATCCATTAACATATAATTATCGGCATCAAAAGCAATTGCCAGACCAACACTATAATCACCTAAGCTAAATAAGCTACTATGGGATATCTCAGTGTGGTATTCATTATCGGCCACCAATAAAATACATTTTCATGGGTATCTTCCAAGTGCTTTGCCATACAACCGCGACAACATGATTGACTCGCCCAGATTTAAAAAACTTACGATCGAATTCTGTGCCAGCAGTTTCAGTATTTTCAAGCCATAGAGAGGAAGGGTAGTCAAGGGTCAAGATTGGCGATATGCATACATACTAACCTTAAAGTTATAAGAACATAGCTCAGATGAAGATCATGATCTGCCTATTAATTTCCATTCATTATCAGATGTAGGCGTTTGCTATTTCAGTAGATTTTTTCTATTATTTGCTTCTCTCGCCCAAGGAAGAAGGCCTTCCAGTACTTCGATGCCGTTCTTTTGGCCTTCGACAAACTTAATTCCCAATGTCGGTTTTTCCTGATGGGTTCTTTGAGTACTAGCCAATTTTTAATCATTTTAATTTAATTTTTCATAAGTAAGTACTGGAAATACACATTATTTGTTAAAGAAGTGCCTTTTTTAACTGTTGGATACATCCGCTGTAAATATGTACTTAATATTTCCGAAAGCTCGCTAGAAAATAAGATTCTTCTAGTAACGTCGTTGCTCATGTTGTGCTTCCTGCTTGTCGTTTTCTATCCGACATTCGCAACTTCTTTTAATTTCTGTGCTTCTTATTTTATATTAATATTTTATTGTTTGTTGTTCAATAACTTATTTCAGCAATATTTACTGTGTGGGCAACTTTCTTAAACGAAGTAGAAAGTTTCTACTTATCAGTATGATATCATCAGCAGGTACCTTAAGTAATGATATGGGTCTAGATCAAATGTGAAATTGCATCACCTCGATGGTTTCGGAGTTGTTGAAGATATGCGATCATTCTTATTAAGTCTTATATATTTAGTACAGGAGATTATCATAAAACAGGATAGTCTTTGCTTCTAGTCAGGAGGTTGGAATTGGATCTACTTATAGATCATATTATTCGTAATTCAGTTGTGGCCCATTTTCCTTGAGCACTTCTAGGGGTTCATAATGATTCAACAGCGTTGCTATTTTTGAAAATATTTGACGCTTGGATGATTTATTCCCTTGCTGTTTCTAATATGTCCTCGGAAACAGTGTTTTTTTCTGTAACTACTGCTCATTTAGGTTCACTTTTCTTGCGTATTTACATGAAATCAAGTCTAAATCCCTGGAGATTCCCCAAAAATCCAGTAGTTAAAGCATTTTTCAACACATGGCACATATTTTTTATTTTTCAAAAATATTACTAAATTAACCAGACATCATAACAGGGAAATCATAAGATTTAATTTACCCTCGCATCGCCCCTACAGCGCTGATTAAGAATTGCAACACTGAAATACCCAGGGGGTCCTCAACTAGCTGATTGGATTGGTCATGTAGAGAGGCATCCTAAAAATGCAAAAACAATATATTATATATTTTTAATTTTACACTTAACTTACTTTACAATTGGCCATTAACTTGGACAAAACATATTTAAAAAAATTATTTCCTAATGTTGGAGGCCATTTGTTCTTTCTGGGTTAGTCTGGATTAATTTATTGTATTTGTTATAAGCAAGCAACCACAGTAGTTTTTTTTATTAATTACTCCACTTCGGAACACTAAAGTCGGGCAACAAAAAAAGTGATTTTCGATTAAATTTTAGAATGTTGGAAATATTCCTATATATGTAGCCCATCTAACAACAAATCGAAAAAAATCTAATAAACGATTGACACTTCGAGTGTTTTATCCCACATCAACCTATAGATTTGGAGATACAGTTTTAAGCAAATATTTGTATTTTAGGTTTAGACCTTCTAGCTTTTAATGTATTTGGTATTCACAAATTAGAACCAATTTCCATAATTTTTAGTCATGGATATCCTGGCCGACCTTGTTTGCTAAGAACAATATGCGAAGGTGCAGAGTTGTCAACGGCTGGCACTGGAATTCTCGGAGATGTTGTGCATCTAATACTAACGTAAGTAGTCTTAGTTAGAGTAAAAATGTAAAAAAGATTAGGAAAATACAATATGTTTTGACTCAAGGGTCGAGCATATTCTACTATGATAAGCGGCAGGCGGTGCAATATAAAAAATAAGGTAAATCGCGATCTTGAACTTTAATCCCGGATATATGACGTAATCAATAGATGCAGCTAAATTTAGTTATCAAATGGTACCCTGTTGAAAAATAAATACACGTGTCTATAAATACTATGATAACAAAGGCTTGAAAATATATTGTAAATATAGTCTTCCCCCTTTTCTTTACTGAGAATAAACGGCTTCTTTTGGAAATCTTTCTTAATCAATGTCCTTACCATAATTGCAATGTCCTCTATAATTGCTGTATTTACTTTTATCTATCCTAATTTCTATCCTAAATTTTCCGTTTTTCTATGTAATAGTTTCCTTCTGTATTTTTGATCAATTCTCATACTTCTTTTTTGTTTCTGCTCTTATATGTTTGTGCCATACTACAGAATTAAAAGCACCTATCGCTGTGTTCTTTTGCTATTCTATAACAAATCTTCTCGTTATCGCGTGCTGTAGGGTTAAAAATCCCAACAAAGGCTTGAAAATATAATGGTTATTCTCCTTCACCAAAAATATTAACATTTTAGCAACAAGTGCCATTTTCGATACTTTTGTAGCGTAAAATTTACGGTGTTGTATCTTCCATATACATTCCATGTGATTTCAGTTCCTCTTCCACATTCTTAAAGCTTCTTTAAAACTCTGGCTAAACAGCAGCCATGTCGTATTCCTTTAGTCACTCTGGAGTGTGTGTTTTTGTATAGCTCTTTGACCAGCTTCTAATATTATGGCAATTATATTCGTTTGTTTGTAAGTGATCCCACAACTAGGTAGAGGGTACCATAGGCCATTGGTCATAGGCTTTGGTAAAATCAACCAAGATTAAATGTATTTCTTGAGATCGTGTTGTTCATTTCTCAACTACAATGCTGGATAAAAAGTCAAATTTAAAAACGGATATTTCCGAAGAGGCTGTCTTGCTGTACCGAATTGCGTAAACGACTGAAAAATAAATATGCTATCTTTTTATGGCAGTGGCACTCACACTAAAAGGAGACCCTATGGAACTCGACGAGCGGTGTGTGTGTGAAGATGTTGATTGTCCTAGAAGTGAGTTCCGCAGTGTTGCAGTGGGTGCACTCTTGCCGTCTGTCGTGACTGTCTGACAGGCGTTGCTGGTCGCGGGATGAGGTGAGCCAAATCCTGGGAACATCTGCCATGAAAATATCTGTAAAACATGGATATCTCGGCCACATTTCTGTGGTCTTTCAGACTATCCAAGGCCCGGAACAACTTGGGGTCGCCAACGAAACGCACAGCTCTCTTCTGAAGGGAATCCAGCAGCTTTAGGGTGTGTTCAGGTGCGGCACCTCAGATGTGTGAGCAATATTCTAAGCACGGTCTTAGTTGCGCTTTGTAGAGCAAGAGCAGCTGCTGCGGTATATACAGTTTTAACATTGAAAATGTTTTTGATTTCCTATTATGGGGTACCAAATCACGAAAAAGTGCATGCTACATTTGGCACATCACGTAATATACGTGAGAGAGCGTGTTAGTCTGTCTCTGAGGGCGGAATCGCTTCAAATGACAAAAATAAATTAAGGCTAACTGAAACTAACCGAAAGTTGATTGAACGATTAACCCAAACTAACCCAAACTAACCAAAAGTAACCAAAAGCACAAAAAGGGTTAAAATGAATCGGAGCAAATTAAGAAAATAAAAGTAAGTTAAAACTAACTCAAAGTAACCGAAATTTGGCCATTAACCAAAACTAACCATAAAACTTAAAATTGGTTATAACCTATCGGATCCGGTTCAAGTTACTAAAATAAATTGGAACTAACTGCAACTAACCGAAAGTTGATTCAACGACTAACCGAAAGTAACCAAAAGCTCCAAAAAAGGCTAAAACGTATCGGAACAGTTTAAAAATATAAAAGTAAGTTAAATCTAACCAAAACGAACCGAATTTTGGCGACTAACCAAAACTACCCGAAGACATTAAATTCGATTATAACGTATCGGCGCCGATTGAATGACTAAAATTAAAACTAACTGAAATTAACTAAATATTGATTGAACGACTACCCACTACGACTATCTAACCCAGCCTAACCCAATCTAACCTAAACTAACTAAAAGCATCAAATATGGCTAAAACGTATCGAAACAGATTAAAAATATTATAGTAAAGTAAAAAAAACACAAATTAACCGAATGAATGAATACTTTGTTTTGTTGACAGTGAGTTTCCAAGGTCGCATCACCACACAGAAAATTTTAGTGAACGTCACGACACGGTTTATGCATAACTGATTATAACGTATCGGAACCCGCTCAAATAAGGAAAAAAAATTGAGACAAAGTGAAAATAACCGAAAATTGATTGGACGACTAACTAAAACTAACCAGATCTATCAAAATTGATGAGAACGTATCGGAACTAGTTCAAATGACTAAAATAAGTTGAGAATAAGTGAAACTAACCGAAAATTGATTAAACGACTAACCAAAACTGGCCAAATCTATTAAAACTCATTATAACGTATCGGAACCGGCTCAAGTAAGTAAAATAGCTTGAGCCTAAGTGAAAGTAACCGGAAATTGATTAGACAACTAACCAAAACTAACCAAATTTATTAAACTTGATTATAAGGTATCGGAACCGACTCAAATGACTAAAATAGGTTGAGACTAAATGAAACTAATCTCAGATCTAGGAACGGGACACTAACCGCAAGTTGATTAGACGAATAACCAAATTAATCAAATCTATTAAAATTTAATATAACGTATCAGAACCAGCTCAAATATGTGAATAAGTTGAGTTTAATTGAAACTAACTAAAAAGTTGATTAGACGACTGACTCAAACTAACCAAATCTATTAAAATTGATTATAACGTATCGAAATCGCCTGAAATGACTAAAGTAAGTAGAGACTAAGAGAAACTAACCGGAAGTTGATTAGACGACTAACCAAAAGTAACCAAATTTATTAAACTTCATTATAACGTGTCGGAACCAACTCTAATAACTAAAATAAGTTGAGACTAAGTGAAACAAACCGAAAGCTGATCAGACGACTAACCATGGCAAAACTAACCAAATCTATTAAAATTGATTATAAAGTATCAGAACCAGCTGAACTAAGTAAAATAAGTTGAGACTAAGAGAAAATTACCGAAAGTTGATTAGACGACTAACCAGAACTAACCAAATCTATTAAATTGAATATAACGTATCGGAAACGACTCAAATAACTAAAATAAGTTGAGACTAAGTGAAACTAACCGAAAGTTGATTAGACTACTAACCAAAACTAACCAAATCTATTAAAACTGATTATAAGGTATCGGAACCGGCTTAAATAAGTAAAATAAGTTGAGACAAAGTGAAACTAACTGAAAGTTAATTCGACGATTATCCAATACTAACCAAGTTTATTAAAATTGATTATAGCGTATCCCAACTGACTCAAATGACTGAAATAAGTTGGGAGTAAGTGAAACTACCCGAAAGTCGATTCGACGATTAACCAAGACTAACCAAATCTATTAAAATTAATTATAACGTATCGTAACCGGTTTAAATGACTTATATAAGTTGATATTAAGTGAATCTAACCGAAAGTTGATTAGGAGACTATCCAAAACTAACCAAATCTATTAAAATTGATTATAACGTATCGGAAACAGCTCATATAAGTAAAATAAGTTGAGACTAAGTGAAATTAACAGAAAGTTTATTCGACGATTAACCAAGAATAAGCAAATCTATTAAAATTGATTATAACGTATCGTAACCGGTTCAAATGACTAAAATAAGTTGATATTAAGAGAAACTAACCAAAATTTGAAATGACGACTAACCAAAACTAACCCAGTCTATTAAAATTGTTTATAACGTATCGGAACCGGTTCAAATGACTAAAGTAAGTTGACATTGAGTTAAACTAATCGAAACTTGATTGAACGAATAACCTAAAATAACCAAATCTATTAAAATTTATTATAACGCGTCGGATGACTAAAATAAGTTGAGACTAAGTAAACCAAACCGAAAGGTGATTGGACGATTAACCAAATCTAAACAAATATATTAAAATTTACTATAGTCTATCGGAACCGGCGTAAATAAATAAAATAAGTTAAGACTAAGTGAAACGAACCGAAAGCTGATTCTGATTGGACGACTAACCAAATCTATTGAAATTGGTTACAACATATAGGAACCGGCTCAAATAAGTAAAATAAATTGAGACTAATTAAAACTTACCGGAAGTTGCTTGACGACTAACCAAAACTAACCAAATTCATTAAAATTGATTATAACGTATCGGAACCGGTTCAAATGACTAAAATAAGTTAAGAATATGGGAAACTAACCGAAAGTTGATTGGACGACTAAGCAGAACTAATCAAATCTATGAGAATTGATTATAGCGTATCGGATCCGGCTCAATTAAGTAAAATAACTATGTTGGGGTTAGGAACCTTCGGCAACATGCACTAAAACTGAGCTTTATCCACAATACCGAAACAGAATTTTTGCACTCGACGCGCGTTTCGCTAACCATGTTAGCATCATCAGGAGATGATCAAAACTGGTTTTAATCATCTCCTGATGATGCTAACATGTCGAGTGCAAAAATTCTGTTTCGGTATTGTGGATAAAGCTCAGTTTTAGTAAGTAAAATAAGTTGAAACTAAGTGGAACTAACCGAAAGTTGATTAGACGACTTACCAAAACTAAGCAAATATATTAAAATTGTTTTTAACGTATCCGGACCGACTGAAATAACTAAAATAAGTTGAGACTAAGTGAAACTAAACGAAAGTTGATTTGACGACTAATAAAAAATAACCTAATCCTTTAAAATTCATTTTAACGAACCGTAACCGGTCCAAATTACTAAAATAAGTTGATACTAAGTGAAATGAACCGAAAGTTGATTAGACGACTAACCAAGTCTAATAAAATTGATTATATCGTATCAAATGACTAAAATAATTTGAGACTAAGTGAAACTAACCGAAAGTTAATTGAACGACTAACCAAAACTTACCAAATCCATTAAAATTGAATATAGCGTATGGGATACGGTTCAAATGACTAAAATAATTTAAGACTAAGGGAAACTAACCGAAAATTTATTCGACGACTAACCAAAAATAATATAATCTAATAGAATTGATTATAACGTATCGTAACCGGTTCAAATGACTAAAATAAGCTGATACTAAGTGAAATTAACCGATAGTTGATTAGACGACGAACCAAAACTAACCAAATCCATTAAAATTTATAATAACGGATCGGAACCGACTCAAATGAATAAAAATAAAATAATTTGAGACCAAGTTAAACTAACCGAAAGTTGATTGAACGACTAACCCAGACTAACCAAATCCATTAAAAAAAATTAAAACGTATCGGAACCGGTTCAAATGATTAAAATAAGTTAAAACTATCAAAAAGTTGATTGGACGACTATCCAAAAGTAACCAAATCTATTAAAATTGATTATAACGTAACGGAACCGGCTCAAATAAGTAAAAAAAAGTTGCGACTAAGAGAACCTAAGCGAAAATTGATTAGACGACTAACCAAACCTAACCCAAATCTATTAAAATTTATTATAACGTATTGGAACCGACTCAAATGACTAAAATAAGTTGACACTAAGTGAAACTAACTGCGTTAGATCGGGGATTGAGAGACGAATCGAATGCAGTTTTTACAACCACCACTAATGTTATAAATAGTAAAAACGAACGAAACTTGAGGTAATATATATTTATGTGGTATATTTTGGTAAACTAAACTTGCGTAATCTGCTAAAAGTCATTTTTTACATTAGATTGTGTTGAGGGTGGGTGAGGGTGACTTTTAGTTTCTCACGACAGACTAGTCGTGTTTCATATCATTAGATCGAGGAATGTGAGACGAATCGAATGCAAAGGGTCTTTTGATTTTTACAACCACACTTATAACGTTTTAAATTGTAAAAAAGAACGAGAATTCAAGTAATATGCATTTATTTGGTATATTTTGGTAAACTAAACTTACGTAATAATCTAACCTGATCTCACCCAAACTTCTATCAACTATATATTTCCACACAATTATGAGTTTTCTCAGATCTCAAACGTAATAAGCGTTGCATTCTGCTTCGGCATTTTTAATGTCCCCCCGGTTGCATCTTTGTGAAGGACTGTGAATTTTTTGTTGCGAAATAGCACACCAAGCTTCTGATTTTGCGATGTTAGCAACGTGGACATATTGCTGTTGACCGAGATACCCAGTAGTCCGGTTGACGAGAATGAAGAAATGGTCGATAATGATGTCAGAGCCCGCCGTATTGGCTTTCTTGGTAAACGTGGCTGCTTGGGATTTTGATGCATTGAACTGGACCAAATTTCTGTCGCCCTAAGTTCGAACTTTGTCCAGATCTCGATTAATTGTTGTGATCTGCTTCTGTCTGCGGTGATAAGTCTTAGTCGGCGGCGCCGGTAGAGGTTTTTCTGATCTAAATTGGGAGACAAGGATACTGTCTTTGCAAAACTGTCAACAGGATTATTGGTTTCGGTCAGCAGGTCATTAATATAGATGAGGAATAGAGTTGGTGAAAGTGCGCCTTGAGGCACCCCTGAATTAATGGCGAATGTGTCTGAGATGTGTCCATCTACTGCAACGTGCAGAGATCGGTTCTTAAGGAAACTGGCAAGCCAGCTGCAGAGGGACTGGGGCAGTTTGTTGACCACTCCGTCATGCCAAACTCTGTCGAAGGACTTCTATATATCCAACGCAGTCGCTCGAGATACTCCGTAGCTTTCAATTGTCCTACTCCATACATGAGTGACATAGGCTAATATATCTCCTGCCGATCCCTCTTTGTGAAAGCCGTATTGGTTATTGCTAATTATTCTGTTGGTATCGAGGTACTTGGGTTGTTACTGATTGACTACACATTCCATGACTTTAGAGATTATTGGAAGCAAGGCAATTGGGCGGTAGTTTGAGGGCGTGGTTTTCTTGCCTTTTTGGAACAGGTTGGACTCGAGCGACTTTCCAAGAAGATGGGTAAATCCCTTTTCGGTAATACAGAGAAAAAAGCTTGGAAAAAACGGGTGTTAGTTTGTTGGCGCAGTTCTTTAACACGATGGCAGGTATTCTGTCTGGTCCTGATGCCTTTTGCGTATTTTCCGAATATCACGGATTTTACGAATAACACGATGATGAAATTTAGCTTCTGCCATGGTAGTATTAACATTGGATATGGTGGGGACAGCTTTGCCATGGGGGAAATTTAAGGTAGAGTGCGATGAAAGCAATTCGGCGGCATGTTAACTTTTTCCTTAGCTGTAGTCGCCATGGCGCCGGCGTTCGTCTGTCAAGGCTGGCAGATACTTTTTGTAAAGTTATTACTTACAGTCTTTGCTACCAACCAGAAATTCCTGGAGCCACTAGGACATTGCAAAAGTTTACTCCTGATCCTGGACATTTTGCTTATGTAATCGGAAACTTTACTCCAATTGCAATATAGCAAAATGTATTTTAAGATTTGTTGGTAGCTTGACGAATATCATATTTCCTTAACTAAAAAAAAACTATCTTCACGTTATTTTTGTTGACCCCCTGAAATTTATTCTGCCGGCGCGCATGGAATGCCCATTTTTTTGTTTTTATGTATATTTTTGGTACTAAAATTTTAGGCAAAATGGAAATGAAAATTTTTAAGCACTAGATTATTATGGTTATGGCATTAGATAATTTTCACGTTTTATTTAAATAGTTAAACTAACTCAGAAAATTTAAACTTAAAACTATTAAATTAAAACCAATCTGAAACGATAATCGTTTCCACAAAAAACCCTGCGTTAATAATTTCAATTTTAATAATGATTTGGTCCGCCTCGGCGATTGAAAACTACTCTACATGTACTGGGCGTCCTCAATGCCAGTTCATTGAGATAATCTCGTGGAGCACGTTCTCATTCCGCTTCTATGGTTTCACCAAGCTCTTCTACCTACCAACAACTTTATAGATTTCCAATAAAGTTTAAGTCTGGAGACTTGGGAGGCCACGCAGACATTGGTGTACAGTTTCCATTTACACAAGCAGAATGTCCAAGTACTTATGGGTGGCATTTTAACCGACAGTTTATACTCAGTAAACGAACATAATCCATTTTTTCAACATCTCGTGTAATTAATTTTAACTTCTTGTGTTTTTTTACGATAAGCCCATTTATGACAAACCGATATTGGCAAGCTTTGGATAAATCGCTCTATCTCTATAAATACCAACGAAATCCAAAACCCTCTAGTTTTTTTCAAATTTGTCTATAGATCAGTCCAGTATGACAATATCTACAAAAAAAATCGCTAATCTCAATTTTCGCTAAATATGAAATTTTCATTATTTTACAGGGTTTTAGTCAACATCCTACCATAGCATTTTAATTTTTCTATACCTTACCCTCCTTGAAATGACCTATAAATCTGTGAAAACCACAATTCGGCACAGCAAGCCGTTTCGAAGGTATCCGTTTTTAAATTTGACCAAAATTTTCGACTTTATATGTTGTCGAATGCAATCGCTTGCCTTTTTTATTTTAGTTTTACTCTTCTTTATTAATGTATGCATTAATAAGTATTTTATTGTGCTAAGCGTCTGTTCTAGTTTACTTTATAAATTCAAATTTTCATCTTACTTTTTAGCGTTAGCATTCCAGTTTATTTTATAGGGTTTAGCTTGGCCCTTTACGTTATGGCTTATTTGTGTTGAAAAAGTAATAGGTACTACCTTAAAGAGCTGTGATTTGTTGCTTATTTAGATGTAAAACATGTTATTGTAGCGTGTTTAATATTTACAGTAAATGCTTATAATTCATTTCAGGCCATCATCAAGTATGAACGCTAATCTGACAAAAGCCTACCAGGACGCGGAAGGACAGGCCAAGAAGAAAGGTGGATGTAAGAAATATAGAAAAAGTTGCAAGTTCAGCATTCTCAAAGTGCTTACTTGGGTTGGAGACATATTTACCAAAAATGGATTTTCAAATAAAAACTTGCTCAGTCTAGGATAAATAGAAAATGCACTCAGTTCCATAAAATTTTGGCTGCAGCTTTAAACTTTGTCATTTCTAGACCAATGGACTTTTTTTTAGCTTACAGCTTATTTTTTCCTTTATCAAAGCCACTGTCGTCGGCAGTTTTTCAGATTTTCTAAAAAAGGAATGCGAAAAGACTTTATGGTATGGATTTCTTCAAATTTAAAGCACTCTCTGTGCAAAATGAGATATTTCATCGAATCATTTATATTCCCTTTAAAATACAACTTTCTTACAATTATTTTTTTTATTTCTAATACTGTTTCACATATCTCAACTAAAACTGTACATTTTCGTCTTCTTTCACAAACGATTTGACTCGCATCTTTAATTCAAGTTGTAAATCTTGAGAAGTTTAATAAAATTACTCCGGATCAAACAACCCGTCTGGTGGTTACAATAAAGGACGAAAGGGGTGTACAGTATGATTCTAATACAGTGAGAGCAGCTGAGCTACAGGCCAAAGGGCCTGTAGCTGTACGGACACACGGAAAGTGTGAGTCGTAAGGGTGGTTCCGGTCTTAAAAAAAAAAACATCCTGCATAGATTAGACTACAAATTTTACGAAATCCTGATAGTACAGTTGTAAAAGTTATAAAAGATTTTCACCAAATTCGCAAATCATTGCCGAACAACTGAACTAAATGCGTTTTTGGGAAGTTAAAGATTGCCTTACTGATATAACAGTTCTGTATGGCTTTCCATAGATATACCAATGATGACCTTAGAATGTGACTCCATGTTGGGTGAAAACAAACAACCATTTTCAACCTCTTCTTGGCTGAATGTCTTTGGCTAATGCTCCCATAGAAGACTAGAACACCTTACCTGAAGAAAGATTGGAAGCTTAATTTAAGTATGATTATAAAAGTTCCAAGAGTTGCTCGAGGCGACAATAGAAGATATCAGATAGTTAAGAAAGTGTATGCGATATTTTTATAATTTTAATATATAACCTTTCCTGATCAAATATATTTTACTTAGACTAACCTCAGTCAATCATATTTAATAAGGTACTTGTTTTGAATAGCCTAATTTAACACCTAATCCACAGGCTATAAGTATGTGATAGAACATCCGAAGGTTTAGTAAAACCGTGATATCTCAAAAAGTATAACAGATAACAGAGTGAACAAAAAATCAAAAGGTTGATAAGAAAGTTGTCTTTTAAAGGAAATGTGAATTACTTTTGTAAACAACTTACTTTACACGGAGGGCGGTTTAAGCTTTTGAAAAAAGGCTCGCTTTCATTTTTTCCACATCCCTTTTTTCAAAAAGCTTGAGAACAGCCGATGACAAATCGGTCCATTCGTTCAGAAATCACAAAGCTTCAGAATTGCAGCCAAAACGTCACTTTTATGTAATTTGAGTGTATCCAGTGATCAACATCGAAAATTTCCTACATATTTTAATTGTAATTTATATAGAGCGTCATTGCATAACGGTAAAATAAAAACGAAACACGGATCATTTTGCATACAATTTGAATGCTACCTTTTTGTTACAGCGTTTAAAAAATGACATTAGTATTGCAAATAGTATGCAACGCAACATTACGCGAACAAAGCACCAAAAGGTCAATTCGTGAATACGAAAAAACAGTGATGATAAAGAAGGTCTGGTGCGTTGATATACTTAATAAAAGTTGTGTGTGTCTTAATAAAAGATTTTTATTTTAATTTAACAAATGCAATTACTCGAGTTGTAAGAATTATAGAATGAGAAATGATGGAATTTATTCTAGCACGCTGGTTCTAATTATAACATAAAATAATGACATAAAAGAAAGAAAATGAAATAAGCACGAGAAGCTTGTAGCAGCCCCGTCTCCAGGGGTGAGGCGGCGAGGCAGCCGCCTCGGGCGGCTGATTTTTAGGGGCAGCCGTTTTTTTTCTATAAGGTTTTAATGTGATTGTATGTAACAGGGTAAACACTGGCAATGAATATGTAAAACGCTTCATTCGTACTATAAGCAGCTCATCGCGCGTTGTATGCAATAATAATCAACGCCTTAAAAAATTAAACTCCACTATATAACATAACGGTCTATTCGCAATTAGCATAAGCAGTTTAAATTCGCAGTGAATGAAAAATCGCATTAACAGTCGCAACTGCTAATGAAAAATCGCGACTTAGCACATCTTTAGGGACGAGCGATATCGCCCTAAAGCGATTCAGGACAATTTTTACGGAAGTGGCCGAAACGCAACCCGATTGATTGATCGATAACTGAACAGCATATGTATTATAGCACATATTGAGCGTGGAGCGAGCGCCTGTTACATATACGTATTCGTGCGATTTTTTAGACCAAAACTTCGAACTCCGCGCCCCCAAATACCCCTCCCTACATCAAAATTATTTTTTTTCGAAAATTATTTTTGAAAATTTTTTTTTCGATTTTCATTACAGAAACGGTTAGAGGGATCCACGTAAATGTCACCTACGTACAATTAATTTTTTTAAACCACTTACAGGGTGTTAAAACCACAATTTTTTCCAAAAATCCCCTATTTTCGAAGTATTTCGGTACAACAAACTCGTACGATTTTTTAGATCAAAAATTCGAACTCCGCGCCTCTAAATAACCTCTCTAGAGTGCCTACATCAAAATTAATTTTTTTCGAAAATTATTTTCGAATTTTTTTTTTGTTTTCATTACAGAAACGGTTATAGGGATCCACGTACATGTCACCCATGTCAAATATATTTTTTTAAATCACATACAAGGTGTTAAAACCACAATTTTTCCCAAAAAATCCCCTATTTTCGAAATATTTCGGTACAACAAACTCGTACGATTTTTTAGATCAAAAATTCGAACTTCGCGCCCCCAAATACCCCTCTCTAGGGTACCCACATCAAAATTTATTTTTGTCGAAAAGTTTTGAATGTTTTTTTCGCTTTCATTACAGAAGTGTTTAGAGGAATCCACGTGCATGTCACCCACGTATAAATAATTTTTTTAAATCACATACAGGGTGCTAAATTCGGTTAGACGTCGCTGGTTAAAACCACAATTTTTCCCAAAATATCCCCTATTTTCGAAATATTTCGGTACAGCAAATTTATGCGATTTTATTAGACCAAAAATTTGAACTCTGCGTCCCCAAATACCCCCCTCTAGTGTACCCACATCAAAATAAATTTTTTTCGAAAACTATTTTTGAAAAATATTTTTTCGCTTTTATTACAGAAATGGTCAGAGGGATCCACGTACATATACCCACGTACAAATAAAAGTTTTTAAATCACATACAGGGTGTTAAAAATAGAAATTTCCCCAAGAAATCCTCTATTTTCGAAATATTTCGGTACAGACCAAAAATGTGAACTCCGCGCCCCCAAATACCCCTCTCTAAAGTACCCGCTTCAAAATTAATTTTTTAGAAAAATATTTTTCAAAATTTTTCCCTGTTTTTTTTTTACCGAAACGATTAGAAGGATCCATTTACATATCACCATCGTACAAATAAAATTCCCAAAATCATATACAGGGTGGTAAAACAACACATTAAAAAAAACAACTTTTTTCGAAATATTTCGGTACAGAAAACTCATACGACCTTTTCGATGTGAAAATCGAACTCAACGCACCCAAAAACCCCACCATAAGATATTAGAAATAAAAAAGATCATCCCCCTACGAAGTTCCATATTAGATTTTGGGACAAAAATTACATTTTATCGAATATCTACCTTATTTGAACTCCCATCTAAAAACTTTATAGGAGCTTTTCGAAATAAAAAAGATCATTCCCCTACGAAATTTCCTATTTTGTGCCGAAATCTAAAGAAAAATGCTAGATTTTGGGACAAAAATTACATTTTATCGAATATCTACCTTATTTGTACTCCCATCTAAAAACTTTATAGGAGCTTTTCGATCGACCTTAAGACGGCGCAGATACTGGTGCAAACCGATTTGAGATATCTCTTTCCGTTACTACACAAATGAAGAAAATATAAAAATCACGTTTGGTCGATTTGGAAAAAAACGAAACGTCGTACAACCAAACTGGATACGGCACATTACAGTACCCGACGAGACCCATCTTTTTCCCATTTAAAGTTTACCTATAACTCTTACCGTTTTCGAATTATAGCCGATTTAATGAAATCTCGATTTTTTGATCACCCGTGAATTTTTCCGATAAAAATTTTTTGAAAAAAAAATATCGCATACGAGCTGAAGGCCGTCGAATGTAATGTGGTATGTAATTTTTCGTATCACTCGCAGTTTTGGAGCTACGACCGTTCTCGAATTTAAACGATTTCTCGAAAACTAAGAATATTGTTTTTTTTTCATAAAGAAATTTTTTTGTCGGCCTTGAGGTCCTCTACCTACATGCCGAATTTCAAATCGATCGGAAAAAAAGCCGATAGGTTCCACCGATAGGTTCCGGTTCCTATGTGACAAAATGAAGATTAAGTCGATATAAAAATACTGTTTTTTCCGCTTGCCGAAATTCTTCTTATTTCTACCGGAACCTATCCGTTAGAAAACTTGATTCGCGATTCCCCCCATTGCGCAGGGGGGGGGGGGGGGGTACTCACTAACCAGCCAACCCCGACTCCGCCCTGCGGAGTTTGGTAGCGGCAAAATTTCGCTCCGAGCTCCCGTTTATCCAGATATCGCGAAAAACCACGCGATTTCCATATAGCCTCCCAAAAACCCCACCTTAAAATCGGGCCTCGACATCCCCGATTTAATTCCAGGTAGCCCCCACCCCTGCAGGTCATCTCCTTATATCGCAACCTACCGGTTAAAAAACCGCGCGGGCGCCTATTCGCCGGATAGGTCATTATTGACTCCTTTATTGGTCTGTTGTAAGGGGCGGCCAAATCCTGCTCGCCTCGGGCGGCCTAAAGCCCGGAGACGGGGCTGCTTGTAGCCTATGATCGTTTTCTAATAAATGGATATGGCCTCAACAAGTTTTTGGCAAACCTCTCCGGTATTATTACATATTTACTCGATTTCCCATGAAAAGGCAATACTTTTAAAATAAATATATGTAGGTACTTATTTAGAAACGGGCAATTAAAATGCAGTAAAAAATTAATTAAATGTTTGTTCGCAAATACGTAGTTATGGTATTAATTACACAAAACAAAATAGTAATCACAAAGTCTAAAAGTGCTAAAGAGTGCATTACTCTAGATCAGTGGCATTCAAGCTATGGATCGCGATCAATTTCACCGGGGTTGCAAGGTAGATTGAAAAAGCGTTTCCTTGGCACGCCACTATCAGCTTTTTTTCTTGGCTCATTTTAAGATCTGAAATTGGAATAAAACATAGATAACTCTAGCTCTTTGATCTCGTTCCTCAATTGCACCCACCGCGTCTTTTTTTTTGTTAGGCACAGGCTATATGCCCGTCCAGACGGATGAAACTAATTCCAACGGTGTCTCCCAGGGGAGAGGGAGAATTTAAAGGAGTACTGTTAACTTCACGTAACCAAAGAAATTAGCCTTAAAAAAGGTATTGCCACCGACGAGAATCGAACCGCGTGCCCCCGCATCACAAGCCAGTAGACTACTAGACGTGTTGGAAACAACTTACTGGACCGTGAAGACATTGGTAATTCTGCCGATTCAATACTAAAATACTAAGAACAAAACGGACCAATCACACGCGATGTTGATGGACGGACATATAGCCTGTGCTTTTTTTAACTATGCGTATGTTGTATGAAATAAAAATAAATGAACTACTCTCTTACTAATGATTGCTAACTCTTGTAGTATTAGATCTCCACGAAGTATTTATTTTGTTTTGAGATACTTGATTAAACGAGTCTAGGGAACAGAGAGACGGAGCTATGTCTTGGGTTAGTTTTGGTTAGCAAACAGTTTTTCTTCTTGATTTTGGGTATGTCTTGGGTTAGGTTTGGTTACCACCTGGTTAGTTTCCTTCCCTTGAGCCCCCGTAGCGAGCGGTAGCGAGCGGAGGGCCATGCGAAAAGTGAAATACAGCTCCGTCTGTCTGCTCCCTAGACTCTTGTTACTTGATTTGGTTGAAATTAAATTTTAACTGCTGGGTCGGCAAGTTAGCTCGATCTTCAAAGTAGAGTCGCACAGTCAAAAAGTTTGAATACCACTGCTCTAGATAAAGACATAAAGACAAACATTATGCAGAAAAATAGATGACAGAAAACAACTATTCACCGTGATTGCAGACAATATTTTTAATATAAATATATGTACTTATTTAGAAACGGCCAATTAGAATGCAATAAAAAAACATAAAATTTTTAATTCGAAAATACGAAGTTAAGGTACTAATTAGACAGAAGAAAAATGTAGAACACAAGTGAATGACAAGTGAATATTGAGCAGAAGTCATTATCATAAAATTTAGAAGAGCTAAACAAACAAAAAATAAAGACAAACATTATGCAAAAAAATAGATGACCGAGAACATAACCTCACTATGAGTGGATACAATATTTTTTAAATAAATATATGTACTTATTTAGAAACGGATAGTTAGAATGCAGTACAAAAATCATTAAATATCTAATTCACAAATACGAAGTTAAGGTATCAATAAGTGAAAACAAACAAGTAGAACACAAGTGAACATTGAGCAGAAGTCATTGTCATAAAATCTAGAAGAGCTAGAGAATGCATTTCTCTAGATAGAAAATAAAGACAAACATTATGCAAAAAATAGATGACAGAAAACTTTAATTGACGACAAAGTTTTTAAAATAAAGATATGTACTTATTTAGAAACGGCAAATAGAATGCAGTAAAATATTGTTACGTTTTTCCGTGGGTTCTTAACAGAATTACAACTTTTGCTATTTTCAACTACTTCTAATACTCTCTTTATTCACTACCACTGTATACAATTTAATACTTTAAACTACTCTTATAACTTTACAACTAATATCTATTCACCACTCAATGATTAACTGAACTGAACTAACATTCGCCTTAGGTCTGCTTATACATAATCTCAAATCTAGTATCCGAGTATTCCGAGGCCACTCTATATGATCTCGACGAGGCCATCGAGATAATTCCAGCGATCCTGAATCTTCGCGACCGGTCGGGCGATGAGTCATACAGACAAAGAAGCGAGCGGCACGGCGGCTAGTTCTATAGGGTACCACAAAAGCGTTGGGACGGTTGTTAGTCGTGACATTGCCTCCCTCTTAAACCTGATCTTCCCGATCAGATACTTCATGTCCGTGATAAGCTTTCAGCCTGTCGAGGTAGACTACTTTCAGTTTGCTTCTGGGGTTACGCTGAATTCTATACACTACTTCATTAATTCTTTTGATGACTGTATTGGGCCTTTCCCATACAGGCGTAAGCTTGGGAGATCTTCCTTTCTTCCTTTGTGGATTATATAACCAGACTTTATCGTTTATCTGAAATCCCATAGAATTAGCTTTGAGATCATATCGTGTCTTCATTCGGTCGCTGGCTTTCTCCGTGTTTTCTCTCACTAATTCATGGACGTATAGTAACTTTTCCTTAAGGGAGTCTGCGTAGTCTTGAAGTCTTGAATTTCCATATCCTGGTTGTCTGGCGTTCCAAATAATAGGTCACAGGGTAAACGGAGTTCTCTTCCAAATAAAACCATGGCTGGTGTTAGTCCTGTCGTGTCATGGACTGCTGATCTATAGGCCATTAAAAATAGGGGTATGTGTTGGTCCCAATCCTTCTGATATTTATCTACGACCTTTGACAAATGTTCTTCAATGGTCTTGTTAAACCTCTCAACTATGCCGTCTGATTGTGGATGTAAGGCGGTAGTCCGTGTTTTATGGATGTTGAGTAAATCACAGACATTCTGGAAAACCTTGGGTTCGGAATTGCGTCCTTGATCTGAGTGCAACTCTAACGGAACACCAAATCTGCTGAATAAGTTATTCACAATGACCTCTGCTATGGTAACAGCTTCTTGATTGGGGATCGCAAATGCTTCAGGCCATTTACTGAAGTAGTCAATTGCCACTAAAATGTACTTGTTACTATTATTTGTTTCTGGAAAAGGGCCAGCTACGTCAATGGCGATACGTTCAAACGGTAGGCCCACATTATACTGTTTCATTTTGCCCCTAGATCTTGTTTTGGGTCCTTGGCTTGCGGCACAGGTTGAGCACTGCCGACACCACGATTTCACATCCTGGCAGTAGTTGACGCAGTAAAATCTGTCGCGAATCTCGTCAATCGTTTTGTTCACTCCGAGATGAGCACAGACTTTCCATTATGAACTTCTTCCAGAACTTCCGATATCTTCCTCCTTGGTACCACTACCTGTGTCTTTACTACTTTTTCATCGGCGCTTTCCCAGGCTCGTTTAGGAAGTCCATTTTCCACCACCAGGGAGTCCCACTGAGCCCACAGAGTTGTAAAAGCAAGTCCTTTAGTTGATATCTCGCTCCAGCTTGGTCTTGGTTGATGTTCTTCTTTAGCTCTTAGCAATAGTGTTATTTCACTATCTTCAAGCTGATCCTTTTTAAGTTGCTCTGTGGTCCACTGCTGTTCAACCTCAAATTTCGTTTGTCTAATCGGAGTAATTCCTTCTCGTTGATCTATTCTTTGTCAATGCTTACAATTATTTGCGCAAGGTCTTCTGGATAAAGCATCTGCATTATTATGCAATCTCCCTGCCCTGTGCTTAACCTTAAAGTGATATTGTTGTAACTTTTCAAGCTACCTGGCTACCTGTTCTTCAGGCTGTTTCATATCCAAAAGCCATTTAAGTGCTGCATGATCAGTCCTTATCAGAAATTCTTGCCCATATAGATATTGATGGAAATGCTCAACAGACCGTACTATTGCTAAAACTCTTTTCGGGTTACACAGTAGTTACCTTCAGGTTTTGAAATTGTTCGACTCGTTCTTCTCCTGCTTGTACTTGCGATAAAACTGCTCCGATGCCGGTGTTGCTTGCATCTGTGTCCAATACAAATTTACCATTTTGTTCCGGATATCCTAATATTGGACTAGAATATAGAGCCGCTTTTAATTCCCTGAACGCAGAATCGCAGTTATGATCCCAGTTATAATTTGCTCGTTCTTCAGTGAGCTTATGTAGAGGTGTAGCTATATTTGCAAATCATTCAACAAAACTTCTATAATAAGTACATAGTCCAAGAAAACTCCGTAGTTCATGTTTCTCGCGAGGCGAGTCCTTGATTGCTGTAATCTTCCGTTGGTCGGTTTGGATTCCCTCTGATGACACGACATGCCCGAGAAATTCAGCTTTTTGTTGGAAAAGAAAACATTTGTTTGGATTCAGTAAGAGCTGAGCATCCTTGATTCTAGTAAAAACTTCATGCAAGTTTTGTAGGTGCTCTTTTTTTTTCCCATTACCATTATATCATCAAGATAGACCAGGCATTTCTTCCAAGTGAGGCCTCGTAGAACAACCTCCATAAGACGCTCAAAAGTAGCAGGGGCATTGCATAGTCCGAAGGGCATAACTCTAAACTGATATAAACCACTTCCGGTAGAAAATGCGGTCTTTTCCTTATCTTGTTCGTCAATGCCTACTTGTCAGTAGCCGCTCTTTAAGTAGAGTGTTGAAAACCAATGAGATCCTGCTAGTATCGTCAACGTGTCATCAATCCTGGGAAGTGGATAGCTGTCTTTCTTGGTGACGTCATTGAGCTTTCTATAGTCCACGCAGAATCTGGTAGTTCCATCCTTCTTGGTGACTAAGACAACAGGAGACGACCATGGGCTTGATGATTCCTCAATAATTCCATCGTCAAGCATTTTGGTGACTAATGTGGTAACCTCTTGCTGCTTCGTCACTGGTAGCCTCAGAGGATGCTGCCGTATGGGGTGAGCACTTCCAGTGTCGATTTTATGTTTTATGATGTTCGTTCTTCCAGTAGTGCCATTTTTTCTTTCAAAGGCTGTGCTCTGCTCTTTGATAAAGTGTGTAGCTCTTTTCAGTTCTTCGGAAGACAGATGATGCCACGACTTCTGGAAATGTTCTAGGACTTCCATAGGATTTGTCGAGGGTGTTACTTCTGACTGCGTTTCGCAACTGGTTACCCACTGCACCGGCTCGCAAGTGACTATCACATCTCCTTTATTGATTTTGATGGAATTGGATGAAATATTTGCTATCCTTATCGGTATTTCTCCGTCGGTTTTGACTAGTGTTTTGCCTACGAGGTGTTTGCAAGGCAAATCGTGGTGTTGGATAAGTCCGATGCAGCCTCCAAAATCCTTCTCCAATTTCCAAAAAATTATCTGCTCGGTATTTCCGCTTATTCTGACAGTACATGTCACCACTACTTTAGTCGGTGTGCCATCGTCTGTTTTGTTAAGGATGAACTCTTCGGTGCCAAACTTCAGAAGATTAAGCTTGTTGTCAAAAGAGAATCCATGTTGACCGATGAGATCCATCCCCAAAATAAATTCGTTCGATGTCGGCGGCTAACATTGTGTGGTGTAATTTAATTCGTCCCAGTTGAGGTTCGATATCCATTTCCCCAAGTACTTCAGCTGTCTCACCGGTAACTATATGTAAAACTACATTCTTTGATATGGGTAGAACTTGTACTCTATTTACCCTGTTGGACCTGATCAAAGATACCGCCGCACCAGTGTCGACAGTAATTGTTATGGCTCTTCCGTTGATCTTTCCTTTAAGAGTTAGACTGTCGGCGGCTTTTCCTAGGCTTTTTATGGAGACGATCCTGGGGGCTTTATCTTCCTTAGCCAACACCCGCCCCGCATTGTTGACTAATTGAAGTTTTCCTGATTTGACTTGGAGGCCCGAGCGTCTCTGGATGGAGATCTAGACCGTAGTTGTACTCGGCAGTCTTTTTTGAAATGCCCAGTCCTGCCACATCTATAGCACTGACTTGATGTATTTCGGTTACGTGGCCTATCTTCAATTGGCTCCCGGAATCTCCCTGTGGCCTGAAGAACTTCCGTTAATTTCTTCAAAATTTCGCCCTTCTCAGTTAATTCACAGCTGTTTGTCGGCTTTTCTTCCTGGATGGATACGGCCCTGATTTTTGGCTTGGAGATGTTACAGGCCACCTCGATTTCTAGGGCTCGACTTCGCTGCTGTTATCAAATTTGGCTAGGCGTAGCATTTTCTGAGTTTCTGGATCTCTAATACCATCCACGAAATATTGGGCAGCAAGTTCCTCTTGAAATTCTTCTGTCGCTCCCGGGTAGGCCAATTGAATGAGACGTCTAATGTCTGCCTCAAATTCTTGCAGGTTTTCACCAGGCTTTTGATGTCGGGACTTAACTTATGCCTGATAGAGCTGCCTTCTATGTTGGTCGCCAAATCGTCTCTCCAGGACAGCTACAAGTATGTCATATTTCCCCTATTGGCTGATGGGAATTGTCTGCAGTAGTTCCAGGGCAGATCCACGAAGCGCTACCACTAGTGATGTAGCCATTTCTTCATTATTCCAACCGTTGGCAATAAAAGCGGCTTCAAATTGCCTTTTGTATATTGTCCGGGATGCCTGACCGTCATAGGGTGGAGGTTTAATATGTTGTCCTGTGGCGAATACCCTCTCGGTGGATCCTTGGTTTTTTAGTCTGGAAACTTCTGCTTGTAGATTCTTCATTTCTTTCTGTACGTCTCCTACTTCTTTTTGTACAGTTAAAACTTCTTTTTGTATATTGTTTACTTCTTTTTCAAATTTCTCATTTTGCCCGTCCAATATTTTCTGTAATTTTCCTTGCTCGCCTACAATTACATCCCCCATCCATTTCTGCAGCTGTTCCTGTTCTGCTTGCCTTCTACCTTCAGCCTCTTCCTGTTCCGCTTGCCCTTTATCTTCTTGATCTTGTAAAATTTTCTGAAGCCGGTCCTGTTCTGCTTGCTTTCTACGTTCATCCAGTTCCCGTTCCGCTTGTCTTTTATCTTCTTGATCTTGCAAAATGTTCTGAAGCCGGTCCTGTTCTGCTTGTCTTTTGTCTTCTTGGTCCTGCAAAATTTTCTGAAGCCGGTCCTGTTCTGCTTGCCTTTTACGTTCATTCTCTTCCCGATCCGCTTGCTTTTTATCTTCTTGATCTTGAAACATTTTCTCTAGCCGGTCCTGTTCTATTTGTATCTCAGCATTTAGGTTTTCCATGAAAACGGCCAACATTTCATTAATTTGATCCATTTCTGCCGTTTGTTGCCTTGTATTGACCATAGAATGTTATAAACTTTTACCAGAATCCACCAATCAAACGGTCTCATTGACGTACTTGTACCTCTTCTTTCCTCGAGAAATACTTCGCAAGTCCGGTCCCTTCACAATCCGACTTCTGACACCATATGTTACGTTTTTCCTGTGGTTTCTTAACAGAATTACAACTTTTGCTATTTTCAACTAACACGCTCTTTATTCACTACCACTGTATACAATTTAACACTCTAAACTACTCTTATAACTTTACAACTAATATCTATTCAACACTCAATGATTAACTGAATTGAACTAACATTGGCCTTAGGTCTGCTTATATATATAATCTCCAATCTATCACGAATATTCGGGAAGTATTCCGAGGCCACTCTATATGATCTCGACGAGGCCATCGAGATAATTCCAGCGATCCTGAATCTTCGCGACCGGCCGGGCAATGAGTCCTACAGACAAAGAAGCGAGCGACACGGTGGCTAGTTCTATATGGTAGCACAAAAACGTTCAGGCGGTTGTTAGTCGTGACAATATCATAAAATCTTTAATTGACAAATACGAAGTTAAGGCACTAATTAGCCAAGACAAAAAAGTAGAACACATGTAAATATTGAGCACAATTCATTGTCATAAACTCTAGAAGAGCTAGAGAATGCATTATTCTAGATGATATAAAGACAAACATTATGCAAAAAATAGATGACAGAAAACAGCTCTTCACTATGATTGAAGACTGTATTTTTAAAATAGATATATGTATTTATTTAGAAACGGGCATTTAGAATGCAGTATAAAAATCATTAAATCTTTAATTTGCAAATACGAAGTTAGGGTATTAATTAGCCCAAACAAAAAGTAGAACATCATAAAATCATAAAATCTAGAAGAGCTAAATAATGCATTACTCTAGGTAGAAAATAATGACGAACATGCAGAAAATTAGATGACAGAAAACGACTCTTTCACTGTGACTGAAGACAAATTTTTTAAAATACCTAAATATATGTTGTCATTTAGAAACGGACAATTAGAATGCAGTAAAAAATCATAAATCTTTAATTCGCAAATACGAAGTTAAGGTATTAATTAGTCGAAACAAAAAGTAGAACACAAATGAATGAATAGTGAGCAGAATTATTCACAAAATCCAGAAAAGCTAGAGAATGAATTATTCTAGATAGAAAATAAAAATAAACAGTATACAAAAAAAAGATGACAGAAAACAATGAAAACTCTATGGTTGAAGACAATATTTTTACAATAAATATAATATGTACTAGTCAAAAAAAACTCATAAAATCGCAAGTTCGAAATTAAGGAACTAACTAGCCAAAACAAAAAAGTAGAGCACAACTGGATGAATATTGAGCAAAATTCTTTGTCATAAAATCTAGAAGCTCTAGAGAATGAACTAATCTAGATAGAAAATAAAGACAAATATTATGCAGAAAAATAGATGACAGAAAACAACTCTTCACATGATTGAAGACAATATTTTTAAAATAAATATATGTAGTTATTTAGAAACGGACAATTAGAATGCAGGAAAAAAAATCATAAAATCTTTAATTCGCAAATACGAAGTTAAGATACTAATTAGCCAAAACAAAAAAGTACAATACAAATGAATATTGAGCAGAATTTATCGTCGTAAAATCTAGATGAGCTAGAGAATGCATTACTCTAGATAAAAAAAAATTAAAGAAAAATATTATGCAGAAAAATAGATGACAGAAACCAACTCTTCACTATGATTGAAGACAATAATTTTAAGAGAAGCTAAAATATCAAACTATCGAAATGTTTGAAGTGAAAACTTGACGCGTTTTTAAGCAATACTTGGAGGCAGCCGACAAAACGGTGCTTTTGTCGAATGGATTTTCCGTTTCCGAGTAGTACGTCACATGTGCGATTAAAAAAAAATTAAATTGACAAGAAACAAAAAGTGGCGAGTATATTTATTCGGCATGTATAGTTGTGAAAAAAAGTGTCACTTTGGATCGTTCTAGCACCGAAAAATTCGCAAAAATCGACACAACTGGAACCGCGGTTCGATAGGGAATTTCTAGGGGAAAAATTCTCTTAATGCTTTTCTGTTTCGAAAACTTTGGGAAAATGGACGCCATATAATATTTTATTACTGGGCAACCAAATAATCGGGAGCAATCAAACTTCCACACACTTAGAAGGAGGGTTACGAGTACAACATACCAAAGAATTGAATATGCCGAATTGGCGATTTTTACAGTTTCCGTTTGAGAAATCTATTTTAATCGCATTCCTCGCATAGATATTTTTAAAAATAAAACATATCCGACATTTGTAATTTCGATATCTCTGCGAGAAATCCGAGAAAATCGATGTTAAAGGGAAACATGCAGAAAATCGTAAACAATTTCCAAGTTCTCCATTATTTGGCATTTTTACGATTTTGGATTTAAACATTACATTTAATTATTTGGGCGGTTTGAAGCTGGAAAATATGTCAAAATCGGAAAATCTGGATATTTTTTGGTGATTGGTTGAAGTTTCTGTGAATTATGGTAGGTTTCGATGTAAAATTTCACTTTTAGCATGTTGATGTGTGAAATTTTTGTGACATATAAGTTGCTTTATTTGCCTGAAATTTAATTTAAAACGATTTAATGCTATGAAAATGGGCCAGGATCAGAGAATTTTGATATTTTTCAAGCGAAAAGCAGCGGTTTCTACCGCTTTAACAAGATATTTCGAGGTAAAATTTTACTTTAAACATCGAAGTTTGTAGCATATGTGGTAAATACATTCAAAATATTTATTCATATTGCAAACGCGGATTATTTCTCCAATTTTTGTATTCCATATAAGTTATGTATGCAGGATCGCAAACCCTATTAAGTATTGTTTGCTAACTAAACTAGCCCTTGATAGGTAAATGCTATTTCTTATACAGTTTTTGATGCTCTTTGAAATGTTTACTTTTGTCGTGCGAACTTGAGCGCACACCGTTTTTAATTTACCCCTGAAGTTTGTCTGCGGGCTTAATTAACATGTTGTGTAAAATAAGGGAGATACCCATAATAATAATCTAAAAAGCGTCACCTAGTGTGTAATAGCATACATTGTATATATGTCCAATTCAAATTATTGTAACGATATTTATTTATTGCCTGCAATGCTAGTAAAATGTACAGGAAAGTAATAGAACAATTAAGTCCAATTGACCCGAATTATATAAATAACATAAAATGTCCCTCTCATTAATTTCTTTATCAATTGTATTGAAATGGAACTTTAGACATAACAAGTGAATAGTTATTTTTTAGAACGGTATAGAAGCCTACAGAAAAAAAAAATGTAATTCGCAATTTCGCAGTAATAATATGAATTGCGGTTCACTTGAAACGTATACGAAAAATTTTTAGTCTAGTTTTTAATTACCCAGATATTTCTTTAAATAAAAATATCTCGAATACATTTGAAATTAAAACATATATATATTCCAAGCCAAAGTTGGTTGATTTAATTAATTAATAATCACCCTGTCCTAATATACACACATAATCAACACAAGTTAACAGCGCAGCCGGCAATTATAAACCTTAAAGTTAAAATATATAGCAGATTTAGTCTCTAACCTATTCCGCTCACCTACTGCAGTCCACAGGTACGTGGTAGGGTCTCTAACCATATCCTAATCTTCAGACCCAACTCGAAAAGTTCACAGGAAGGTATTTCTTGGAGGATACCTACCTAAAAAGTACTAAAGTCGAATCTACGATAGATCTGTTAAGATCGAGGCAAGTGACTTTTAAAGTTTAACAGTTGCTTTAAAGTGCTGAGTGTAATTAAGATAAACCGAAAACCTTAAATAATTATCTCACGAAATAAGTAAATCTAACCATAAATTAAAACAAAACACCGCTATTAAAGAACTTTATTGTAATGGAGGAACTAAGACCTAGAAACAATTAAAACCATACCTCAACTGAAGGGACGTGCATGTTTTAGTAATCGGGTATAGTGTAAACTCATTAAGGCTTTGACCAATAGACGTTGTCATTGCTTTACCGTAGACGTAGATCGATCCATAATCTGCACGCCAACCAAGGCGTGGCCTCACGGACAACCAGTCGTCACAATATTTTAATGGTTATTAATAAATATAAGTAAATTAAAGCTGGACGATTTTTTCCAACATATTTATTGCAAAAATAACAATATTTCTAAACGAAATCTATAATAAATGCATCCATTTGTTTCAATAATAGCTAAACTCAGCCTCTTGAACATTGAAGCAATCATGATCCCGGCTAAATTCATTGAGATGGTCGATGGCAGCACAGGACAGGGCTGAGAACTGGTTCTACTCAAAGAGGATGCTTCTGAATGCCGACAAGACAAGCCGGGTAATATTCTCTATGAGAGACTTATCAGGTGTAGAGAATGCCTCAGAGGTACGCTTTCTGGGAGTGGTTTTAGATGTTGCAGTGGGGTAAACATATTAATGCTTTGCGAGGAAACTCAGCAGGGTGCTTTATGTGCTCCGAAACCTATATAAGTGTGTATCAACTGATATATTACGAACTGAATATTTTGCTGTTTTTTACCCATATCTCATATGCGATTCTTGCATGGGGACACTCGGCCGAGGGTGTTTAATCTGCAAAGAAGGGCAGTGAGAGTGATATCTAGTTTGGGTTACAGAGATGACTGCAGGAGTGTGCATGTGGGTCTGTTTATACGTGTTGGAGTGTCTGTTGTATGTTAAGCAGTATGAGGGTCAGTTTCGAAGATGTCCATGACCAAGACACTCGTTCAAGACACAATTTGGTACCGGCATATTGGTGTCTAAGAAGGTGTCAGGATGGTCCAGGCTACTGGGCTATAAAATTTTATAATGTTTTACCCGATTATGTTAGAGCACTACCAGCTGAGAGTTTTAAGCAGAGAGTGAAACGTTACCTAATAAACAGGGATTTTTATTCCTAAACAGTGGTATTTTAATTTTTAAATTTTGTTTATTGCCTTTTAACTTTTAATCATTTGTGATGTGTTTTGATTATTTTATTCATTTAGTATTTTATTATTTATTAATTTGTTAATATGTATTCTTGCAATTTTATTTTTTATTTTTTGTAACTCTTGCTGACGTATGTAAGCCTGTGCGTTGACATGAATGCAATATTGAGTATTGAGTATTAATTCTGGCCCACAAGTAGCGACACTTTTCAGAAAAAAATGTTTACTAAATGGCCCCACACCATTATATTATTATATCCGAACTTCGTGAAAGTCGAGGTAGGACCCGAATGTTGCGTGTTTCCATCCGTTCAGTCGTTCAGTAACCCTTGGAGCAGTTACCCAGCTGAGAGAAGAAGTTAGCATCTGGAAAGGTCGCACTCGCTGATATAGACGAAAATCCCTCGAGCGTTTAACATTGTATGTGTGTGTGTGTGTGTGTATCTTTCATCAAATCGAGTGTTTGGGGACCTGTAAGCTGATATGTTCACAATAAATACAATATTTTTCCAGAATTCCACACCTTGTAGGGAGAGCAAAGGAAATCCAACTTTGTCTTCCTTGTTGTTTTGCGTCAAATAAGATTTTTTAACTGCAGGTTAATTTTTGAGTTCGATTTTTCTTGAATTCGACTCCTTGCAGTTGTACCCGGGAAATTAATTCCCAACTTGGTCTCTACAGCACATTGAAAAGTTGGTTCTGTAAAAAGTAAGTCTACTTCTTCTCCGATGAAAATCCCAATCTACTGCTTCCTAGTTCCTGGCCTATAGAGTGATTTTGTTTCAAGCCATTTAGTTTTTGTTATGAGCAGTGCTTTTGGGCATGCCTAAATGTTTAGCGACCATTCTTTCAGAGTTTCGACCACCTCTCTTTAACAAATATTGCAACTCTTTCTTTGTCAACTGCATTTAAAGGTGGCATAATACATTTATAAGATATCAATTTATAATTGTAATGTTTTTTATGCAGGTACATGCATGTCAATTTATAGAAGTACTGGTAACAATGCCAAAAAGTACTCTCGAATTTTAAAATCCTCAACTGTACAACATTTCTATTAAATTTTGCATATTTTTGTATATTATTTCACGTATGAAAACTCAACGGTTTTCGAAATATTAAAGGTTTCAGAATTACGAAATTCTACGATTTTTTCGATATAATTGGTTAGCTACTTAGATACCCTGTACATCAAAGTCTATTTTTCATTGATGTCTGTTTTACTGATCTTTATTTTCTACTAATATTTTACAAAATGAGCTTAATATATAGCTTTTAAATTTCGTTTGCTAAATTTGGAAATAACATCTAGGTATATAATTAAAACTTATAGTCAACCATAAACAAAAATGGTATTAAAACGTATAATTTCTAGCCTAAATTAAGTGCTCTGCATGTGCAAAAACCATTTTTGAACACGCTTTCAAATCTAACGATTTAGTTTTGTACAGTTTAACCACCGAATATTCGTAGTTAATATTCGGTGGTTTAACATTAAACGCCACTCTCCTCACATCCAAACAAATTAAAATCCATGGCGATACTACTAACGCCATCTCTTGTTTTCAAAGTTTATCCACTGCGCCAGGCAGTCTAGAAAGCTAAAAGTTAGGCGTTCTCAAAAGACCTCCGACCAATCATAGCATTCCCGCTTTATCCCGGCGGTATTACTAGCGCCATCTGTTGTACCACCTTTACTCATCTGAAGCCGGCCGCGTATGCTATGCCCATTCGACCAGTCACAGCGCATCCTACAGGATAGCCACTTCACCCAATATAAAATTCCCTAAAATTCAGATCTTTAATAATCGAAATTCATGAAAACTAGCCAGCAGATTTCAACCGGATTTATATTAAAATTGATAATATTAATTTAGACAACCGGTCATGTTAAGTTTTTACACAATATCTCTATATTTGCATTATTGCCCTTTCTATGTCCGATTATCCCGCCAAAAGGGGCGGAGACAAAGGGATGTTAACCTCTTCGAGTTGATCACGATCACGTTCTAGATACTAGAATTCAGTAGTACAAAGTTGCATCTCGACTCTGCACCATGTAAGTCGCTCTAAAGGCGCTGTTCCCGCCGACATGGCGTCAAGCCGCCATGTCGGCCAGTTTTCACGTTTTGAGACCTCATAATCTATCTACTGCCATTATTGAGACCCACTGATCTCTCTAGTTCTGAGCCTACAAAAAGGTATTTATCGGCATCCTGACTGCCATTATTGAGACCCACTAATCTCTCTAATTCCAGAGGCTGTACCACCGCAGTACAGTCCCCAATGCTCTTGCCCATGGGGTTTCACCATTCTCTATCACGAGTATATCACTGGGTTGCTATACTCTTGCCTTATTCTAATATAAGGATTACTCTGCACTAGTCTGCATACATACTCATGCCTTATTCTCATATAAGAATTAAACGGCACTAGTCTGCCAATATACTCAAGTTCTCACAAAGGCTATATCCCCTACGCGGATTTTAGCTTATGCTACCAGCATAGCATATTTAGTAATCATTTATGCGTGTACCAAGAAGCGGCATTCACAAAGCATTCATGTCATGCCATATGCAATAATTGCATACCTACTACATTTCAGTCATTCTTATCTGCAAGAAATTGAAGCACATTGTACATAGAAGCTAGCAAGAGGCCTAGCAAGTGTTTTTCAAAGTGACTCCCCCAGTGTTGGAAGATAAACTGCTGAACATTGAACGTTTCTCGTCAATGGTGAACATAGTGTACATATTAGCTATAGGTGGACTTTAAGGTAATATTTATCCTGTTATTATTGCTTGTATATTAGTGTACTTCATATCAAGGTTATCTCAGCTAAGCGAGCTCATAGGTAGCTGTTCTGCAGGAACTATTAACAGACATTTAACTGTACATAGCTTCAAGGTTATGTTTATAACCATATAGGTATTAGTTTAGTATTACAACTGTTTATGCATTGCTTTAGTTTTTAAGAGTCTTATTTATGTCATAACTTGCCTCGACTGATATCGTTCATATTGTAGCACTGACTACGTACATGCATTCAATGTTTGTATTTTGTTTATTTATGAGCTTCTAGTTATTTTCAAGTGAAGTAACTTATTAAAATATTCATATAATGCTAAAGTTTTTTGTTTTATTTACAGAATGACTTTAGAACTAGCCCTGTGGTAAATTTTAGTGCCTAAGAGCACATCTCTTTTTGTTTAGACAATCGACCAAGATCGAATCTGAAACACTGCATATCCCCCAATCTCGTCACATTTCTCTTAAATTGTGGTCTGGCGTTCCAGTGCAGTTATAATAATTGCTTCCTTCTCATTTTCATTCAAATTTTTCTCTGAATTTCTTCAATATTATTACTTCTTTCTTTATGGATTGTATTTTTCAAATAGTCCCAAAGAAAGGTATCCATCGACGTTGGATCTTGTGATTTCGCGGGCCAGTTTGTTGATTGTTCTATATTTACAACTCTACACTTAGCGGATATTATAAAGGAAGTCTCTTACTACCAGAATATTATGGGGAGGTGCTTTATATTTTGCCGAGTTTGAAGAGGTAGTTCATCGATAGTACCATTTCAGTTTCTAAAAGTTCAGCATTTTACTGTGCCGCGCTGCGCTGCGACGCGCTGCTTGATGCTGCTCTAATGGGAATTGGCCTTAATGGGTCAAGGACTAGTATGAATTGGCCGAGGCATCGAATACATGCAGCGATCGGTACTTTTTTTTTTAGTTTGAATGTTTGAATATTTATAAAATTTTCGTTCATCATCCTGGAGTCGTCTGAAGAGTGTCTGAAATTCACCTTCCTCCAACCTTGTTCGAAATATAACATGCACCCAATATTTTATTTTCTTTTTTTATTTTCTTCATGTTGACATCATATAGCTGTTAATAACATCATATCGTCTGATGATGAAATGGTAGACGTCTCCTCTGCTGTCACATTGACAGAAAATAGATCACTACACAAGACTGATCATTTTTGCTGGTTGTTAGCTCATTTGCTGTCAGAGGCTGCTCAAGTGGAAATACTGAAACAACCGCTCATGATGCGCCGCGTTGCGCTGCGATCGATGCGCTGCTCGTTACTGCTCAAATGGAAATCCTCCTTTGGCTGTCACGATTAAAAAACGGACCTAAGCGAAGCATATAACCACTGGACCACTAGGCCTGCTGAAAGCAATTCACTTATTAGGCATTCTAAAATAGTAAACAAACGGTCTAAGTCCCGCCCAATTGTTTCGACCAAGAGTAAACGGAATACGTCTTGAGAACTAGCCGCTAATCGGTTCTGGTGCAAATTGAAAATTTTTGATTCATTGAGTATGTTTTGTTTCCTAATCAAGCACTAGCAAAAAAAGAACATCAAAATTTATATACAGAAATTGTAGGCAACTTGGCAACCACGAGGAAAGCGATGACTACTCCACCTACGTTCGCTTACCTTGATGAATGACAAGCAAGTATAGGAAGTTAGAAGTTACGTAAAATGAAAAGAGATAAAGAACAATGGACAACTTTACGGGGCCAGTTACCAGTTTCCTCTCTTGCCTCTGTTACAAGCATTTATACGTGAAGCATCGGCCTGTTCGCCGCGCTGCTTGAATTTGGCGCCAAGAACATCAGCCCCTGTCGTTGTCGCCAAGATAATTAGCCATTTTCCCTTTTTTTGCACAGATAATTAGAAAATAATACAATTTTTATTCACCTATTCTTTCACGAAACCTCCTACACTGAAGTCTATTTTTCTGATGTCTGGTGAACTAGCTGGCCATTGAACTGATCCTCTTCTTCCTATCAGTTGTGGCATATAGGTAATGTTTAAATAGTTAGTGATAGAGCCCCATCATGAATGTGATCCAATAATGTGTTGATCTACAACTCCTCCCGAAACGTTCAGTGATCATCTATTTTTTGCGTGTTTTCTTATTAAATATGGATTGCTTAAGGCATAATATTGGAAATTATGTCTGTTCACTCTACCATTCTTGTTGTATGTTGCCTCATCGCCGAAAAACATAAAAATTACGTTGGTGCCTTATTTTGTTCTGAACCCACGAAAAAATCAAAACTCGTTTGGGGTTGTTCATCATTTAATTCTTGCAACAGCTGTACGTAATATAGGTGTAGTGTCTTAGTCTTTAGCATTCTCTTTACCGACGTTCGTCAATGTCCAGTTGTTGAGAAAGACCGCGTTGGCCTATATGAGGATCTTCAGTAACAGCCAGTAGGACATTTGTTATTCTTATTGTAGTTCACAGTTCATATTCTAATCATTGAATGTTTGAGGAAGAGTTGTAGATGAATACTGTACTGGATCACATTTTCTTAAAGGCAAAGTAATGAGAGAGATATTTTTAGACTTCCTGCAGTACTGCATTAACTTTTCGAGTGCTGTTCTATCGGGCTGCGTCCATTCTAGCGGCTTATAACGAATTTTTATCACTAGCGCTCAGAACATACAAAATATTAACGATATCAGCATTAGATTCTGCCAGTCATGGCTAACGAGAAAAATTATTGTAACAGTGAATAATGACGTATCTTTCAGAAAATAAAAGAGAGAAAAAAGTTGAAGATAGTGCAGAGGCCTCCAAATCAGCATAATCAAATATAGAGTGTTCCGTTTGAAGCATCAAAGTAAATTAAGTTTAAAATTACTAATATTGGTGTTTGTGTAAGAAACACCCTGTACACAATAACCAATATTTTATAGCTTCTTAGTGATTCTATAACCTTTTTATTAGTTTTAGATATTAAGTATTTTATCGTACCAGGGTTTTTCCTAAATTTGAGGAACTTTCTAAATAATTTGTCACCTGCGCAAAAATATATGCAAAAATATATAGAACGTTTTATTTTAAAAAATCATTTCTTTTCACCGCCTTCCGCTTTGGAAATGTAAAAACAAATTTGAGTGTTTTTTGATACTGGCCTTTTCAAAATAAAAGGTGACTTTTTAACTCATTAGGCTGGAACCCGTAAGTTGCAGTGGATTCTTATACCAGAAGGCGAAAAACGACTAAATTAGCAAGGATATATATAGGGATACCTTAAGAAAAGTTGAAGAGGGTGCAAATGTCTACAAAACAGGATAATCAAATATAGAGTGTTCCGCTTGAAGCATCAAAGTAAATTAAGTTTCAAATTTCTAAAGTTGGTATCCGTGTAGGAAAGACCCTGTACAAAATAACCAATATTTTATGGCTTCTCAGTTTTTCCATAACCTTTTTATTAGCTGGTAGATATTAAAAATTTGATCGTACCAAATAATTTGGTAATGGCGCAAAAATATCTTCTTATTCTTCCAGAAGACCTTAAGGTCTGTTAACTGCGAAGGCTGCCTTAGTTGGGTTGATTATCCTGTGAGACAGAGTTCCAGCTGTCATTCCATCTTTTACGTGGTCTTCCCAATGGTCGTCGGCAGGCTGGTTTTCCGTTCCTAGCGATGCGTTCCAGTCTGTTTTGTTCCATTTTATCTACATGGTCACGCCAATATCCCCTTCTTTTACTTCTCCATCTGACTATATCCTTATATCGCTGCTTCTGACTCTATCCATTAAGGTCTTTCCCAGGATGATCCTTAATGTTCTCATTTCTGCTGTTCTTAGTATGATCTTTGTCTTATTTGTGTCAGCTCGAGTCTCGATACCATATGTCAGCACTGGTCTTACGCAGGATTTATAAATCCGCACCTTGCTGTCCAGGCGCATATGATTGTTCCTCCAGATGACGTCCCTTAAACAACCCGATATCACTGAGACTTTGTTGACTTGTGATTTGATACCGTTTATTGGGTTGTTTCTACTTGATGTGTTCGCTCCCAAGTAACGGAAACTCATTACCTGTTCAATATTGTTCATTACAATTTTGCAACGAACCGGTTCCTTGAAGCAGGTCATGCATTTTGTTTTATTAATGGAGATCGACATGTTATATTTTCCACTTATCTGGTTAGTAGAACTTATGTGTTTGTGTCTGTAGGTCGTTTTCCGTTTCTGCCAGGATTACTGCATCATCCGCGTACCACATCATGCTGATTGGTTTGTTATTCAGTCTATATCCCTTGAGACTATCCCCTTGTTTTATTCCTGTTAGTGTTTGTATGTCTTTTGTTGTTTGATGTTCCACTTTGATTCTTGTTGTGTTACCTCTGTTTAAATTTCTAATAATGTTTATAATTGATGGTGAGATTTGTTTCTTTTTCAGTATGTCCAGTATATCTGGCAGCTGTACTTTGTCGAACGCCTTTGTTAAGTCAATAAGACACACGTAAGCAGGGTAGCCTTCTCCTTTACCTGTCCTATAATAAACAGAGCATCAGTTGTCGATCTGTTCTTCCGGAATCCTTGATGTTTATCTTTATTTTCTATGGTGTATTCAAGGATAATTTTGACAATACTGGTGAACAGTTTCATGATGGTACAGAGCAGAGTTATTCCTCTGTAGTTCTCCGGGTCGGTTCTTTGTCCTTTTTTGAAGATTGGTATAGTGATGCTTTTGTGCCATTCCATTCGTATGCTTGACGTGGTTATTATTATGTTGAATAATTCTGTTAATTTTTTTGCTAGTTCTTTACCACCATCTTTTATAAGTTCATTGGGAATGTCGTTTACTCCTGGGGCTTCTCTGTTTTTCAGGTTTTTCATCTGCATCCTAACTTCCTCTTCCGTGATTGTTATTCCATCCGCCGTTCCTTCGTCCATTTCTTGTGATTGATCTTCTGTGTTGTCGATGCCGTCATATAGGTTTCTGAAATATGTTTCCCATTCGTTCAGTGGTACCTTCTTTGTTTGGGTATATTCGTTTATGGGTTTATTTCTATTTTTGAACATCCTCCATATTTTCCTCTGGGCCCCATAATGATCGCGTTCCATGTCTGTGATGAATTTCTCCCAGTATTCTCTTTTGATTCTTCTAATTTGCGAGTTGACTCTATTTCTTGTTTCGCTGTTTTCTTCTGTTGGTATACTTTTATATTGCAAGTAGCTTTTTTTTCCTTCTGCCAGCTTTTTCACGTCCTGGGTAAACCAAGGCTTGGCTTTATTTTGCGAGTTTAAGTTTATGTTTCTTTTTCCCATTGATTCGTTGGCCGCCTCATGTATGCATCTCTTAATTAAGCTCCAGCTGTTTTCTACAGTCTCATCTGTTATATTCTCCGATTTAAGTTTCTCAGTCAATCTACTTTCATACAGATATTTGGTGCAGTCGTTATCTATTGATTCTAAGTTGTATTTTTCCAACCATATGTAAAACCAATTTATTATGCCACTATATGAGAAATTTTGAAATGAATTCAAATATGCAAAAATATATAAGAAATTTTATTTTTTAAAATGCATTTTTACACCGCCCCGCTTTTCTGTAAAACCCTGAATATTTCAGATTTTTTTTAGAGTATAGATATCTTTATTCCCTACACGAACATTTTGTTTGTATTGCAAATAACAGCAGAGGTATTATTGGACTTTGTCACACTATTGGGCCACCCTGTAGGTACGTTAAAAGCTAGGCCAAAAAAGCAATTTATAATATGAACTAAATTTAGAACACTTATCTAACTCGTCTGCACAATCACAATCGTTTCAAAAAGGGCTCGATATGATTATCAAATTCAAGTTCGTTATCAGCAAAAACCTTAGAAACTTACTCTCAGATAAGTTATTGACCTCCTAGACGCCTCACAATTATTTAACTTTCAAGATATTGGTCTTCGAATTATTAAGAAATTATAATCACACCACACCGAATGTTAATTCGCCCTCTCTCCATTTATCCGATTATTAAAAGTAAGTACCTACTTTGGCATCTTTGTCGTGCAAAAGAATTGTAATACTAATAATTTGCAAATTACTCACATTGCAATTTTTTAAGGAAAAGGGCCTCTACATACATCCAGTGAGAGCATAAGGTCAGTGCAGATATTGATGCCAAATTTTGGAATGCCTATAAAGACAAAAGTACTTGGGCTTTTACCTTAACGTACTAGTTTGTCAATATCGGTAAAGCTTAATGAAAAACAGGTTTTTATTATTTAAAAATTTCGTTTTTGTTGGATTCTTAGGATTGTTGGAACCACCTCGCCTAGAACCGTTCATCGTTGGGATTCTGGATGAAAATGAGTTCGAATTTATAAATTAATAACAACATTAAATTAACAAATAAAATAATAGCTACGCAATAGAAGAATCGTTCTTAGGCAAAGACGTGAACCGCGAGAGACGCTGCTTCGTTGTGAATTTACAGCATAATTTAAATTCCAGCTGCTCATAATTTGGAAGATTTGGAAGATTATAGACTCATGATGTGCATTAAACATACTCGTACGTTATTTAATGTTTTTTACACGATGAGCAGAAGTGCTATGTAAATATTAAATGTTTTGTGAAGCTGCTATTAAAATAGTTATTTTTGTTACAAGTACCTAAAATGGAGTTTTTCAGGACGAATCATTGCTGCGGAATAGCAGATGAGTCCTGAAAAACTTCATTTAGGTACGTGTGACAAACACTATTTTTTGTCATACGCTCCCAAAATTAAATTTTCATTTATACGCTTTTTGCAATTCTTCAGAACGCCTAAATTTGCAAATTTACCATAATTTTTGAAATCATAATGTACGACAAAGTTAGCTTAGAATTTGATATCGTAGCAACTATTTGACAATTTTGTCATGTCATTCGAAATTTGACATTTAGACATATTCAGGAATTTTGGAATAGTCCAGGGACTAGGCCTAAAAAGAAGCATTTTACGGACTCAAATGAGTCCGTAAAATAGCTATTTTTGGGAGCGTATGACAAAAAGAGTATTTAATATGTTTATTTATGAAATTAGATGCGAAATTATATATTTATTTATAGGTCTAAGAGCTAGAGGGCTAGCAAAGGTTTACTAATTTTTCGGGGGTTACATTACAATATTGCAAAAGCTCTACAGTAAACAAGAAAAACAGAATAAACAAATAATAAACAAACATAAATAAAAAACTTAATAATGTAATTTTAACAAGTGTGTCCATTAACAGATGTATTATTGTAGAAGTACTAGCTTTGAGAAAGCGTTGACGAAGCTCAATTAGATCATCTGTAATCGATTTGAAAACTCCCGATTTGGCGTGTCCCCCACAGAAAATAGTCTAGGAGCGGCAGATTAGGCGATCTAGCTGGCCACTTTGTACGACTTCATCGCTAAATCCACAAAACGGATAAGTTGCATCTAAATAATTTGTAATGTCTAAAAAAATAAAAAATGCGATAGTGCATCATCTTGCTGGAACGTGATATATGTGTGAAATTCATGTGTATTTTGGACAACAAACAACAACGTTGTGTATTAAATAATTAATATTATCCTGTAACGTTTGAAGGCCAGTTATATTTTCTTTAAAAAATGTTGGAACTAAAGTGGTCACCTAAAGTCGCCGAAAATGATTTCCTGGTGATACTGGGTATATAATATGACTCTTGCAGCGGGTTTGATCTCTCCACTACCTATAATTTTTTCAGTCCGGAATAGGGTAGCTTCATGACTAAAACAAACGCATTTCATAAAATTTGGGTTTGCTGCAGCTTACTCTACCATTACCCTTCACGCTTCCATTTGGGGAATTTTTTTGACCGACGAACCAGAAGCAGGCCCAAGGCTTAACAACCCTTTCACCTATTGAGCTTTTACTTCTTCACATACTTTCGGTCTATTAGATCTTGAGGCATTTTCAGAAGCCCCTAAACATCTTCATACTAGTTGCGGAAAGTATTTCCTGCAAATCTGTAAACCGTTCATCGGAAACTTCGAACAGCAGCAGCATAGAAATTACGGTTGCTTGAATTTGTCTTCCTAAAATTTCATAGAAAAAGTGATGGATGCTTGGTATTGAAACGTATATAGTATAATACAAACAACACAGAACCCAAAACAAACGCCCACAGGAAAATTTACATAAATCTCACCCTAAAAGCTTTATAACGCTCTGCAATGTCATAGGTCTTAGGCAGATAAATAAGCAACAATATAAATATTGAGTTTTAGCTTTGAACTTGACATTTCATACGTAATTTAATGATTCTTTGCGTTTCCAAAGCATTAAAATTAATAATATGAAGCAATGTTTTAAGTTCTTGATAAGTCGATTGAGTCATCTTACATGACTCAATTTGTGATAATCAAAGAGCAACACATTCTTTGGCATTATCATATAATACGCACTTATAAATTTTAACAAAAGACTAATTTGAGCGAAATCATGCGAGTAATTTTTCTTAAATCGGGTTTTCATTGCATATTTGTATGCGTTTATTTCGCGTCGAATGGGATAAGGGGCCCAAATATAGGATTTTTTCGTATCATATGGCAAATTTAAATCAATCATTTCTACGTTTAACATGCTTATGTATTTCAATTTGTAGTTACGTCATAAAAAGATAACATCCTAAAAGCCCTTATAAAAATTAACAAACCCTTAAAGATACAAAGATATGAATGAAGTATTTCGATTTTTCATTCCATGATATTCGAAAGAGTAAACTCTAAACTCTAAAAACAAATTTGTAGAAATCTACAAGGAAGAAAGCAAAAAAAAAGAGGAGAAACAGATAAGATCTATTTGTGGAATGCCAATAAGAAAGCGATTAAAACATTGTGCTAGAAAGGCGCGGTGATCAGGAAAGTAGAAAGATGAAGGGGCGGAAGTTATGAAGAGACAATGTAGCGATTTACAGCTAACTAAAAAAGAGAAATGAAGAGATTATAATCTGAGAAGTAAAGCGGAGAAATACAAGAAGCCGTTCCAGAGATTTTCAAAATCCAGTTGACCTGAATCCCCCATTTTTAGACCATTTGGCAATATTTACAAAAATTACTGGAAATTTCCTTTAAAGTATACTAATGATATAATATTAAAAAATAAGGATCAAAGTATAAAATGATATTTTCTATTATTACTAAAAATCCGGAATTATCCTCTTCGATAACCGGTGTTGACGAAAAATTAATAAAGTCTTTTCAAATTATCTTGCGAAAGATATCTGGTGAAAACAAATTAATTTAAAAATATTTCAAGAGTTGTTAAAAGAAACACGAAAACTGTTTCTAAATCTGTATGCCTGGTATTATACTATGCTCAGTAGTGTCTACAGGTTACTTGTTCATGGCATTGACATATTAAGAATTTTGACCCGCCTATATATAGGACAGCTGTCAGAGGATGCTTTGGAAGCCAGGCACAAAGAAATTAGAAAAAGCAAACTCAACCACACTAAAAAATCATCGAGGATCAACACGAACAAAGATTTAATAACACAACTGCTATTAAATTCGGCCCGTATTTTAACACTTTCGGACCTAACGGGACATATACGTCCCACTAAAAGGTAAAAAATACCTGGTGGTGTTTAAATAGCATCTAAATGAATGGAAGCTGTGTCCCACCCGGTACTTATGTGTTGCCAATGTTTTTCGGTCGAGCTCGCCCCGGGTCGTTTAGGTTCGATGATAATGTGAACTACTAAAATGCATAAATTACTAAATAAATGTCACCCTGTCCTAGGTTTGAGCTTGAACTTTGAAATTGTTGTATAAACATTGAGGGCAGACTATAGAAAACGTGAGCGGGCGGCGCAAGTGATTGTCAGCCTTAGGCATGCAACGCTCAGCACATTTTGTGATGGGAAAGCGCTGGCGAACCTTCAGTTCGTCAAACTTTGTGTCTCACCTAAAACTAATCTCCTTACATGAGTTGTCTTACTCGAGCACAATGCTCGCGGAGTCGGGGGTTGCCTACCCTCAGTATTACAATCTGAATCTACAGGAGATTTATTCAAAGATAATTTCCAAAGCAACAATCAGTAAACTGAAGTGCAAACTTTAAGTGCAAACTCGAGGTGGAACTTTAAGTGAAAAAACTAACTATAAATGAGACACAACACAAACTCTTAAGAACAACTATATTTATAAAACAGTGACCAAATACTTATAAACAATTCATAGATATACCTCAATCGAGAAAGCATGCGCAACTTTATACTTGAGTGTAATATCAACATTTCTGAAGTGAAGCGTGTTTTATTAGCAGCAACTTACAGGAATTTGTCAACAAGTAAGTACCGAAGATATTTCACGTGAAAAATCATAAAAAGTAGGTCTGGGTGATCCCACTAGGTATTTTGCGTGAGAGATTATGTCCAAACAGGTTTATAATAATAATAATACTAATAATAATAATAATAATAATAATAATAATAATAATAATAATAATAATCATAATAATAATAATAATAATAATAATAATAATAAAAACGTTTATTATTTACTAGAAGAAATATAGATGCACAGGCAATACAGTTACAATTTACATGTATGAATGTAGCAAATAAAGGCCTACATTTCAGACTTCTGCATCCGGGCAGATTCTGTTCTACCAATGCGGCCTCAAGACTTAATGTAACTAGATAAAAATGCGCAAAAGAGAAAGCGTATTTTTTTCTATATCTAATATGAAGATACAAGCAAGAAGGAAAGGAAACAGAAGGAGAAGAGAAGAGAAGAGAAAATGATACATTTAGAAGTAGCTTTGGTGACCTTTCTTCAAAGATTCACTGAGATTCGAGAAGTTGTTTTTGAATTTTCCCTTTAAAACTCTGACATGTGAGGGTGGACCGTACTATATGAAGTGGCAGTGAATTTATACTTGATGCAATATTATAAGAATAACTTCTCTTGAAATATTCGGTCCTGTGTCTCGGAATAGTTAAAGTATTTCGCCGTAGATTTAAATGGTGTACATCTGTACGAAATTTAATTTTATTATACAAATATGGAAAACATTTAAATTTTAGTATTTTATAATATAAACATGAGGCATGTAATTTTCGTCTATTAAACATATTCAGCCATAAAATTTCTTTAAGTCTATAGGATACTCTATTCCTTTTCCGGATACCAAATAAAAATCGAATACAACAGTTTTGCATTTTTTGTATTCTTCATGCCC